>JAWNOV010000061.1:0-428655 GCA_035045575.1 Drosophila falleni | reverse complement strand
GATTCAGAATTAAAGACAGATGATAGTACACCGTCTGATAAAATTCGTCGATCGATTTGCCGCGTTGACTGAGCGTATACAACTGGTATTCTAGTGTCTTAAGATCTCTTCGGTCTGCAAAATGATCTGTAAGACACTGCGCGATTGCTTTCCAATTTAATGGGGTGTTATATGCCTCTAGTACGGCATCAGCTTCCCCTACTATCTTACTGCGTACCACCAGTAAAATCCCATAATGTTTTGGGGTACCTTGTTGACCGGAGTAAACTTCAAATACTCTGTCCACACTTTTGCGCCATGAGGTGAATTCGGCTTTGTTACCGGAAAAATCTTTTAAAATTCTTACTACATCTGGCAGTCTATCTAACTCACTAATTTTTCCTGCATGCTCTCGTGCTATAGTCTGGTCGGTCATCGTGTAAGCGTTTGCGTTCGAATGTAGTAAATCGTCACCCTTTTCTTGTAGTATTTTTCTAAGATACCTTTCAACGGTGTTTTCAATAGATATCGATAAAAGAGGATTACCCGACGTACTTGGTTGTTCGTGGGGTTTGGTATTAGTGTCCGGCATGTTTAATTTAGAGAATGCTTCGCCTAGCTCGGTAATAGCTCGCGAAAAATCTGGGGGTGAATTCTCGGAGGAGGAAATGATGATGATTTTTTCAACAAAAGCAAAAGAAAATTAGGAATTTATCAATGAAGTGGGTTGCTATAGTTTTTTTCTATTTGAACCAAAAACTTTTTTGGTCCCTTATTTATATTTTAATTGTTTCTCTTATTTATATTTTAATTGTTACATAAAATTAATTTCTCTTGTGTTTTCTTGTTTGTTGTTTTTTTTTCTCAAAAATTTTTTCAATTGTGCTTAAAAATTACGCTTACAATAATAGTTTCAGCATTGGTGATTCCCGCGACGGTGGCTCGGATTTATCCCTTTCGTCTATCCCACGGTGGAGTCTAGTTACTCAAGATCCTGCAGCACACACACAACTCACGGTACCCTACGGACGGACACTATAGGGTATCAGCAATCAAGTTTTTTTTCAGAACCGTGAAAAAAGCAGTTCACTATATTGAAACGATCCTTCGCGTTCGCGCTGTAGCTGTTGTGCAGGCACTTTTGACGAATCGCCAGATTGTTCAATACTTGTCGCGTTCACGTTTGTGGCTGGTCGTGCAGGCACTTTTTCGCGAACAGTAGCTACTTTGTAGGCACTCTATTTTTCGACGCGTGAACTTTTTAAGTTGCTTTTATAACACGGTCCCTGCTCGGGCGCCAATTAAGAAATTGTTTTATTTTCTTTTAAAAAAAATACATAAGTATTTATTGGTGGTTTGATTAGAACTGAAACAATTATGACTTATGATTATCCACTTAACCTACGTTCTGCCGGCGTCGCTGTTTTATGCTGCTGCTGCTGTTTATACCGCTGCTGTCGTCTTAGGCTGCCATTGGTCGTTGCTACCGCTGCTGTTGTTGGGGCTGCGTACCTTAACACTTGGGTTTGGTTGGGTGTCGTCTTGCATCCGCTGGTCCCACGGTCACTGGCCTTAAGGGTGCGTACTCAGCGCACGTGTCTTCGTCTCTGTGCCCTCTGCCGTTCGCACCTGCGGAACGTTGCCGATCGAGGGTGTCCAATTGCATCCGCCAGTCCCACGGTGAGCTGCCGATATTGTTTGGTCAGCGCTCGTGGCTTCTTGCGCAACCTGTCCGCGTGATTTGGTAGTTGCTGAAGTTGTTGTTTTGGTTTAGCCGCTAATGTTTGTTGTTGTTTTCTCGTCAGCTAAATTGTTGTTGTTGTCTGGCTGCTTATATTATATTATGTTTGGCCAGGTTGCCTATGTACTCATATTATTGTTGTTGTGTTGTGCCTTTGACATGCAGGGTGTTAACTTATGTAATATATAATAGAAGTGAGAGGGAGAGAGGGAGTGAGGGAGTGAGCGAGAGAGGGAGTGAGCAAGAGAGGGAGTGAGCGACAGAGGGAGTGAGCGAGAGAGGGAGTGAGCCAGAGAGGGAGTGAGCAAGAGAGGGAGTGAGCGAGAGAGGGAGTGAGCGAGAGAGGCAGTGAGGGAGTGAGCGAGAGAGGGAGTGAACGAGAGAGGGAGTGAACGAGAGAGGGAGTGAACGAGAGAGGGAGTGAGCGAGAGAGGGAGTGAGCCAGAGAGGGAGTGAGCAAGAGAGGGAGTGAACGAGAGAGGGAGTGAGCGAGAGAGGGAGTGAGGGAGTGAGGGAGTGAGAGAGTGAGAGAGTGAGAGAGTGAGAGAGTGAGAGAGTGAGAGAGTAGAGAGAGTGAGAGAGAGAGAGAGTAAGAGAGTAAGAGAGTAAGAGAGTAAGAGAGTAAGAGAGTAAGAGAGTAAGAGAGTAAGAGAGTAAGAGAGTGAGAGAGTGAGAGAGTGAGAGAGTGAGAGAGTGAGAGAGTGAGAGAGTGAGAGAGTGAGAGAGTGAGAGAGTGAGAGAGTGAGAGAGTGAAAGAGTGAAAGAGTGAAAGAGTGAAAGAGTGAAAGAGTGAAAGAGTGAAAGAGTGAAAGAGTGAAAGAGTGAAAGAGTGAGAAAGTGAAAGAGTGAGAGAGTGAGGAAGAGTGAGAGAGTGGGAGAGTGAGATAAGGTGCGACTAATCCTTTTAACGATTGTTGGTTAACCAAGCAACAAATGCGAATGTGAGCATATAAATAGCCAATCACAATGGCATCTCTGATATCGGACTCAGCTGTCTGCAACGTCGAAATCACACAATTCAATCAGTTGGATCGATATAAATGCTTACGAGGTTGCGGCAATTAGTCGCACATGGCGTATGCGTAATTTGCGTGTGTGCTGCGAAATTAAAGAATTGGGCCAAAGTTCTCACTTGTGTTTATGAAGCATTTTAACCTTTGAGGCCGGTCTTATCCATTTGCATGCCGTGCTCTTCATCCATTAATCGCCTCTTGCGCGTAATTCCATTTACGAATACGAATATTATGGCCTTGCACAACTTCTTATACCCTGTACAGCAAATGGTAGAATTGAAAGGTGGTATTGGCAACCGAGTCGATATGCGATCTGATTGGTATAAAGCTTGAGACTTGTTATAGGGTATTTCTTTGTCAAGCTTTGCCTCAACAGCAGTAGCGCCACATTTCAGGCTGTCACCAATGCCCATTACTTATTACACACTCAGCCTCCCATCGCAGGCCAAGCTCCGACACACAATGCTTTCCAAACAATGGAATCGCGGGAGGAAATGCATTCCGGCTGAGAACTGCCTTATGAAAAGCAACACGGGCTTCATTTGCGTGGCAGAAAGAATATTTGGGCTGCTTCGAGTGCAACTGGCAGTTGCATCCACCTATAGTTGCCCCGTCCACCGCACATCCTCACACCACATCCCATTAACCTCTGGATTTTGGCGCATTCACCTTGACGCCTTCAAAGGACTTCCTCTGGCTCATTTTTGCCCTTGCCTTTAACATTTTTAATGAGTTCCACGCAAAGGAAGCAAATGAAAGCACTTCCTGGCATCAAAAGACCAAAGTAAAAACAACAGAAATACGATTCGCTTATAGTTCATTATATATCTCTTCTCCCCACTACTTTATTAAATTCAACTTAAAAATGTAAAAGTTAAGAAATTAAACGTATTTTAATTCAACGGATTTCAATATATTCATTACGAAAATTAACCAAGATTAAAATTGCTGCTCAATTTTGTATTTGATTTATTATAAATAATGTTCAATATAATGCATTTGACTTTGAAGTAACTAAACTTTTGGTTTTTAATAGAAGAAACCAAGCATTTTTTAAAGTAATTTTGTAATAACAAACAGTAGGCATAAGATTCATGAAAAGTCATTAAATAAATATCATTCGTCACACGACAACATCTAGTAAAAATAAACGAGAAATCAAAAATTTCAGGTATCTTTGTGTTATAGTGCTCTAATATTAAATTAAATATGTGTCTTTGTGAGTCATGTGCTTGGTTGGATGAATGGTGTTGGCCGCTCGAGAAGAAGGCGCTTTTCTTTGCAATTTGGACCATTGTACATGGCATCTTTTTTTTTATCATGGACTTGGTGTTTTTCATATGTATGTCTTTCTGATAAATACAGTGAAACAGAACATCGAGTAATTATTCCAATCTTCCTTTAGTCTCTATAACAGAAAATCATGCTTTCCCTGATCTTACCTTCATTGGAGCAATATTGCATTTGGCGTCGGGAATTTTAATGTTGATTACCATCAAAAAAGTAAGAACAAAAGAAAAGGATGATGTTATACAATTTATTATATGTTAGAATTGACGTCTTTTGTATTTTTTTTTTTAAATAGCCCAAGTCCTGTCTGTATATGACTAGCATTGTATTAAGTTCGTTTCTTCCATTTTGTGAATACGTATTCATATATCTTTCAGGTGAGCTGGAAAAATATATAACTATTTCTTAACAATATTATATCTCCTCCTATAACTGTTTTCAGTAATGCAACTAATATTCATAATGATTGGATGCAGATATTACAGTACAGTGCTAACATAAGTAATTAGAAAGGAGACAATTCAAATTAAGAGTCAAATATTTAAGAGTGTAAATAGAGGTGTAATTAACATGAGATAAAGTATGTGATGAAATTTTTAATTAAATAGATAAATATTTTAATATTTTTGTTTGAGACTTTGCTTGGTAAACCTAATTTAATAAACATGAATCAGTCTTATTATAGCTTGTCACAAGGACCTAGGATGCAGAATTTTTGAAGGTAAGGAACACATAAATTTGCTTAAAAACTGTTATTCCAACATTCTGTCCAATGCAAATAATTGCACTTTAAATCAGAGAGAGATATGGAAAAAAATAACTATGTGTGTATCTGGGTAATAAAAAGAAAAACCAGACACTGAGTTCAACTGGCAGTGTGTCATACGCATTACTAAATATTTAAGTGGCAATGAATATAAATTGTGTCGTCAAAAACGGCATATGTACTGCTGAGAATGTTACAACTTCATGTCCTAAGGGATATGAAATTACACTTCATTCAAATTGATTCTGTTAAGAAAAGCGAATAATAACTTTTTGTCTTAGCTGAAATAAAAAAAAAATTTTATTCAACCAGATTACATCTATCTACTCTGGCCTTTAAGTTGACACTAACCGAGTATAGTATACTTACTAAAAGCAAAAAGTTCACAAAACGTAACAAGTTAAGCGATGTCTGTTGGCTAATTGAATCAACTATGGGCAACAACATTAACTATCCCAGTTGTATCAGTAAAATGAAGCAAAAGAGTTTGAAACTAAAAGAGAGTTGTTTCATAGATTATATGGAAAGTTTTTTTGTACTACAGCTGATGAAAAAAGTTTGTTCCATTTTTCCTCCAGAGAGTTTTATTTTCACGTTTTATTTAAATTTGACTGGCAGTTAAAGCATTAAAAAAATATTCATTTGATTTCTAATTGTAGATTTAAGCTAAAAATTAGTGAATGAGCACTAAAATATTCCATGTTGATATAAGAACTTTAAATTTATTCAATACATGACTCAAAAGTCTGCTCTTGGTAGTAAAAAGAAGTCATTGAAAATCCCTCAAGTCGAATCCACTTCCGTTTTGAGAATTAATTTTCCTATTGCTTGTAAACTTTTGCAGAAATAACTCAACACGATTAAATGCGTATTTAAATATTTGCTTATTTGGCTGTCGCATACAGAGCAACATAAATTAAAATGTCATTAAGTTTTATTCTTGGCACAATTTGTTGTTAGTTCTATAAGGAGTTTCATTTTCTTTTGGCTCTGACGGCATTCAGAAGTTGAGGCCAACGCGAAATAGTTTAGCAACTTATTTTTATAATTGAGCCAAAAATTCTGCACTCACAAACCCATTAACAAGCACAACAACGACAATGGCATTAAGAGTGGTTTGTTAGCAGCAACTTTAATGGAACCCAATGCTTGGAGTTTATTTTCCGGCAATTTATTTCAATGAAAATTTCTTTGGTAACTTTTAAATTTTTTTCTATTAATAACTTAAAAATAAATCAATTTGATTCGAAAAGAGCTCAAAATGAAGTCAAAGTAGGCATTGCAAAAGCATAAATTCTTAATAAAACTCTTAAAAAAATAGTCATTCGACATTCGACAATAACTAGTAATGAAAAGGCGTGTCAGAAATTTTATTTTGATTTAATATAAATTTAGAGTAGTGAACTATTAAGTTCGATATGTGTATATGCAGTGCGTGTAGCTCTGTAGATAATTGCTGTGGTCCGCTGGATAAGAAAGCCGAATTTTTTGCCTGTTGGACCTTTGTGCATGGCATAATCTACACTATACTTTGCTTAAGATATGATTTAAGTAAGTATTTATTTAAGGTATTCCATAGGATTGAAAAAGCGATCAATTTCTGTTTTATTTATTTTTGTTCCATAAGATTACAAGGACTACGCGCATTTTGGATATGTTTTTTGGATACCGCATATGCTGGCAGGACTATTGATGATATACAGCATTTATAAAGTAACAAACTAAATTATTTAATTTATGTTATTAATATTTTTTCTTTTTGACCAGAAAAAAGCATCGCTTTATCTGTGGAGTCTCATAGCTAGTTCTTTTGTGCCTTTTATTTTCTTCCTTTTTGTATATTTGCCAAGTGAGTTGCACCGAGTTTGAAATTTGAATGTGACATAACTAATTATATTTCTTTTTAGTATTTCAGATCTTCTTTATAATAGTTGGCTGCAGATATTATAGTACCGCATTGATATAAGAATGTTATGTTGTGTACAGAAAAAAATAATTATAAATTTTATGTTTATCTATCCTCTTTTATCTACCATATAAGCATAAGGATTGAAACTGACATAGAGAAATTACTGTTAGCCATTTTTGGACTAATAGTTGAGGTTGAATATTGAAATAAAACTGTGTAAGTCTTTGGGTTAAGTTTGGTATGCCTTGCCAAGTCGACATTTTATGAACCCCTCATAGAGTCTACTTCGCCCAGTTGTTGACTCTTGCATAAACAATTATTATTAAGAGCAACAACAGCAGCAGAAACAGCAGCCCCAACAGCGGTCACAACACACTAATTTTATTTTGCTATATTTTGTTGGTTGTTGACAACTCATTGTTGCAATTGTTGTTGCAGCAATTTGACTTGCCCCAAAGGGTGTACTGCATTTTAATGCAGTTTGTGTTGTGCTTACATGTGCTGCCACAACCGAAACAAAAACAACAAAAGAGAACCATTAGTTTAGGCATTGCTGCAGTTTGAATACCCTTACTTATAGATCTGATAATGATGATATCGATAAATGTTAAAAAAATGCCACTCAAATTATTTTCTTTATTTTTGAAAACCTTCCAATTTTAAAATTTTTGTGTCACTAGGCTATGAATTTTCAATTCCAAATTTCTTTGTAATTGTAATACCACTAGGTTTTGTTTTAGTATAACCTTTAATATTTCTTTAAATTGTCTTAATATGAGAATGTAATATTTAAAACGAATACTAGAAACAAAGTTGGTTTTCTTCACAATTTATGTGCATGTACGCTCAATTTGAACCGATCTAGTTTACTTACTGGTAAGTTCTAAATCATGGACAGGAACATTGCACACTTGAAGCGACAATAATGCCCTCTATAATACCCTACCAAATGAAAAACAAGTAATTTAAGAACAATGTGCACTATGCGTGCACTAAAAATACACAAGTACAACAAACGCAGACACAGATACACACATACAAACACTCTCACACTCACACACACACACACGCGCACATGCTAGTATTGTGCGTGTGTTCTCCTTTCTAGTTTTGTATAATCGATGTTGCCATGCGCACTTTTAGCCTTTGTATTTCACATCTCATTTACGTATAAGGTTTACCTACATTCGAATGCATTCGCAATACGTTTTAAAGAAGAGTTTAAAAACTGGCAATAAATTGTGGAAAAGAGAGAAAACTTTTAAATAAAATCCGCTAAAATTAAAAAAAATGTGTGTAGTAAGTTAATGCTAAACATGACTCCATTATATTATTGTTTTTTTTATTTGCCATTTTCTATAGAGATTTCGAATGTATTTTAGCAACATATTGAACATGTAAATAATTGGCATTGGCTCGATGGGAGTATTAATGCAATTTATAACCGTAAAACTCACCACAGATACGGTCATAAATTTTACACAAGTTCGATTTTGAACTACATATTTTCAAATTGCAAACTTAGAAATTGATGCAAAAATTTCCCTTTTTGTGTTGCACTCTTTACTTAACTTCAGGGAAATTTGGTGAGTTTGCGTTGAGTTCAGAACTCATGACTGTGTGTGTTTGTTTGTAATTGAGTGTGCTGTTGAGTCTTATACGAATTGCCGGCTTGTTTATCTTATATTTAAAGCGTTTCAAGTTTTTTCTTTTTTGTGAGTCTTTTTGCCGGCATTGTCTGTCCCAAAGAAAAACAACAGTGCGTTATACAATACGCATACGAGTGTTCTATATATGTACGTGTTTTTGTGATTTAAGCCTGCAATTGATTCGGCGTGTAGGTCTGGAAATTAAAATGAGTATGGGAATGAGAACACTGTGGGAATTGGAAGACCACGACAGCAGACAACAAATATTGACAGAAGCTTTTGTTTGCTTGATAGATTAACTTAAATATTTATACAGTTGGATTGTGAAAGGTAGGTTAATTGAAATCGCTTTCTCGCTTTATCCTTACAATTTTCACTGCATAATTTTGTGTTGAATTACCGTTCACTGTGTAAGTATATTAAATTAATTGTTTAGTATATTTAAGCAATATCAAAAACATAAACTGGTTGCACAATTGACATGTCTTTGTTGCAACTTTGACCAGAGTTCACAGTATAAAATGCCGAAAAGTGGGCCATGTGCTCAGAGAGAGAAGGAGAAGTAAAGAAAGGGAGAGAAGAAAAGAGTGCAAGAGTAGAGGGAGACAAGCAGCCATAGAAATTACACAGCGGTCTCTGGAAAACCCCAACAAATGCGGCTGGCAAGTTATTTAGTTATTTAGAAAACCGCAGAATGCAAATGCAGCAAATGTAGCAAATGTGCCAATTTCCACATTTTCACAAAGACAAAGAGAGTGAGAAAGAGAGAAAAAGCCAAACAAGTCAAAGACAACAATTAAAAATCGGTGTCAAAATGCTAACGTTAAGAATTTTAAGTACATTTCAAGGTTCCCATTAGGCATACGCAATGTGAAACGTTGATTGCAAACATTTAAAAACAAGAATTATATTTAATAAAACTAAGCAGATTGTTGTTAATAAAAATTGAAAAGTTGAAGAAAACTATAAATACGAGTACAAACTTCATGCTTATGGCAATAAATCAAAGATTTGATGCTGCAATAAATTGTATTGCTTATAATTATCAGCTTTCTATGATAAATGCATTCATGTTAACTATAATTCATTTATACACTTGAATTATTAACATATATCTGTATGACGGTTTTTAAAATACATTATTTCAGGCAAGATACGATTAACCATATATGCTTCGTAAGTAACCCTTTTTTATCCGCCAGTTGCGATATTAATTTGACAATTGTTTTTTATCATAGGATAACAAGACAACAAGATGATATTATGTAGAATATATTCTGTTTATTCTAAAATCATAATGAAGTTTTTATTACAAAAAACATTACATTTATAAATGTTAATAAAAGTAAGCGTATAATTGTAATTGACTCCATTTAAAGAGGGAAACTCTTTGTTATTTGCTGAAGTTCAGATTGACTTTCAGATTAGGTGACACCATAGTTAAATAGAACGACGTCCCCATAGACCGCCATCATTTCCAAATTCACGATTCATATTGTTCCGATTCATATCTTCAGAGCTTACATCTTGTCCATCCTTAACGGGAATAATGACATCCTTAAATTATTTAATTAATTACTGAAGAAATGCCATATAACGGAAGAAGAGTTACCTGATTATTTGGATAGTTCTCCTTCTCATCTGGAATATTATTTTAAAGTCAAATTAAATTAAGTTTAATTGAAAAGAAGTTGAAATTATTACCGCCAAAAACAACAAATGGAGAGCTTTCAAAGCTCATGCTTCGAGCATTATAATCGCAAATGCCCCCAAAACCATTTGAATTTTGCGGCTTATACATTCTCATCATATCATTTTCTTGATTTTGGGATCGAAATGGGGTCTCTGGTGTCATCATCGTGTCCCTCATTTGATTCTGACGGCGAAGCATAGCAACACTATCAAGCAAATTGACCTCCTGATATTGCTTCTGGCGCATTTCCAGTTCCATCCTCCTGCGCTCATTTTCCGCCTCACGTTGTCGTAGCTCTACATAAAATAATATCGATTGTTATTGGATATCTATATAGAAAGTTTTGAATTTTAGATATCATTTTCTAGTTTCACTTTTCTTATCAACAGGAATTCAAAACATAAGGTTGAAATACCTATTTTTCTCAGTTTAAATTTCACTCAGTAAGTTCTAAGGACTAGAATCTGATTTATACTAACCTAGACGCAAGAGTTCAGTCTCCCGCTCATTACGAATATATTCCATCTGAGCATCAAGCTTTTCCTCTTCCAATTTAAGCTCACGCTTGAGAGAATTCATTTTAGTTTTATAGAGGGCATGAAGCTGTTTCCATCGAAAGCCGTACTCGTGCTCAAATGAATCGGGATCGGCGAAACGTGGCCCAATGTTGCGCTCATTGTTGTATTGCATTGTCTTGCTCAGAGCTTTCTCGGGCATTCCATCGTTATCATCATGAATGTCGTATAACTCGACAATGCAAGGACGCAAAGAAGCAGTTAAAAAGAAGCAATTTTCATGGCATAAACGCAAACAATGGTTGACCGCTGTTTTAGTGGCAAACTCAACGATACCCTCACCTGTATGATTGCCACGATCGTCAACCATAATTATGGCACGCTCAACTGTACCAAAGATTTCAAAGGACTTTTGTAGCAACTCATTGGACACAAAAGTCGATAGATTGCTAACACGCACAACCGTTTGATTTGGTGCGAAACGAACACGCAATTGCCGTCCATTGACCGTAGAACCGTCCAAGGCTCTCTTAGCCTTCTCGGCATTGGTATGATAGTCGACCTTAACAAATGCAAAATTCTTCTCGGTATTGATAAAGATATCGCCAAGTTCGCAATACGGCTTAAACATTTCGCGAATTTTCTCCTCGCTAGTCATTTCGCTAGTCAAATTGCCCACATAGAGGCGATTGCGTCCAGAGAACTTGAATTCCTCAATTTCATTGGTCGAATCCAGTTCAGTTGTTGGTCCATTAATCTGGCGTAGTCTTTGGCCAATAAAGAATTCCTCATTGCGCTGTGAATGGCCATTTTTGTTGTTGCCACCACGATTCTTGCCACGATTGTCCCCATGAGCCCAGAAACTGCCAGAGTTGCGACCGCGATTTCCTCTCGATTGAACAACATGCGATTGACCATATGACTGACCATATGATTGAGCATCCGATTTAGCATTAGCTGGACCATTTGCATCATTTCCAATAATTGGTTGATTTAATGCTACTTGCTAAATATTTACAGAAAAATAAGTAATTATAATAATGTGATATTTTAGCTTAACTAAGAGCAGTCAGATGTAAAAAATACTTAATAAACAGTTTAAAATAAAATGAGAAAATGTAAGATTAAGATTATAATAACATTAAATGTATAAACCAATAATAATGATAATATACTTACATTATCCTTTGCCCAAATCTGCACGTTTTTCTCACGAGATAAGCGTGGTTTTTTATTCGAAGGCACGGACACAACAGTTTCCTGCTCTACATGTCGCTTATCAGGACTAATATCAATAATCTTTTCATTAGATGGCGATGGCGAAATGGCTTCCATATTTCAAATCAATAATTATTTGAAAATTAAATTGAAGATATTTAAAATTGAAGCACACAATTTTTTTTATGTATTTCGACAAATGATACGCGAAGTCACTAATATCACAGTCTGAATCAAAATGACAAGCCTGCTGAAGTAGATTAATTCCTGTATATATTCCTTTATAGAGTTGTAAATTTGTAATTCAACTACCGATACTATCGATAAGCATGATTTGCAGTTTGACTGAAGGAAGAGTGAAACAAAATGAAATTAAACATTAAATATAGATTGCAGTTACAAGTTCGCCACAGTTAATTAATTAATGTTCAATATAATTTCATTTAGTGAAGTAAATGTCTTAAAAAAGGATTTCATCATTTTAAATTTAAAAAACCTGTAATGCCCAAAAGAGCCGGGTATTCCAATTAATTCAATTTGTTATTGTTCATTAGAATGATGACAAAATGTCTTTTGTATTTTTTTTTTAATTTTACTATAAATATATATTTTATTTGTTTATTATATAATTAACAGACTTTCTTTAAATTTTCTCTATTCTATTGTCGTTAAAATTCAAATAAATTATTTACCATAATGGAAATGACTTGATTATTTTTTGTTTCATTTCAATTTTGTTTCATCTGTAATCCAAATGCGACTCTGATTTGTACGTCAATAAAATGAAATAATTGTGTGCAATTTGAGACTAACTTGTTTTCCGCCATTAAAAATTGAAGATTTCTCATTATTTTAACAACGATTTTATTGATTGTCTAATAAAAAAATTATATATTAAAATTAAAACAAATTCTTAGCCTAAATATGCCGTTCATCAAGTTGCAGTCTTCCGATGATGAAATTTTTGTAACCGACATACAAGTTGCCACGTGTTCGGGCACAATAAAGGTTTGAATTCATTACGAAATTATCCGAAATATAATTTTTAATGTAATTCCTATTAGTCCATGCTGGAGAGTTGCGTCGCAGAAGATGAGGCTGTGCCATTGCCAAATGTGAATTCAGCTATTTTGCGTAAAGTTCTCGAATGGGCGGACTATCATAAATCTGATGTGAAGCAATCAACTAATGAGGATGATGATGACACTCGCACCGATGATATTACACCATGGGATCAGAAATTTCTCCAAGTCGATCAAGGCACACTTTTTGAATTGACAATGGCTGCCAATTATTTGAACATTCAAGGATTGCTCAAAGTAGCCTGCAAAACTGTGGCCAATATGATAAAGGGCAAGACCCCAGAGGATATACGTCAGACCTTTAATATCAAAAACGATTTCACTTCTGCCGAAGAGGAGTTGGTTCGCATGGAGAACGAGTGGCATGAAGAAAACTAAAGTTAAACGTAATTAAAATAAATTTTCAATTATAATAGACAAATGCACAAATTGAATTAATTATATATTATATGTTAAATTTAAATATAATTAAATCAAATTAAAGGTTTTTCGCCTTAGCTATTTTTTTTCAGTTAAATGAAACATTTGAAAAATATATAAATAAATATCATTAGATGGTTTATAATTAATTAATAGCATTACATTTTGAAAAATCTTAGATTACATTTTTTTATGTTTAGATATCCGTGAGAAGTTTGTCATTGGTTTATTGTTTGGTCGTCAGTCAAGTCTTAAATATTATAAATAATTCGACTAGGCTTTGAGTAAACTCGTCAATATTCTAGTAATAAATATATAAATAAAAAATACGTTAAAATGTCTTGGCATGATCGGGTTATTAATTTTGTCTGCAAGGTGTCACCAACGGGCAAGATGTGTCGCAATCACTTGATGGCCAAATATCCCGAATGTTTCAAGAGCAACAAAGGCTATGTGAAATTAATTTTGGAAATGCCGCAAAAGTTGTGGAAGCGTCTATTTCCGGTTTATTCTATGTCTGCTTCGGATCATTCGGTCTGTCCGGTATGCCAGGATGAGGAACACGAGATGGCCATTCTGACAAATGGATTTAAAATACTATTCCTTATCGCCGCCAGCGTGGCAATTTTATATGCCATTCTCAAAGCGACAGCCCAACGACGTCCATCCACGCAGTAAAGTACGATGCCTGATTTTACGCCAATTCAACATAAATTTTTGGACCGTTGTTAATGAGAGAGTTCCACACCCGTATGCTACACTGCAATCCTAACATCAATGGATTCATCATTTACTCACAAATTTCTAGCTCATATTATTCTCTGTCAGTGTCAAAAAGAGCATATATATGTGTAATAAATTTCCAGCCATATACAAATTATAAAACATTACGAGCATCATTCATTTAAATTTCAAATTTGTCGGCCATGAGAGCACTAAGCTTATTATTAAAAGCTCACCAACAAGTAAATAAGAATTTGCTTGTTAGGGACAAAATACTAGGATATCTAGTATTTAGGTAAAGAAAGTGGGAGATAAATACTGGGTGTTTCATTTTTATGTACTTTTGAGGGTTTTGCTTTTCAATTTGATTTCGAGCCATTTAATGCTGATTTATTACTTTCTCCGTAAATAAATATTAAGAGCATCACCTGCAATTACACGTTCATGCACAAATTAATTTGGCTTCAGTTAAATTCGACTAAAACAAATAAGACAAAACAATGCACAACATTTCAAATAGCCAACAAAAGCAGACTTTTGGTAAAATCCAGGTTGACTTCGTCCTTCGTGTTCGCCTCATTTAATTTAACCATATTCGTTGTGGAATTCAAAATATTCGCAAATATTGGCACAGCATTCTCATGATTTTCAATTTGATTTCGATTTAATAAACATCAAGACTCTCCAGGATAATAATCAATTTATGAATAAATATCAAAAGCTTTTGCATTGCCTGTGCATGTGTTTCTATTAGCTTGCAATTTGTTTAATTATTGCACAATTTAAACTAAATTAATATTGCTTCATCTACTCAGATTCTGTCTTGACTTATATTATAATATGGCCAATTTACTTTGAATTTGTTATTTGTTTTCGTACATCCGTTTTATGCGAAACTAACAAACTCTATGCATAAATCTTAACAAAAGTTTGGCATTTAATTTGGCTTATTGTCAAAATGAACAAGTAAGAATGCACCAGCTAAGAATACTTATCTAAGAAATTTCCTTTATTTATACACTAAAGCATATACTCTTAAAAAAACATTTTTTTAGTGAGCGATGAAGTTTTAAATTATATACCATATAAAAAATAAAATAATTCAATTTATGTATATCTACTAAAATCAAAAATATAAAGTCTGTCGCTAAAAATTAAATTAAATAAAATAATAAGAATGTATGCCAAATTGATCACTTATTAGAAAATGAACAAAAAATATTAAAAGTCTTATGCTAATAGAAAATGACAGTTAATTCAGAATTGGTTAACTGGCTATTGGGAAAAACCCGGCATAACATTTTATAAGCATAGCTATTATTAAAATGCCTTTTTTTGAAAGGGTATCAAGTTTTATTATTCTTAGAATGCTCCCAGCGTGCACAACAAGAAAAGCTGCATAGTGCATGTAGGCCAGGCCGACACTATTTTAATTTGGCCAAAGCTCGGCAGCGCGCCAGGCAGAGGCAGAGGCACAGCCAAAAGCCATCCGGCTGTGATTCTCTCCATGGCCAACAGTTCCTGCTCCTCCATCTCCTCCTTCTCCCCGTCCTTCTGCAATGTCCTGTCTGTGTTGTCTGTTAACCGCAATAATTTATGCCTTTGAGCCGTGTTTGAGTCAAAGCCTTTTGTGTGGGTGCGCCAGTGTGAGTGTATGAGTGAATGACTATGTGTGTGTGGGAGCGCACATAATTTTGCCTATTAAAGTAAAACACTAACAGCGCTTATCATTACAAACATCGCCATGCGAGGCAACAACCACGGCAATAACAACAACAACAATCTGCGTTGCGCATCCTTTCGTCGACGCCATTTTGTTTAGTTTATGCTGTTTGTGTGTGTGTGTGTGTGAGTGTGTGTGTGTTTTCGCCTCGCACTTCCTAATGCAAAAAAGCGACTTTTCAGCACAAATTTTTAGGAAAATTAAAATATTTATGTTGCCGACGTGCTTAATGCCCCGCGCTGCTGCCGCTGACATCGCTGTCGACGTACATGATGCTCCAACCCCCTTCACCCTTCACTCACCCCTTTCTGCTTCTCACTAACTCAGCAACTCTCTACCAAGCACTCTGTTTAGTTTCTCCTGTCTCTCTGTCTACGGGTGTGTGTGTGTAAGAGTTTGTATTTGTATATACATGATTATGAGCAGCGTTGTCTGTGTGGTTTTTTTGTATACCCTATAAAGATTTAACCATTAAGACATTGCTGGTTGGTTTTCTCTGTTAAACCTTGCCTTAAACTGAATACGCTGCGATTAACGAATAGAAAGGAAGCCGATAATATCGAGTTAAAATCTTGTTAGTTTGAATACCGTGTAATTTATTGAATCTATTATTTTATGAAACTTATTTTAATTTTTTTTTTTAACTATTTATTGAAAAACAATTAAATGACTTGTAAAAAAATAAAGATAAATATTTTTTTTCTAATTTCTGACACCCGAAAATGTAAAACTAAATTACCTAATTTAGCTGCCCACTTCTGCTTTAAAGGGTATCTAAAAGTTAATTTTCAAACTCCTGTTTTTTTTTATTCCAATGCAACCCCAAAGGACAACGTTTTTGCTGTGAAACAAGTGCTTCTTATTTCCCCCTTACAACCCGCCATCCCCACGTTGCATACTTTCTCCCGTCTTTATTCTTGTCGCTTAAGACAACATCATGATGTTGCCACTTACTATTCGCGCTTTAGCAACATCATTTTGCTGCATGTAGATACTGCAACTAGTGCTATCATGAACACCCCCCTTATTTCTTTTCTCCATCCCTCCAAAAACTTTTCTTTTTTGCTTTTGCAACGTGGAGCTTATTGAAAACAATATACAAAGTTGTTAACGTAGTTTGGGCCTTGCCATGCAAACAGAACAGCATTTTTCCTATGAATATCTCGACAAATTCCAAGTCACAAACAAAGTATGCAAAATTAAGAACATTCTAATATGCATGTCATTTAGCAAATTAATTACATTAACCCAAGTTTATGCATATTTTTAATGTGTAAATGAAATGAATTTTTTAAAGTGTCATTAAGGGCGCTATTTAAGTGTGGGAACCACAAAAAAATAAAATTAAGATGAAGATGAAGAGCATGAAAAAATAAACGAAATAGAAGTGAAAGAAGTGATTTTGCTGCAAAGGAGAAGCAAAAGTAAATTAAGCACAATTCCTCGGGCGTAACTTGGCCAAGTTGTTTGGGCCTCATTCATTTTGCCCTTTTCCATTTCCTTGTCTCTCTCTCTCTCTCTCTCTCTATTTATTTGTCCTTTTCTATCGTTGTTTTTTACTTTCTACCATCTGTTTTTTGTTAAAAACGCTTAAATTTATGACTATTTTGGGACCTGCTTGCGGCTGAATCGTCCTTAGATTTTTGGCCTGCTTTTGGGAATTTCTTGGTTTTTCCTGCTCTCATAACATAAGCTCAAAATTAAAGTTCACAATTGACCCTGATTGGTTTCAAATCTTTTTTAAAATATATGGCATATGAAAGAAATAAGGCAAGTAATGAGAAATTTTAACTTTGTGTTAAGTGGTTACAAATGGTTTAGCTAACTAAGAACTAAGAAAATTTAAAAATTCAATTATTATTTAAAGTTACATTCTTTAATAGGCTAGACAGCGAATTTTTCGATATTTTAAAGTCTTGCCTAGTTCGGCAGAAATAAATAAAAATATTAAGGGTCCATCCATGAATTATTAATACTAAAGCATATCTCTAATAAACAGATACACAACTTTTTAGCGTTTAGCTTCTTCCTTATCGCTATAATTTAGCAACTCTTTGAAATTTTACACTCGGATGCGTTTAATTTCATTTTCGTATCGTAGCGTATGATACATGGCAAATAAGTTGCTCATACGCCACGTTGTGCCGTCAGAAATGTAAAAGAAAAACTGCCAAGTGAAATTCAATTCCATGACAAATGAACTGCAAAACAGATGTCCAACTCTGAGTACAGAAAGAGACCGAAAGAAAGGAAGACAGAGAGAGAGAGGGAGAGAGAGAGAGACAGAAAGGGACTGTTTGAAAGGGTAAAGCAAACGAAAATTTAAAAACGGAAATTAAGCAAAAGCAACCATGTAGAACTCTTACCAAGCGGAAATAGTTGAAATATTCAATAGGAAATTCCGAACAAAAAAATCTAAAACAGATGATGGAAGTAGAAATTGTTATATGGATGGCCATGCACCATTCGAGATACTTTTGTTTTGTTTTAGGGGCCACACGATGCAACTTAAATTTAAACAACTAAAAGCTTGTCTTTCGCCAACAGACAGACAATGCAAGCGCTGCAGAATTTCAACAAAAAAAGTCAACAACAAATTCGAACTGAAAACTCTCAAAAAAAAAGTATAAAATTAGACCCAAGCTCCGAAACCGATGCTATGCCAGGAATGATGGAGAGTGTTTTCTGTCGGAGAGATTGCAACCGCATTTCGCACAAATATTGACACATGTGTGGCAGGAGGGATAGGGTAGGGAAACTGGCCGAAATCCAAACCAAACCAAACCAAACCAGACCAAACGCTGTGGCCATTAGATGATTTATAGGTCAGTTCGCGGGCCCCTCTGATCCCCGCTTGTCACTTGTTGTCCCTCTCTACATTTGCTGTCTCTGTTCTGTTTCATCGAAAACAATAGCGAAATCGAAAACGACAACGAAAGCGAACAACAGCTGCATCGATTGACAGGCCAGGGGCGAGAGCAAGGCAAAGGCTTCCCTTTCCCCTCTATCTCTCTCTCTTTATCTCTCTCTCTTTCTCTCACTCTCTCATATTTTCTACATTGAGTCCTGCATCATTGCGGGGTTTCAATTTTGGGGCGTTGTATTTTGCAATTGAAACGAACACTTTATAGACATCCAACGGACCTTTGTAATTAACAACAACAGCTGTAAAAAATGCACTAATGAAAAATTCTCAAAATTGGTGTATTGCATTGACAGTCGAACCTGGATATGAAAGACAATGGCACTACAAAAGAGTGCATTGTTTCCCGTGCATTTATCTACATGTTTGTTGTTGAACTTAAACAATGGACATAAAGGGACTTAAAGGTTTTTCGAATTTAATATCCTCGCACATTTTAGCAAGAATGAATTTCATATTGAATTGTTTTGAATGTTATCTCTGCATAGTTTATTGAAACTTGGAATATTTTAATAAACAATTATATTTATATATCAACACGTGCATAGAAAAATAAGATTGATTGAATGGTTCTCATACCTCAAAAATTATATGAGCAAAGGAAGCATGTGTGAGGTGCTAAGATTACATATATTTTTACTCTCTAAAAAAATTTATGTAAGAATTACATTCATGCATGTATGAATTACATTCATATGAATAAATAAATAATTTTTAATTAATTATAGTCATCATATTCGATCTCTGAGACTGAAATAAAACCCAACTCAAAATTTTCATCAATTATTGGTATCTAGACTATTTTAAGATATATTTAAAATTCAATTAAAAACTAATAGATACCGTAGGGTAAACTCTTTTCTACTCTAAAAGTATCTCTCACACTCTCTCTCTCTCTCTCTTTCTCTCGGTATTCATAGGGATAACTTAATTCGATTGGTGGCTGGGGACAAGAACCTGCCGCAGGTGTTGGCAGGAAATAAATTCAAATTTGCTACAAAACCAGAGAGGGGAAAAAAACTGAATTGAAATTAAAAATTTTTGTTCATTGCGAAGTTTGTGATGGCCACTTGTAGCCCCAGTGGAGGTAGGTGGCTCCCTTTCTCCCACTCGAAAACATGTCCCTCCATAAGTGATAGGTCCTTTTGCCATTTGGCTTTGGCCTCAAGCAATGTTGTATTTGTGCATGTCCTTGTAATGTCCCTAACTCCCTTTACTCATTGTTGGGGGCATTCTCGTGTATGAATATTCGTGTTTCACTTGCTCGTTTATTTGCTCGCATTACAATTACCAAAGGACTCAGGGACAACATACACGTACACAATTTGTTTGAACAGCACCTGGCTTAGAGCACACCGAATTTTCATACCTGGCCTGGACCCAATGTGTCACGATGTGGAATGGAATTGCTGTTGTTATTGTTGCTAGTTTGTCCTGTTACACAAACAAATTAATTTCGGAGCAGACGCTCGAAATGTTTAGCACATTTCAGCAAATGCTTGTAATTGAATATTGTCTGTCAAGTGTTGGAACATCGACTATGGGAGAATGGGGAACATGATGAATAATTTAACATTTGCCGGAATAGGTCAAATTATGCAAATTCTAATTATGAAATTGTTGCATTGTATCATTTCATAATGAACAATATTATTATGCAAGGGCCATAAAACAGAATTCTAAATACGTCAATTTAATATATTGTTATATATATTTAGAGTCTCTAATTTAATGTATTAAACAGATATAAGCAATCCTATATACTTATTTGTAATAAAAAGTTACACCATAAATTAACTAGAAAATTATGCGCTAACTGTTTACAACATTTGTGAAACAAATTTAATATAACTTCAAACTCGAATAAAGAGTCTGGCTTAAGCTGGCTAGAGACAGTTGCGGCTACTTTAGCATGTTCTTTATTTCAGTTTATAAAAATAAAATTAAAAAAAATTAAAAAGAAAAACATTTTTTGTATTTACAGTTGCATACAAGTTGCATATATTAATATTTCACTTCAATATATATTTATTTATTTGCTACAGCGGAAGTTTGAAGCGTCGCTACGCACACACAGGATATTAAATGGACACGTAGTCATGCATGTAAAGTGCCAACAGCGGCGCCACCCATCGTCCACATATGGAAGCTGTCGTCATATGGACATGGGCCGCAATGCTTTCAAATTTATTATTCATTTTTTTATCTTAATTTTTCAAATGATGGAGAGGACTTTGCCAACTAAAAAGTTTCGCATTAATAACAGAGAAGCATAGATATTTTTAACGAATTTTAATTAAAACTCGTAATGCATTTTAAAATGCCTGTCATTCTGTTAAGCGAAGACTTCAAAAGAAGCAGCCTGCCAAGAATTGAAAGCGCACAAATAAAATTAAAACTAAATTAATTAAAATATGCACGAAATGCAAATGCGACCGCGTTTTTCTTTCTCTTATCCCTCCCCACATATCATTAGTTTTTTCATTCAGCTTTTTATGAAAATTATGAGCTGAGCTGTTAAAAGAAATTATAGCCGCAGAGGCAGCTAAAAAGTCGTTACGTGACCACACAATTGCGGTCAACCTCAACCTCTAGGCTGAGGCACATTTGGCTGTTAATCCCATGGCGTCCTGCCCGTTGGCTTTTGTTCTCCTCAGCAAATTTTTGCTAATGACAATTTAACTGTTTTGATCTTTTTCATCTAAGGAAAAATAGCCCATTACATTTTATGCAATTTATATGCTTAAAAAAATATATATGTATGTGTTTTAGTATAAATCAGATTAAAAACTATTTTAATAGTTTAAGAAATTGGATATAACAATTTATTGTCTAAGAAGGAAACCATACAATTAACAGTTATTTAATCAAAATTCAGCCATTAAAATTTTTACATTTGAATCGTCTCAGCTTGGTTAAAATTCTAAGAGCCTCATAAACATTGAATTAATTTTTAACAAGCTGTAAACAATTAAAACAAATAACTCTCCTGTAAATATTATCTAATTTGAAGTACATATTTTGAACTAAGTAAGAGATAAATAAATTTTCAGCAAGCAGAGCAATAATAAGTCTCAGTCATTATGTATATCGCGTATACGCAACGTTGATAAGCGCAAACAGAAAGATCAACAGCAGGTGGCAAGAGAATTCCCTCGGCAGTTTATCAAGCAGCAACTCGACAAGCAACGCCTTTTACTTGGCTGTTGATTTTTATCGCCAAAGGAAGAGGGAAGTGGATGCACTGCAACCAAATGGCTTCCTGCGGCCACTTGCACATCTTTCCTCCTAACCTCTTTTCCAGCATGCCGCAGGCAGCGGGTAATGTACATATATTTTGTGCAAATTGTAATTTAAACATTTTGGAGCCGAGCCAAGTAATAATTTGTGTCCTGTCTGCTGCTCGTCCTGCAACTCGGATTTGTATATTTTATTTTCCTTTTTATACCCTGAGCCCATTAAAAATGGGCAAAAAAGGGTATTATGTGTTTGGCAGAATGTATGTAACAGGCAGAAGGGGGCGTGGCAGACCCCCAAAAGTATATATATTCTTGATCAGGATCAACAGCCGAGTCGATTGAGCCATGTCCGTCTGTCTGTCCGTCCGTCCGTCCGTCCGTCCGTCCGTCCGTCCGTCCGTCCGTCCGTCTGTTTGAACGCGTCGATCTCAGAAACCATAAAAGCTAGAGACTTCGAACTTGGTATGTAGGTTCCTGGATACCATAGGCAGATCAAGTTTGTTTTAATTTTTGGATCGGTGCACTATATCATATAGCTGCCATAGGAACGGTACATCGAAAATGAAGTTCTAGTATGGAAAAGTTTCTTGTTTGTTGAGAAATCAGAACCAAACTGATAGAATATGCATCTGGGCTGGTATTATACATCCTGACCAAAATTGGTTAGAATCGGTTAACTATATCATATAGCTGCCATAGGAACGGTACATCGAAAATGAAGCTTTGGTATGGAAAAGTTTCTTGTTTGTTGAGATATCAGAACCAAACTGATATATGGTGCATCTGGGCTGTTATTTTACATCTTGACCAAATTTGGTTAGAATCGGTTAACTATATCATATAGCTGCCATAGGAACGGTACATCGAAAATGAAGTTTAAGTATAGAAACATTTTTTGTTTGTTGAGATATCAGAACCAAACTGATAGAATATGCATCTGGGCTGGTATTATACATCCTTACCAAAATTGGTTAGAATCGGTTAACTATATCATATAGCTGCCATAGGAACGGTACATCGTAAATGAAGCTTTAGCATGGAAAAATTTCTTGTTTGTTGAGATATCAGAACCAAACTGATTTATGGTGCATCTGGGCTGTTATTTTACATCTTGACCAAATTTGGTTAAAATCGGTCTACTACATCATATAGCTGCCATAGGAACAATTGGTCGAAATTCAACCTAAGTGTAGAGGACCTGGGCTCAGGGTATCCTACTGTCGAGCGTGCTCGACTGTAACCGCCTACTTGTTTTATTTTGCAATTGATGCGCATCGCTGCACTGACTGCGAAGGATGAGGAAGTAGAGGAAAAGCCAAAGCCAAAGGAAGAGCCATTCTTATCGCATAACTTGGCTGTGACTCTGACTTGAGAATAGCATTTTGTTGCAACATAAAAGTCAAGTGTTACAGTTGCACATAGAACTGCTCCTCCTCCTGAATCTGATACTGTTCTGGGAATTTCTTTTCGAATCGTTTGGCGCAATAAATTCTATTAAAATGCAATTTGAAGGGTTTTTTTGATTTTAAATAATGCCAAGACAACTTTTGGGTTAATGCAGCAGGCAGTTCCTTCTTTCCTTTCACTGTTTATCTGTTTGTTTGTTTGCTTTTGTTTGTTATCCTGCCACAAATTCGTTTTCGTTCCAATCCGCTGCAGAGTGAGATTTATGCAACGCTGCCTTCTTAGGATTTTCTCACTGTGTGTGCTTGAAAGTAGCGATATTCAAAATATTTATAGCTTATTCGCAAAATCTCTTACTCAGTCTAATTGGGCTGTCCTTATAATTTAATATCAATGTCTAAGACACTAAAGAAGTTAGCTAACAATACCAATTGTGCGAGCTAGATAGAATAATACTCTCCCTTTCCTTCTTTTATTGCTGACTTTTTTACTAAAACTATTTTTATTGTAGTCTGTATATGTATAACACACCTTTGGAATGTCATGTGAAAATACCTTAAAAAATCAGCAGAACAGATTTTCAACTTCTTTAACTCGGTAATATTTATGACGATCATTCGGGATAATTAGAAAATACAATTTTTTTAATCACTGTTCGTTTTTTCCATACTTTTCCCATGCACTCTTTCATAAATTTTCAGTCTCTGTAAAAAAAATTTTTAGAATAAAACTACAATATATGACTATGTTGCACAATTGGCACAATTACGTTAAATATGCAAAAATAAAAGTCATTTTATCTAATAAAAACCAAAACATTTGACGCTGCAAAAAGAAATGTAAATTTTTGGCATGCAAAAACTATTTGAATAACATTTTTTGGCATACAAAATTGACAATACTATCTGATTTTTTTTATTACATTGTTAGTAGTATGAAATTCGTGTTCAAATTGAAATTTAATTCGTTTGCTCTGTGCGACTTAAGGGGCGTACAAAGTTGGTAAAGGCCACACAGTTGAATATTATTAATACGCCCCATAAGCCCAATAAATGCGAATCATTACTGTTGTCGTAGTCTGTGTGTGTGTGTGTGTGTCTGTTCATTTTTTATGGCTATGGCCTTATTGTAATGACCATAAAAATTGGCATTGTTATGGTTGCTGTTGTTGACCCACTGAAATTGAATGAAAAGTGCATCAGCAGGCGACATGCGAAAAGCAGCAGGCGATGCTCAGCTGCAATGTCAGCTTAATAATTACGCCACACACACACACACACACACACACACACACACACACACACACACGGACACACACAGACACACACACACACAAGCACACATGAGCTGCAGTTGCATCTGCAAGCAATTTTTAAATGAAAAACTGAGAAGAAGAAGAGAAAAAAAAATGTGCAGGCAACTGAAAAGCCATTGCACAAACTGGCAGCCATTTGCACGTCGTCAGCGTTGTACGCATTAAAATAAATGAGAACTTTGCTGTAAGTATATGCCAACAGTGTTGCTTTTGTTGTTGTTGTTAATGAAGTTGTTGTTGTTAAAATGCCAGAGAATTTTCACGTTTTCCATGTGAAATTACGCGCAAATTACAATGCATAAAAGTATCGAGCGGTATTCAGCCCAGTTCAGCTTTTTTCCTTAAGCGGATCATTCGACGTGTCTTCCCCTCGTCTGTCTGCTGACTTTATAGCGCATTTGCATCGCTTGAATTAAAGCTCCAGGTTGCAAAGTCTGCATGGTGTATAAAAGGGGTAGTTTGATCTGATTGTCAGGTTCGTCTGATTTAATTACATTGTATAAGAGCGTTGCAGATCCTGACATTCCATTAATATAGTGCTCAAACGATTGGCAATTAAATTTAATCAATAAATAAAGTAAAAGCTGTAACATAAAGTGGACAGAAACCAAATGTGACATGTGCAAAGAGAATATGCTGAGAATATTGAACTGAATATACCCCAAAATATAGCTATATTAAAGGATCTTTCTAAGTTTTATATTTTACAAATTTAAGCAACAATATTTTTTACAATTTGTTTTCGGATAAAATGTACAGCAATATTTTACGTTAGTTTTATATGAATTTTTATATGAAAACTGCAGTCCTTTAATATTACCAGTTTAATTTAACATTTTAAAATTTAAAGCATACTTCGCAAAATTAATCTTGATTAAATGCTAAGATGTAGTACATACTTTTGGGAGAACTGACTTTTATATAACGTTTTGTGACATACTTTTAGAAACTAAATCTCTAAATATAAAAAGCATGTTTTATTAAATTACTTATTATATTCAGGGGTGTTCCAGCAATGGTGGTTGGTTTCCGGTTAATTAACAATTCTGAAATACCCTTAAATAACATTACATTATCTGCTTCCCACTCTTCTTTTGAATAGCACTTGTTCAAATTGTGTCAATATATTATAGCTTACTCCTGACAACTACTGCAGCAATAAGAACAATAAGAAGTACAACAAAAACAACTTGAATCTCTTCACATAAGCCGTAACCCTAACCTAATAAACCACTTTCAGAGCGTGTTCGTTACGTTGACTGTTGCTGCTGTTGCTGCTGATGCTGCCGTTGGCTTTAATTTCACACCACCAACAAGTGACAAGTAAACGAACACACACACACATACTCCCACCCACATACAGGGTGTTGGCCACGCATCAAACTTGGTTGGCAGCATGCCGCAAAAATGCTGCTGGCTACAAAAACAACAACAACAACAACAGCGATGGCAACCGAAAGTCAACAAAAGGCGAATTGGCAATATGCGAGCAACAACAACAAGTGCAATCAGCGCCGTTTCGAGGGCGGGGGGCAAGGGGAGCAATCGCCCCGGGCGCTAAGATATTAGGGGCGCCAAAAATATGAAATTTTGAAATATTTCAAATAAAGTTTGAACTTGAAAATAAGTTGAGGGGTTAAGGCTAAAGTTAAATTAATAGACAACGAAAAGTGCGAAAACAATTTTAATATGTGGCTGCAGATAATAGCAAAAACATACAAGAAACTGGAACATTTCTAATTGCATTTTTAGAATCTATCGGCCCCATAATTTTCTAAATAAATTTGAGATTTGAGGCACTTTTTAATGTTTCTGAGGATTTGAATTATTAAACAGGCTTTAATACTAAATCCAAATTGGACAGTGAACTTGAAATCATACAATTAATTTCACAACGATTTTTGTCACATCGGTATTAGCAGATCGTTTATTTAACAAACTTCAAATAAATCTGAACCGTTTACGATCATCGATTGGACAAGAGAGACCTAGAAGTCTCCGTTTGCTATCAATCGAACATCTCCAAATATGGGTAAAATAATTTATGATTTTCCATTCATAAAAGCTAACAAAATAGGTATTAATTTGGGGGACTTTGAATCAATTTTACAATTTTAGAAATGACAAACCATTATAAAATTAAAGTTACAAATTTTAAATTTTAGCATGTATTTGTAATGTATGTATCAGGATGTTATTGTTAAATTCAGACAATATGCGGATAAAATGGAAACGGCTCACAGTGGGGCAGATCCTCATTTTGCGTTGCAAAAATCATATCTTTTGAACCGGTAAAGATATTTTTAAAATTTTAAAGGCATTTGATAGAAAACTTCTTAAGCTTTAAAATGAGTGCTTGCACTGCTTAATAGACCTACTGGTTGATTCAGGGTTTTCGGTCAAAGTTGAAATATATTTTCAGTGCATATTTTACATGTAAAATTATAAAAAAAAATCAATTTTTGCTGCCCAAAACATACATTTTAATCTTTTTTCATATTTTAAGCAGCCATAATTGGTATTTTAAATAGTTGAGCTACGCTAATAAAAAAATTTGTATTTTTTCGAAAAATCTCGTACGATGCTTGACATGGCGAGAACGTATGTAATTGTACTGCGCTCTTCCTCTTCTAACACCATTTTTTTGGGAGGTTGCATCAGTTTTTGGCCTATACCTCTCTTAGACGCAGCTGGACGCAAGAAAGACCGGGGTTGTTTGGATAGAGAATTGATTACCGAAGACTCCTGTTATAGTGGGGTGGAGTCCTTAGGAGTCCATTAGAAGTTCTATTCCATTAAAGTAAAAAAATAGCCTAATTTTAGTGCTTTTTTTAAACATTGCTGGAATAAAAAGCCAACACGTGAAGAAACAAAATTCTACGGCATTTAATTAGAAATAAATGTACATTTCATATAAAACCAAAAACATAAAGATCGGCCGTATAACTTGACAACAAAACTGTTTTAAAGTTAGTATTTTTAGTAAAATTTGCACATTTGTGCGCGCACTGAAAAATTTTTCAACTTTGAGAGGCTGTCACGCCCATAATTTTTGTCTGATTTCAAAAATCTTTTGGATTTGTAATCTCTGGAGATTTCTCTATCGATTACATTAATTACTTTTGAAATCGCTTTCATCGAAAAAATGATTTTTGCCACGCTTTTCGGCCACCTGCCCCAGTGTGCGACTCAGCATTTAAAAAGTCAAAGAAGTACAAAATATTTGATCTTAAATCTAGAATAAAATCTCAGAGTATTGTCACCCAATTTGGTTTCTCTAACTGTCATAGTCTCGGAGATAAAAGAGTTCCAAATGGTGTACAATAATCTGTCGGGAATCTAATAGTACCCATTTTTGGGTAACGAGCTAATTGTCACATTATAAGTTTTTATTTTTGTAACATTTAGGTTATTTTAATACCATTTTTGACATTGAAGCTGTCAATTTTAATATGTTTTTAAAAGGCATTATCTTCGATTCGTTACAAGCTACAAAAAATATGTTGCTGAAAAAAATTTGTGGAGGGGGGTCAAAATCTTTGCCCCGGGCGCAATTTTTCGTCGCATCGGCGCTGCATATGAATCTTAATGTGCTTAATTAAGTCTATATTGAGAGAAACGCACTTAAAGCTGCTCAACGCATCTCTCAGTTTGTCTTCTGCCGCTGGACACAATGGACGCGATCTGCAAGATTTTGTCCGTTTTGTTGTTGTTGGCAGCAGCAACAGTGAAGGTGGGGAAGGGGAAAGAGTTCTGTGACGATGGGACTGGCGAATGCAAAGAGTTGACTTCAACGGATTGTCCAGCTATATTCACTCATCTACATCTGATCGGTCTCAACAATGTTAAATACTGCGATGAATTCAATAATATTGTTTGCTGTCCACTTCCTCTATATGCCCAGCAACATATTCAACAGACTGTGGACACAAGAGGATTGTTTGAAAAGGGTAAACAAATTGTGGGATCCTAACATTTATAAGTTTTAAAACAAAAGTTACGAACAAGCACTTATTTTCTGATTTTATAACTTATTTATTTTATACAATTCCGTAACTTTTATTTAAATACCAAAAGTACTTTTTGTACTTTTTAATTCATAACTTTTCATTGAAAATTATAAAATAAGTGTTATTCTGCTACATTTTTTTTGTGTAGCTCGAAAAGAGATGTTATTTTGCAACTTTTACTTTAAAATCAAAAATTTAAATTTAAAATGATATTTAATTGATTATTTAAGTGAAATTATGGTATGTATTATTTATGTATGACTTGTAAGTAAACCGGTTTCCTTATCCACAGAATGCGAACGTTATAACGAAGTCAGACCCTCGTGTCGTCTGACGCCTTTTATTGTGGGCGGTACCAAGGCGGAGGGTCGTGAGTTTCCCTTTATGGCCCTGTTGGGAACTCGTCAGCCAGGAAGATCCGTTGTCGACTGGATTTGTGGCGGCACTCTGATCCATCCCAAGTTTGTGCTAACTGCAGCACATTGTCTGGGCACGACGGAGACAAAAGCGGAACGCTTGGATCCCAAATTCAAATCACCCAAATATGTTGTTCGCTTGGGGGAATTGGATTATAACAGCACAACGGATGATGCAGCGCCTCAGGATTTCCATTTGGTCAACTACGTAGTGCATCCCTCGTTCACAGAGGACAATGAGGGCGGTCTCTTCAATGACATTGCCGTGCTCGAACTGGACCGGAATGCCACACTCAATGACTATGTGGCACCAGCGTGTCTGCCGTCCAGCAGCGGCAACGAGCACTTTGACCTGGTCGCAACTGGCTGGGGAGACACTAGAAACCCTGGTAAAAAATCAACGCATTTGCTCAAGGTCTCTCTGCAGCGTTATAGTGAAGAGACCTGCATGGAACGACTCGAACGTCGCATTGTACCACGAATTCAGTTCTGTGCCGGCTCCAGATCAACCTCCAGCATGGCAGACACTTGCAAAGGGGACTCCGGCGGACCCATTTTCGTACAGCATCGGTCCTACAATTGTCTGAAGCAGATAATTGGCGTCACTTCCTATGGCCTCATCTGTGGCAATCACAAATTTCCCAGTGTCTATACAAAGGTTCATCTCTATACGGATTGGCTGGAGAGGATTGTGTGGGCAGATTCATTATGTACTACTACTACTGATATAACACGATAATTATGTCAAATATCCCAGAGAAATTTTATAATTATATCTAATAAAATATCAATTCAGTTCTATCGTTTTTAATTGGGTTCATATTTTCAATGATAGAATTGTATTAATTATGTGTGGATATTACATTTTTTCTCAACCTAACTATATGTGTCATAAAAATTTCTAAAGGGATTTGTATTTTAAAATAAATAAAATCTGTTCAATCGTTCTTGCAAAATTTACTTCTATGGATTGATATAAGATTTTATGGGAAAAATACTGTCCTAAATAGTTATATTCATTTGATAAAAATTTAAGGAGTTTGAACAGACCCCGCTCCCAGGCCCCGCTCCCAGGCCCCGCTCCCAGTCCCTCTCCCAGGCCCTATCCCAGGCCCTCTCCCTCTCCCTGTCCCTCTCCCTCTGTATTTCCCACTGCCTCTCCATCTGTCTCTGCCTCTCCCTCTGCCACTGCCTCTCCCAGTCCCTCTCTCTCCCTCTGCCTTTCCCAGGCCCCGCTCCTGGTCCCTCTCCCAGGCCCCGCTCCTGGTCCCTCTCCCAGGCCCCGCTCCTGGTCCCACTCCCAGGCCCTCTCCCAGGCCCCGCTCCTGGTCCCTCTCCCAGACCCCGCTCTCATGAAGAGATATAAGAAACCGCAGATTTCCTAAAAATGTATGGAGTTTTGAGAGATAAAAGGGATGTAAAAACCGAAAATTACTTTATAATATATGTATTAAATAGATAAATTCTGTTCACTAAAGAAGATTGTGTGGGAAAATAAAAAACTATACTAATATCATGTATAATTTCTAATACAGCGACTCAAGTGACTGTTTCACATCTTTTATTAAAAAAAAAATCTATAAAATGATTAGTCCTATTTAATTTTGCATATGGTTCTTAGAACATATTAAAAAAAACATAATGCTAATTCAGTTTAATTAGATTAAAATACTTTTAAAAATAAAAAAGAAATATGTTAATTTTTTATCACAACAATTACAGCATTTCCTGAAAATTGCAAATTGAAATTGTATATAAAAAGAAATAAATGCTGTATAATAATTTTCAATAAATTTGGTTAGCTTTAATAAACATTATAGTAACAAGTTTTGTTTAATAATCAGTTAACAAATATGTTACATTTGTATATTCTAATTTAGGGATACTTAACATAGGTTTTGGGGAGGATGTGCGTATGTGTGGGTGTTTTTGGGCGTGTGTATACATGAATGTATAAGTAAGAGTACATAATAGTAGATATATAGATAGATTGTCGATTGTTTGTTGTTGTTGTTGCTTTGTGCAGTGTGCGTTGTGCTGAATTACTTAAGACTAAAACACAATATTTGTAATAAAAATAGCTAAGTGCTAGAGAGGACCCTGTAACATTTGCACATTTGTGCGCGCACTGAAAAATTTTTCAACTTTGAGAGGCTGTCACGCCCATAATTTTTGCCTGATTTCAAAAATCTTTTGGATTTGTAATCTCTGGAGATTTGAAATACTTTTGAAATCGCTTTCATCGAAAAAATGATTTTTGCCACGCTTTTCGGCCGCCTGCCCCAGTGCACTATGGTTTTTTTTTGCTTTTTTTTGGCATAAATTCAAATTTTTTTATTGTTCCGATTTGAAATATTTTTTTTTTTTAACATCTACATATTCAAATTAAAAGATATCATCAACGGTTTTGCTTGGAGTTGCCTCCTTTTTTTTGGCGGGCCTTCCAAAACAGCTGATTTTTCGAAGCGCGCGTAATTGACAAAGCAGCTGAAAATAATGTCTGTGTGTACTTGGGAAAACTTCAACAAATAAAAGCTAAACAAAAAGTTTAAATATGGAAAATGCAAGTCCAGGTATTTAAAAATCTAGTAAAATAAAGCTTTTGTTAATGTTGAGTGGTTTTGTCATTGTTATTATAATGTGTTGTTATGTGTTTTGTTAAGATAACTCCTAATTAATTGTCTTGTGTTTCGTGAACTAGAACTTCTGTATGGCAAAGAGTTGCAAAAAGGTTTAAATGCAATCTTGTTAAGGCAAGTAAGCTAATTTCTTTGTCATTAACATTTCCTGCTCATATTTGTTCCATTTAACAAAAATTGGCTTTATTGCAGCTAGCCTCACATTATAAAATGCGTAGTCGTTCAAAGTGTGGCGACAACACATGAGTCAAATTGACGAAAATTATGATTTTTTGGATTATTTTACTGTGCGGATTGACAAAAATTACAAAAACTTGTGTTTACCTATTGAATATATGCTAAATTTTTACAATCGCCAAAAAATATAAATTTCTAGTTTCATACAAAAAGTCAGTTCACGACCGATTTTTATAATTTGATCAAAATGATATTATAAATTATAGTATTCTGATCTTGATATCTGATAGCCAGAATGTGAGGATCATAAAATCACATATATACGTTCAGTTTGGTCAGATATTTTAAAAAAAGCATGGTTTTTGTACAAAAAGTGACTTTTCAACCTATAATTCCTACAATTTCTATATGATATAGTAGTCCGATTTGGATGAAATTTTGACAACACGTTAGGGTCATAATAACACGCCTAACCCGCAAATTTGGTGTTGATAGCTTGAAAAACAAAAAATTTAGATATCGCAGAATCCAAAATATAGGCGGGACCACGCCCACTTTCCTATGCCATTTGCGTATTGATATTATAAGCCTAATGCAAAAAACTAGATCAAAAAATCTTCACTCGTTCTCGAGTTATTAATTTATGCCAAAAAAAAGCAAAAAAAAACCATAGTGCAGTGTGCGACTCAGCATTTAAAAAGTCAAAGAAGTACAAAATATTTGATCTTAAATCTAGAATAAAATCTCAGAGTATTGTCACCCAATTTGGTTTCTCTAACTGTCATAGTCTCGGAGATAAAAGAGTTCCAAATGGTGTACAATAATCTGTCGGGAATCTAATAGTACCCATTTTTGGGTAACGAGCTAATTGTCACATTATAAGTTTTTATTTTTGTAACATTTAGGTTATTTTAATACCATTTTTGACATTGAAGCTGTCAATTTTAATATGTTTTTAAAAGGCATTATCTTCGATTCGTTACAAGCTACAAAAAATATGCCCCGGGCGCAATTTTTCGTCGCAACGGCGCTGAGTGCAATAAATACAGAAAGTGTGAAAGTAAGAGGACCAGAGAAATGTGATCATACGATTTAACGCTCCGGGAGATTGACTATGAATTTTTATGATGAATTTTCTGTTTTTAATTTCAACATGGCTTGAAAAAAAAAATAATAAACAAGTAGGCGGTTACAGTCGAGCACGCTCGACAGTAGGATACCCTGAGCCCAGGTCCTCTACACTTAGGTTGAATTTCGACCAATTGTTCCTATGGCAGCTATATGATGTAGTAGACCGATTTTAACCAAATTTGGTCAAGATGTAAAATAACAGCCCAGATGCACCATAAATCAGTTTGGTTCTGATATCTCAACAAACAAGAAATTTTTCCATGCTAAAGCTTCATTTACGATGTACCGTTCCTATGGCAGCTATATGATATAGTTAACCGATTCTAACCAATTTTGGTAAGGATGTATAATACCAGCCCAGATGCATATTCTATCAGTTTGGTTCTGATATCTCAACAAACAAAAAATGTTTCTATACTTAAACTTCATTTTCGATGTACCGTTCCTATGGCAGCTATATGATATAGTTAACCGATTCTAACCAAATTTGGTCAAGATGTAAAATAACAGCCCAGATGCACCATATATCAGTTTGGTTCTGATATCTCAACAAACAAGAAACTTTTCCATACCAAAGCTTCATTTTCGATGTACCGTTCCTATGGCAGCTTATGATATAGTTAACCGATTCTAACCAATTTTGGTCAGGATGTATAATACCAGCCCAGATGCATATTCTATCAGTTTGGTTCTGATTTCTCAACAAACAAGAAACTTTTCCATACTAGAACTTCATTTTCGATGTACCGTTCCTATGGCAGCTATATGATATAGTGCACCGATCCAAAAATTAAAACAAACTTGATCTGCCTATGGTATCCAGGAACCTACATACCAAGTTCGAAGTCTCTAGCTTTTATGGTTTCTGAGATCGACGCGTTCAAACAGACGGACGGACGGACGGACGGACGGACGGACGGACGGACGGACGGACGGACAGACAGACGGACATGGCTCAATCGACTCGGCTGTTGATCCTGATCAAGAATATATATACTTTTGGGGGTCTGCCACGCCCCCTTCTGCCTGTTACATACATTCTGCCAAACACATAATACCCTTTTTTGCCCATTTTTAATGGGCTCAGGGTATAAAAATGGCTAACACTGACGAAAATGTCGTATATTTGACCCCGGGCAACAGTGACACCTACGTCACCCGTGGAGCTTGTGGAAGTCAGTGGGACTCAACAACATGTCTACGTCACGTCATGTAACCTGCGTCTCCCACACCGCACACCGCACTCCTGACTCCCTTCTTTGCAGGCCGCCTCACTGGATATTTATAGCAAAAATGCAAAATTAATGACGTGTGACGTGAAATTGTCGCAAAAAATGTGCCAAATTAAATGTTGGCCTGAACTCAGGCAAAAAAGCAAGCGAAGCGTTAAATTCCACAACCGCAACATAAAATTCAATAAAATATTTCAGGCCGAGCATCAAGTTACATTCCGCCTGAAACAATTCCTAAAAAGTGAAACTTTGCTTGCATTTGATAACCTGAAAAGACTGTTCCCTCCGGGTAATATAAATCTATAATCTTTTCCAGCGAGTTTTCTCCAGCTATGCAAAAGACTTTGTGGGCTGGCATTTTAAAATTACCAACATCTGTAGAATGATGTCAGTCTTATAATTTTTATACCGCTGAGCTCTAGACACATGCATTGAAAAATTTAAAATTTAAAGCTACTTAATAGTGATATAAATAATAATAATATGGGAAAAATATTTAGCATGGTCTGTCGTTTTATCCCTCATGAAATTATCTTATTTTCTTAACTAATTTTAATTCTAATATATTAAATTTTCAATATCTCGTCTTCAATCATTGCCATATTTCCCAATCTTTTCAATCCCTATACAAATAAATTTCTTAATATAATTTCTGGACCTGTATTACAGCTTTGTTGGATGGTTACAACATATTAATTTTATAATTTTCTTGGCACATTTTCCCTAAATAGTCCAACAACATTGCCAGGGGGATTATAATTACAGACAACCCAAGTACGATCCGCCCTAAGTAAGAAAAACATATCAACTTTAGTTAAAAAATAAAAACTAAGTAAAAACGGGATCAATTTAAGTTACCTGCGTGCTACACCGGCGCCCATTTCCGTGCAGGATTTCCAAATGAGTTGCGTAAAGTGTCCCGAGGTCGGCGTAAAGTCCGGTTTGTCAAAATTAAAGGCATTGATCTCCCGATACCACATATCCACAGGCAGATCTCCAGTTACATCCATGCCTCCAGATAGAAATATATTCTCACCATACTTGGGTTTCGGTCGATGCTGCATTATGTTTTTATCCCGCAAATACTAAGGATCAGTTCGGAATATTATCAAATTAATTATGTGAAAGATGTAACTTAATCATTTCATACATTAGCCCATTCCTGGGCGTGTCTGCTAATAGCATCGTTGACCTTTAACTCTGGACAACCATGCATCTGTCGATACTTATTTGTGGTTATGTACACATCATGCAAAAACTTATCATTATTGGCCTTTGTGTCTTTGCCCACCGGTCCAGGTGTACGCTCATGCGTTTTGGGTATGGGAGGTGGTCTTCGAGCCATCTATATGGAATTCATCGACTGCATCCAGGTCCAGAAATCAAATTAACAACTTTTCAAAATTTAACAGTTTGCATAATTTTTTTATCTTTTTGACATTACCCATGAAAAGTAATTCATTTTTACTAAAAACAAACAGGCTACTGAAAGAGACTTTAGGAATGAATTTCTAAGGTGTCCCAACATATCATTGTCATAAAATTGTTATGGTTGACAGAAGAACCAATTATTGTTGTGATACCTGCATAAAAATGTTTTCTAACTTATACCTTTACATTCTTGAGCAATATTAGTTCAGCAAGTTTATCGCATAGCAACACAAACTAAACTTTTCCTATTTTCCCATAATGTTTCGTAAAGTTAAAAACGTATCAGACAACTTTATCCAAACCATTTTCCACTTTATTGAATTTACATCGACTTTTTGCTGTGCTCTCAACTTTGCACAACTAATTTGCTCGTTAGAAACTTTAGTTAACGCAATCAATTAAATTATTTAAGTGGACAGCTTAGTAAGGTGTTCTTACTCAAAGTTGTAGCTGCTGTTAATGGGGTTAAGTCTCGGAAATAGTAAGGATTTGCAAATGATGCCAGCATTTGGCCCAATTTAAAGGGAGGGAACAAGAAGCTTATCAATTTGATTGATATCCACCAACTGAAACTGAGGCCCACACAGACGTCAGCCATAGATTAGACACATTTAACCATTGCCGAGTGACGAGCTGTCAGAGGCGTATGCGAAAGCAAATCCAACTTGGATCTCAGTCACTCACAGGCATCTAATGATTGGATTAACCCACATGACGTATGAGTGATGTATGAACATTTGCATTGAGATTGCTGGGGCTACGGTTATTAATGAGATGCCTATTCTTTCGGTACACATGTCTCCAATTGGCATCATCTACTCCAGCCACATCTGGTCGACATTAATTGACAATTGAGTCAAGTGACATTGGCAGTAACATAAGATAAATACATATATGTTCTCTCATCGATGTGCACATTTGCAACATAAATTATTTAACTTTCGAATGTAACCAAAGAGGAGGTGAGTAGAGACCGTGTGACAAGTGCAAATGCAAATCAATCCTGCCATGGATTAAACAGATACATTCCAACTGAATGGTAACCAGATTTATAGAGCTTCAGTACTCATGCCCATTGACCAGGTGAGGCAGCAGTAAATGATTTATGCTATCGATTACACTGTGCAACAGAAACAATTTTAGTTTATCTGGTTTCTTTTGACTCCAACTCATCTGAAGCTCACACAGACAGTGAAGCTGCTTGAGCTTAAAGCTACACACAATTGACTTAGGCTAAAGAAAAAGTTCCTTAAGTATATGCTTACTAATACACGAGAAAGGTTTATTTTTAAATCATGTGCTACCTAAAATAGTGTTAAGCTTAAGTTTAGTTTAGTTACATTATTATATCCAACTCAATGCCCTTAATTTTGTTGTGCAGTGTAATATTCATTAAGTTGATCACTTTATTCCCATTAACCATTTGACAGCGGGTATTCACTTAAAGCTCACACCTGTCAACCATTGCAGCTGAAAGTTCTTCAATTGATTTCACGCTTCGTTTGCTGCCACTAAAAAATGTGATTCACAACGTTATTCACATACGTATTCACATTCACATTCACAATCACATTTGGAGAATGGCCAAAGTCAAAAGCGTAAAACCATTCAGTGCGTTACTTTCTGTCGATTTAATTAATTTCGCAAACTCGTTATATCGTTTATTTGAATGATATTATATGGTTTATCGTATATACAGTCACACATATGCATATATGTACAAAATGAGCAAACATTTTACTATACCATAGCGTTGTGTTTTAATGACAACCGCAGCATCTGTTACCGGATGCACTCGATTGCACATTGTACGGGAATTATATATGACGATTGTATGTCGATTGTACGGGCGTGTTCGGGCATTAAAAATGCCCAACAATTAAAGCACAAGAGTGCGCCACAATATTCCATTTTGTTTTTTAATGAATAACCAAATTGAGTGGTGTGACACGAGCACTAAAGTGATATAAATAAATGCGCAAAAAATGCCTTTGCATTTAAATCAACTGACAAATACAGTTCAATTTAAAGATATTAAAATAATAAACAATTTACTGATATTTGAGACACAGACAGCACACACGCATAGAGACAGATACGTAAGCTTTAAGCTCTGTGCAGGCGGAATAGAAGGCCAAACATAAAAGCTCACTAATACAAGCGCACAAATGAAACTTAACTTAATAGATCTATTTGGGTTAACATCACAAGCGATTCCTGCATAAGAAAAACTTACAAAATTAAACATTGTTTTTGATTATTAAGATTTATTTCTATCACTTATTTATTTTCACCACTATCGAAAAAGCTTTCAAAACTACACAAATGTATTCATATTTTAACCGATACCTCTCTATCAAAATGTATATATATAAATAGTTATATATATATCAATATCCCAATTCAAGGAATATATTAATAGTCATATTGAATACTATTTTTGAGCAAACACTGGTTAAACTCTGACCATATGCACTTCAGTCATCAGAGGGACTTTCCGGCTCATCAAGGAGAAGAGCACTTTTTCAAATTCATTTCAACATGTGTGTGAGAAAACGGAGATTGAAACGCATAGCAATTGACGGAACGCATGCTTTTACGCAAGTTTATTGCATCAGAACTCAAAGCCAATAAAAACGGGGCCAGCCACTTAGAGCCAGACGGTGGCGTTTGAGCCGGATATTGAGCTGAGTTGCCTTCGCACGGTGCACTCGTTAACCAGCTTAATTGAATAGACAAAGAGGTGCACTCAGGTCAGGAGAGGTCAGGACATGCCTACAATCCATGACCAGCTCTTCAAAGGGACCACAGAGCATGGAGCATATCGAGCGCTGTAACAGGTAAAAGGTAACAGGTATACCAACACCTTTTTAAGTGGGTGATAGTGCAAGGGGGGGACTTGGAGCCGGGGGCACAGGTGGTGTGACATCGAGAGCTTCTGTGGCAGTTGGCAATCCACTTTGGCGGCATTCACTTCTTGCCGCGTTTCCACCAAACATTTTTAGCTTTTTCAGCCCAAAGGGGCAAAAATATGGCAATTCATACACACACACTGAGTTAGCCCCGTCTTCCTCAGTCCATTTTCCCTTCAGTCTTCTGCTCAAACGGCGCAAATGCAATTTTCAAAAATTTTCTATGCGACGCCAAAAAGTCGTCTATGGAAACGTCGAACATGGCACATGAAAATTTGTTGAAGTTTTTAGGCAGCGGGTTTTACGTTTGTTTTTTATTTGGGTTTTTTTTTAAGCCTGCTCCAATGGAAAAACGCTTCGAATATACATTTATCCATTTTTTTGCCATGTGCAAATGGAATATGCGGCGCTAAATACATTCACAACTAGTTTTAGTTTTTAGTTGGCCAAAAACTTTTAGTTGTCGTAAACGATTTGGAACAAGTTTGTTCCGTTTTTAGATGGCAATTTCATCCGCTTTTAAATATCCCCAAGCCAATGTGCAAAAATTGTATTTTTCTCTTCAATAAGTTAAATACGAGTAAGCCATATATAATTGGGTACTATCAACTGAATAAAATTTTGTTTTTGAAAAATTTTATTTATTTTCATAATAAGAGATACTTAAAAATACAAACTTTTTTATGTAAAACTCTTTAAAATTCCTCACATGTGTTATTGATTTTATTTTAAACAATTCCTCAAAATAGTTTTATTATCAGTCTTAATGGAAGTGAAATTAAGATTGAGTTATTTACCTCAATGAATTTAATTTATTTTCCAGTAGACAAATTTATTAACTAATCTAATTTTTTCCTATTGCTTTTGTCTACAATATATATGTAATTTCAACAGCTAAAATAATTTAAATTGTTTTAAAGTAAAGGAAAGCTACACTTTTTATCACTTAATAAAAAAAAATGTGATGAGGGGTAATTTATGCCGTTCTTCATGCCCCAATGCAGCTGCCAGTTTTTATTATGCTCATCAAAATTATATAATTCAATTTTTCCAATCGAACAAATCGCAGCACGCTGTAAAATGAAATCAAACCAAAAAAAATTGCGCATACGTTAAATAAATGGCAGGCCATAAGCACCGCCCCGTAACCCGTACTGCCACGCCCCTTTCCGCCCTACAACGGTCTATGTATGCGTTCTGAGGATTGGTCATAAATCATGTCATTGCATTTTGCGGCTCGCAAGTTTTTGGTTTCGGTTTTTTGGTTTTGGCCACAAAGGAGTTTTGCGAGTTTTATTCAGTCGATGAGAACATTTCGTTTGTTTGACAGGCGGCATTTATCATATGCACTGACACAGGCTGCTGTTGCCACATGCTGTTGCATGCAACAGTCAACTACTGAGCGTGTCTTTTATTGCCGGCAATTGCAGACTGTTGACATTTATTAAAACAATAAACAAATTTACACACATTTTCCCCCAACAATCAAAATGTTGCCATTTGCCGTTGCCTGCAAAACTTGCCACAAACAGCAGCAGCAGCAGCAGAAGCAGCAACATGATGCCACATAAACATGTGCCTCACGTACAATGCATAAATATTTTAATTCAGCCTGCATTTTGTTGATAGTTTTATGTATCCCAAGGATTCAACATTTGTCTTAACTACTTTCTGAAATATTCGGATTGCCCGCAAAAGCGTAGAGAAAGAAGTATTTAAATAGATATAAAGAGAGACAAGACTCACATGAATTATGTGGAAAATGATAAATGCCCGTCTCATATTTCAATTTATTTTACAATTTCCTAAGCTGACAACTCGCAACTAAGTTTTGCTCACAAGAAATGAAAGCTGCAAATTTCACATAAATACGTAAATGAATGCATTTTTATCAAGCTCAACTTGTGAAATATAACAAAATGATGAAGATAAAGCTTAAGGAAATGAAGAAGGAAAATATTTCAAATATTATGAAAACAAGAATAATACTCGAATTTTTTTATATTTGTCTATCTCGCAATCTTAGATACATAATTTATGTACTTATTATTCAATCTATCAACACATTCTAAAATAAAATCATCTCTTTCAGATGATTTAGATTTTCCCAAAAATTTAACTTATATTGCAATCAAAGAAACTTTTTTCAATTGAACATGTATTTAATAACTACATACATACATATATTAAAATAAGCTCATGTTACAATCAAAGAATCAATTTCAAATTTATTGAATAGTCCAAATATTGCAGTCAATGCAAATTTTAATGAAAGGAAAGGCAGCTCTTTTAGCTCTGCAGGTAAGAATATATATGTATATCATCCCTAATTTGGGCAATGAACAACAAAAAAGTCTATCAAGCATGGAAATGTGAGCTAGCATACAAAAACATTTGGTAAAACATATTTCACCTTGGGATTGCCATGTAAGAAGATACCTAGCGCTCAGATCCCTTTGAGTTTCTCCCTGGGAGACCTGTACAGATAGACAGACAGAGGAACAACTCTTTGGTAAGTTGTTACTTTCATTATACATGGTAAAAGCAAAAGAAAATGTTGGGGAATGTGAACATTTCAATAAACTTTTTTCCCCCATTTACTGTTTGTTGCAGTATTCGAATGCGCTCCATTGGGATGCAATTAAATACATCGCAGTAAAAGTATCCACGTTTCCTTTTTCTTTTCCTTTGAATAGGGATTCGTTCTCTGTTTCGGGAGGGGGAATGACACCGAGCTAAGGGAGAAGAAGGTAAACATACAATTTCAGTTGATTGGCTTTGTGAGTGCATTCATTTTGTTTGTTTGCTTTTTAACCTATTAATTGCAATGAAGAACTGAACTCAATGAAGTCCCCTTTTATTTTCAATTTTCCGCCTTTGCTCGCATTTAATTAAAAATCAAAAGTTTGACCCAAACAGATTTTTGAGTGGCCAACACGCAAGCACTAACTTTTAAAGCCATTCAATTTTGAAAATGTATAAAGCATGTCTGGCTTTTAAGTTCGTAATCAGTTAATAACTTTACTCAAGCAAACAAAATTTATTGAAGGTCGGAAAGAGTAGATGAGTGTATATGGTGTATTTTGTTGAATTAAAAATACTACTTTTAATTGATAAAATTGTGTTCTTTCTGTACAGACATGTCTATAAATTTATTCATATTGAAAAAACCATAGTTGCAAACTTCACTTAAAAACTGAACAAATAAGAAAATTGCATTAATCATACGCCCTGTGAGGTGTTTGATATGCACCTGAGAATGAACACTTGAGCTTACACAAACATTGAACAAACATCAAATAAATGGAATTTCATATTTGCCAAGACTTGACTTGACTTAACATTACATTAGTGATAAAGCTAAAATGTTATCGACATGTTGTTCTTGTTGTTACTGTGCTGTGCTGGTTTTAATAGAATTACTTTTCAGTCTTGTAAACAACAAACTGCAAAATGGCCCGTGGATGTTGCAAGTGCTGTTGTTGCCGTTGCTGTTTCTGCCTCTTTTATCGACTGCGGCACACAAAAGCAATTTGAAATGCCAGCAGAAAATGATGCTGACTCATAACGGGCTACCCCTAGTTCCCTTACTTCCCCCTTGCATACGCGACGTAACAACTTTGCTGAAGATTTTATTGAATTAAACCAATTTGGTATGCATGTAAAATTCCAAACACGTATTTGAAGATCTGATGCTGGGCAACGCTTTAAATGCTTTTCAATCCACACAATGCAATCAGATAGCCATGCATCTAGCCAGGGTGAGGAAAAGGAAAAGTGAAGAGGCAGCGAGTTTGGTCAGCAGCTCCAATCGAATCCATTTCAGTTCACGTTCTTCCTCCTTCCGTTGTCCTTGTCAACACCAATGTCCTCTAGGTGACAATATTCGCTGTCCGTTTGTGGGTAAAAGGGCAGAGAGTGTTCCTCTTTGTGGCCAGAGGCTTGTTAAGCTAATTCTACTGTCGTCTCTCGTCTAAACTTGGCGTCAAGTGGTTGCTGCTCAAAGCGGACATTGCGTGCACCCAATTAAACCAAAAGCAATAGAAAGAGAGTGAGAAGGGAGAAGAAGAGCAAAGAAGCATTATTCAGTGTACTTGGCATTCAAAATGCTCAAGTAGGCGTGGCGGCAATTGAATGATAAAGGCAGCTGCTTCTGCTTCAACTTCTTCACTCTGCATCCTGCATTAGCATCGGCATCGTTAAACTAAATTGGCCAGATGCCTGACTGTCTACGCGCAGTCTGCCAATCCAATCTGTGCAATGATCTTTCTCATCCTTCTCTGTTTCCGTCTTTCCTCTCTGTCGCTCTAAACCAACGGCAATTCGCTAACAAATTGAAATGAAAATCGCGCTTTGTTCGCTTGGCCAACAACGTTGGTAGCTCGCTGATAAGGATACGACCGCGATATGCAAACCTAAAACACATGTTCTCAAATCCATTTTCAATCAGATTTCGTTTTACTCGGAGTTTAATTTCAGCGCGATTTGTATCAAAAAATCAAAAGCAAAGCTCAAGAGAATTGGCTTGAAATAAGTTCATTAACTTGAAGTGGAAAAACGAAGTAAATTTTAAGTACTGTACTATCTTTTGAATTTAAATTAAGCACTTGTGTGGTTCCGGGACTCAGCTGTTAGAGTCGCCGACCTATCGCATAACTTGAACTACAGTTTGAAAAATAATTGGGTTTGAACCCTGTCATGTTAAAAAAATCTGTAACTTACCTGTTCTGTTAATTTTTGAAATTGCACTGAAAATGCTTTAAGTAGCATGTAGCGTGCCCATATTATTATTTATAAAACGTATAGTTGGAATTGTGTTATGTAATTGAACAAAATAAATACTTAAAATCATCAAGCATTTAAATTGGCATATATTATTGTAAACCTTATAGATAACACAATAGATAGTCCTACTTTGCTTCAAATTCAAAAAGAAACATATTCTTAACTACGGTTTATTATTTTGCTTCTTTCAGTAAAACTGTTTAGGGTTCCAAAAACTGAAAAAAAACAATAAAAATACAATAAAAAGTAAACACTCACACAAATACATTTTTAGTTTGAAAAAAATCGATTAAGCGGTAGAGAATCGATACATACCAAGTCGAATGCCTTATCTTTAAATTCTGAAACTATTAATAAGTAAAAAGTAACATTTCATTTATAATATCTAGCTAGAAATTTCACAAACAATTATTTAAAAAAATACAGAAAAGGTATTTAGAACAGTTGATAAAGCTTCGACAAGTTAAATGAAAAAAGATAAATTTTAAATTATATTTTTGATGTATTACCAACGAAACAATGGATTTTTGACTATAAAAGGGAGAGTCAGGCAGAGGTTAGTACGCAAAAGATTTAAAATGTATCTCCAGTGCTTACAGTTACTTTCGATCATTACTTTAACAATTTGTAACCATGTGACTTCCGTGGATCACGAACATTTAAAGGAAAGTCGTATTGTTGGTGGCACTGACGAAGAAATTGAGAATGCTCCATGGCAAATCTCTTTGCAAAATAAAAAACAACATATATGCGGTGGTAGCATCTACAGTGAGGATATTATAATAACGGCTGCCCATTGTGTTGATGGATTATCAGCGGAAGATTTTGAAATACGAGCTGGATCCTCAAAACAGTCTGAGGGTGGTACTTTGATAAAGGTAGATAAAATTATATCGCACGAGAAATACAACGTACCAATATATGCAAATGATATTGCGGTGCTACGGCTAGCTGAGCCCTTAACTTTCGGAGAAAGGATAAATTCGATTCCTTTGGCCGAGAACAGTCCCAAAAAATGTGATATGGCAACAGTGACTGGCTGGGGACGCACTGGAGCATCGAATGTTCCCTCAACGGACTTGCAAACCACCACACTTAAAATATTAGCAAAATACAGATGCAGATTGGCATTTTTCTTTATTCCAAATAAAGACATGTTTTGTGCTATAAGTAGGAGATCTGGCGTCTGCACTGGTGACTCTGGCGGTCCACTAGTTCTCAATGGAGCGCTTATTGGTGTTGTTTCCTTTGGCAGACCCAATTGTAGGGGACCCAGTGCATTTGTTGATGTGGCAAAGATGGAAGATTGGATATTGACGACCATTGAGAAGATATGGACAGATTAAATTATATACTGACAGAACTTTTTAATAACCATCTTACCAAAATTAACTGTGTAATCAAAAGTGCAATTAAATGGATATAATCTTCAAATTAAACGACTATACAAGAGTTTTAATTTTTTTTAAGGATTAGGAAAAATTTCCTAATCCTTAAATTCTTAACCGAATAGAGTTTAAAAAGGAATTAAATAATTTCTGAGTCGATTTTATTGGGGAAAAGGTTAACTGGAACACGTTCGCCGTACAACACAATGTTGAGGAAAAAAATGATTTCAGGCGCACATAGAAATGCATTCATTTCGTAAAACGCAAATGCAACGCATTCAAAGCACCGCAAACTATTGGGATGCCCCTGGATATACGCAACCATTTCCGTCGCTATGTTGCCTGCTACTTCCGCCCATGAAGGCGGCCACAGCTGTCGGTTTATGGACGGGTCTGAACATTTATCCGTACCGCTTTGTCTCCCCCTTTTCTCACCATACCCCCAGTTATCTGTCTGCCTGTGCGTTGCGAGAATTCAAATTGAGCTCTCTGACTTTAAGCGTTGGTAGAGAAAATTTTAATGCGCCAATGCGCAATTTATGACTATTTTATGCTATTTTAATTTGCACAGTCAGCGGTTGATGTTTCACTTTAAAATGAGAACTCGTAATAGTTTGCAGATTGGGTTTTAAGGTTGTCAGTGGCAAATGGAAATTGGCATTATGGGGAAGCTCATTAATGCCACGCACGTTGCCGTTGGCCAGAGAGATGAAAGATACGAAGCGCTAATAAAACAAAAATGGAAAACATATAAATCAGTGTCCTTGGCACGTGTCGCCCGTGCCGTCGATGGTATATTTCCCCCCCTCCCAGGGCAGCCTCAGGTGTGCCTTCTGGGTCAACCAACCTGCAGTGTCTCCTTCTGACTTGTGCGCTGTCACGTTGTAAATCTCGTGAGAGCAAACACAGAACAGAACAGAAGACAACAAGCGCGACTGACGGCGACACAACACGCGTGCTTAGCCATATTCCCATATCCATTTACATACACACACACAAACACACAAACACACACACACACGCACAGAGAGCGGCGGAGAGAGAGAGAGAGAGAGAGAGAGAGAGAGAGAGAGAGCGAATGTCTGCCACTCTGACTGTCTGTGTGTGTGTGAGAGGTGCGACACTTTGGGTTGACTTCACCCATTGGGGGCCCCAAGGCCCCAAAAGACGATAAGCCGAGCGATTGCATTATAAATTAAAAGACGTCAACGCAACGAATCAACAGCTGTCTTCAGGAAGAAAACTTTCCAAAAACTGAGATGCAGACATGCAGAAATTGAGGAAAAACAAAAAATAAAATCTATCTACGACATACCGAAGGTTTGCTACTCTCGCAGAGCACTGTATTCAATTTTTGGGCCGCTCATTCCAATGGTATGCTCAATCTATATGATATTTTAGTAAGATTTTAACCAAATTTGATTAGGATGTACAGTCTACATTGTACACATAAACGCAATTAGTGAGATTCGCTCAGATATTTTAGAAAATAAATAAATTTTATATAATAAAAATTGGTTTCGAACGTTTCTATATGGAATGGTAGTTCAATTTTCAAACTGATCGTACTGGTCGAAATTAAATATACTATAAAAGTTCTGAAACACCTTCTCAATTGTGTTATACAGTTCGTGACCAAAAAGGTATTAACCTTTTATAAGTGTATTGAAAATTTAAAAAAAGAGAAATGAAAGAATAATGCAAGACAGCTGAATCGAAGAAAAGTCAAGATTGAACAACAAGATTGAATCGCATGATATATGTCCAATCTCTGCAGCAAAGTTTTCAAAATTGCTTGAGCTCGACATACGCCCCGCCCCCGCCCTGCGCCTAGAAGTAGGCAGTGGCAGACGAGATGATGCTAAGCTCTGTAAGCTTCGCACTCTGGAGAGTCAATTTCCAGCGATTAAATTAAGAATGCATAACTTGCTGGGTTAACAACGTCAGACGGAAGACGGGCCAATTGCCATGACTTGGCTAGCAGCTCCCTTCATTTCCTTTCCCTGCACTCTCACTTTTTCTTTCTCTCTCTCTCTCTTTCTCTCTCACTGTCTTTCCCTTCTCAGCTACTTTGCCATGCAACGACTCTGATTTTTATTTGCCATTCTCTTTGCGCCTCTGACGAAACGAACGGCAGTGCGATGGGTGAAATGGAAGAGCAAAAACTTCGGCAGCGGCTGTTGCTACTTATCTGACTTTATATAAAATAAACCCTAACATTTAGAATAGCACAAAATTGGCATTGTTTTCTTAAGGTGCACGTTATAGCAATTACCGCACAATTATCGAAGTAACCCAGATCGATAAAATCAACAAAATAGAAACAATAGCAGAAATAGTGCTGCCAACTTTTTATATGAAAAAAAAAACTGTTTTTGTGAAAAGGCATCGAAAAATTAGGAAAAATTGAGTAGCAAAATAGTCAGACATAAAACTGTCATTAAATTAAGCATGAAATGTTAATTTGAGCCAACATCTTTAATTACAGGGTGTTTGCCAGTTGCACAGTTATTTGTGAACTTAGCACTCTTGTTTCAATTTGCGACTTGTTGGCTGTTTTCTTTTTCAACATCCTGACCTGCCCCACAATTGCCGTCCATGGAGAAATGTTCTGTTCCGTTTCTGTTGTTGTTTGTGCAACATACATATATGCAAGTATAGGTGTTTGTGTGTGTGTGTATATGCATAGTATACATGACATAACATGAAACGTGCTCTTTGCAGCAGCATCTTTGCAGTGCGACCAGTTTTGTATTTGTTTTTAATGCCGTTTGCATTTGCAAATAGTTATCACAAATGTTGTTGCTGTTGTTGCAACATTTTGCGGTAGCATAAAGCAGAAATGACAACAGCACCCAGCGACAATACCGACTATGGCGTTGATAATGGCAGTGGGGACTCAGACAACCTGCTGAGTGCAGAGGTAATGACCAACTCGAGAGTTGGAAGTTGCCATCGCTTTTAATTTGTACAAATGCGCGCGAGAAAAAAGTTAAAACAATGCGATAACAAAGTAGTCGGCCAGTTGTTGGCATTGCATTTGTTGTTGTTGTTGTTATTGTTGTTGTTGAGCGTCTGGCCAGTGTGTACACCATACATAATTGAATTAACGCAAAGCTTTTTGGTCTCTCACACTCTCTTGGGTTTGTGTTTTAGCCATTGTGTTTGCAGCACTGCGTTTGCTTTTGTTATGAGCTTAACGCCATTTTGAGTGCAATGCAATGTAAAACACTCATGCATACTAACACACGTAGATACATACCACACGCATACGCTCACGCATAAAGCATAACGAAAAAGTTGCAATAACTACAACATTGCCAACAACAGCAGCCACATTTTCTACAGGCGACGCCGTCGCTTTATTGCTGACTTTATGTTGTATTTGGTTGTTAACAAAGTATGCACTTTGTTTTGCGCTTAAAGAGGATTACGATAAAAAGATTATGAGTAAAGGAGATAATAACTTATTTAATAACGTATTAGAACTACAAATGTAAGTACTTACATAAACTCGAACATTTACACAAGTGTGTTCTTGTGTATTTTTATTAAAATTATGATAAAATTTAGATTCCGCAGTTAAATCGATAAAAATTTGACTAAATTATGCCAGTTTGAAGCTATCAAAAAAGCTTAAGAAAATATGGACAGTGATGGACTAAAATATTATTTTAATATTTTGACGCAGATTTCAAATAAAGAATGATAGAATTGACATTTCGCATGGAAATCGATTAAGATTTAAATACGTTTGATTTAATTTACTCGATTGATAGTCAAAAAAATAATCCAGTTAAAGAATTGAAAACTATAGATGAACGCTCAGACATCAAGGCGCTTAAAGTAGTTTAAAAGCAAGTGTATAAAAATGACTCCAAACTATGCCAAGCAAATGCAATAAATACAAATCTGTAAAGTTTTAAATTTTAAAAATTCTTTAGCTGTCTCCGTATTTTAGAGCAAGCTCAAATATTTTGATTTTAATAACAATAACAACAGCCCGTATACAATATTTGCAACCGCATGACACACTCAACCTGTCAGTAAATTCAAGACTTTGTAAGTATGTGTGTGTGCTCAATTCGAAGGAAAAGTATCTTGAAGATATGTAAGTATATATGTATATGTGCATATACTTATATTATGCATGCAGCCCAAGCAGTGGCCAGAAGAATATTCAAAGCATTTAGCAACTCATTGTCCCTTTCGGCACTAGCAACGGTAGCAGCAACAACAAAGATGAGGACTAAAAATGTATTCATGGCCCTCAAATTGTATAATTTAAGTTTGCACATAAAATCACACCGCAGATGTAGACAGAACCCAAAACCGGGACATACAAGTGAACATACATACTATTTGCACACACACACACACACGCACACGCACACATTCTCACACGTTGGGTCAACAGGGAATCTGCCAACAACCAGGGCTGCAGTCGTACATAATGTTTAGCAAAGCTTAAGCTAAAAAATTCGATGAATTTCAGTCACAGATTTATGGTAAATACTGTTTAAAAAATTATTAAATTTAATAAGCTTTAAAATTGAAAACATTGGCTGCTTAGTTTCAGAGGTAATGGAAATTGTTAAAGATTTGTCAAAAATACCTGGCTATATATATCACATTTAATCAGAAGTATTTCTTATATTTTGTTATTTTGTAAGCTTCGTATTTTAACTATTCCATAGCCCTGGACGAGAAGTAGAATCACCTTTCCATACTCAACCAAGACATCACATTACACAGCTGAGCACACAGGAAAACCAAAGTGGAACCCGAAAACCAAAAACCGAAACCCTTGCCCAGTGTAGACATCGAATTTAAATTTTTTAAAGCAATGACAGAAGATGCGTTCAGACGAACAGGAGAAGAAGAGGAGATACTTAGAAAATACCAAACTTGTGCACCATAAAATTGCTATAAAATTGTGCAAATAGCATAGATACAATATATAACGTACGAATACATGCGAGATACATAAGTATCTGCTGACCTAAGTGCGTGTTCACATGAACTTTTATGAGTCTGTGGGCGCATTGTCAATCCTAAAACTTTAAGTGTTCCCGAACCTCCCAAAACTGATGTCAAGTCATTGTCATTTTCATTGCCATTGTCGATGTCGTTGTCGTTGTTTTACCCAAAGTCTCATTTGTGTGAGAGATGCACCTTTTTTTTCTTGTGCTCCGCAACTTTCACAGATTTTATTTTAATTCTTTTTTTTTCCTTTTCTGGTAAAACCCTTTTTGAGAGAAAAAGGAAAAGTTGGAGCCGGCACAATCTCAACGCACACATAAAGTGAGTTATGTTGCTCTAAGGTTTTACACACGAAGCATTTCTGGGCGACAAATTGGTCTTCAAGTTATATCAAAAGGTTTTCCTGCTCAAAGTGTAAATTGCATTTGGGCGTAGTGAGGATTCCAGACCATGTGAAGTCAAGTGAACTGAGCACAAACCTGAACAGTGTATAAGTAAGGGGATTCCAAGTAGTAGTCGTGTAATAATGACCATTAGTTTGCCTGTGGTTAGTGCATGCTTGGGAGACATTTACAGAATTATGTTCATGTCTTAATTAGAATGCCAGTTTAGGTCCAGTAGGAAGATGCGTGCCTCATACATTATTTATATGCAATGAACATGAAATTTACATAATCAAATTCTAGGGACTTGATACACACATTGAACTCTAACGGTTATCCTTATATTTTAAGTAATCGAATTGCCTAAAACTAGTTCGAGTGTTCAAGTCCTTAAATTTGACTTAAAATGTTAAATCATTTTGCATAAGTTGAGCCCAAATTTGGCAATTTCATGTGTATTTAAATGTGTCATGCCATTCACTCATTTCAATTGCTTTTTCAAGTGTCACCTTAGAGTTATTGATAGCATTGAGATTAGAAATGTGTCAAGTCATGGCAAATTTAAACTATTCATTATTTAAATAGAAAATCCTTGAGATATGGAGGTGAATACAGAATTCTAGAGTATTATAACTTTTTAAATACTGTGTTAAATGAAAATTACTTCAAAATATGTTTGTTTGTACGGAGCATTTATATTTAACTTTTACCACCATTACACTCTCATTCATTTTTGATCGAAAAGTTTTAGTTTAAGATTTAGTTATTGAAATCTTAATAATTCAAAAATTAAAACGGTATTTAGCTTTCTTTATTTTTCTGATCAACGTCTATTCATACTATTTTATCCGTTTGCTTATAAAAATCGCTGAACCCGCAGATAATCTACAAAGTTAAAGCATGGATTCTCCACCTGTAGCTTAACCAACAGCAGTTCATGCCTTCCCATCAGTTTTCAGGTCATCTAACCTCAACATGTAAACGACAACTTTAATTATGTATGTGAAAATTATGATACGGGGAGAAGAGTGCTGCTGCGAGTACATTTCAGGACGACCTATGCTTGGGCGGTCACACATGGCGTATGAATAATGTAAAATGTCAACTAATTAAGCCGAGTAAATGCATTAACAACTTTCCTGACTTGGCTGTCTAACATCGTACTGCAACAGTTTTAGGACAACATATTGTTTGTTTTAATTAAAATTTCTACAAACACAGCTGTATGAGAACAACAATTTTGTAGTTATAGGTAAAATGGCAAAAGACGGTATTTTTTGTAGCGTTTTAGCATTAACTCATACTGCAGATCGTCCAGTATATCCGGATAATCCATATCATCATCCAGGTACATGGGATCCCAATCTGGTATTGGAAATCCTCCTACTGATAGCACCAAAAAAAGCAAACATACACCAAGACATAGAAAGTACATGATTCTTTTAAAGATTTTGGGTTAAAATTCCGTTTTGATTTTTAAAGTTTTTATAGAAATATTTTTAAATGTTGTAAAAATAAATCTTATTTCAAGGTGGTGTTCCATCAACTTAGCTTTTCCTATTAAGCTTCTCCAATTCAGGCAACTAATTTTGGGTATTTCTTTGGCTTAAATATATTTAAAGTTTTGAGTGTTTTAGAGAAGTTATGGTGACTATTTTACTGGATTTGTTGTTTATGGTTACATCACATTTTATTTAAAACTTTAAGAGAATCTTTTTCATAGGTAGGCTAGGAATGCGTATGTATTTATATCTCGATCTCGCTGCATTATAAAATTATTTATTTTTTTTTAATGATAGACCACTGTGGAGCTTTCGTCCTCTGAGGGAGCTCCTGCCAGCCGTTGTCGGGAACCCATTGCATAGGGTGGCCTATCATAGGTCTTTACATAGAATGTGCCATTCTTGGGCTCGGAAGGTTCACCACCCATGCGAAATTCCCCATCATTATCGAGGAGTATCCAGGTCTTTCTCGACATGCGTTCACAGCGTACACCCCAGAAACCTTTGGTGCTATTGATGGATTCGGCAAAATAATCATGGGCACGCTTATGGGAACATCCATACATATAGCACTTCTTCTGATTCTTGCCATAGTTGGGATAGAATGTGGCATGACCCACGGGCTGTTCAAAGCCCAAGCCAGTGCTTGTCTGTATCGATTCCACATAATGAGCATCACTTGCATCGATGCGATATTCATCGCTCTGCTCACGAAATCCGGGACCCGCTGGATCCAAAGCATAGATCGTATTGAAGCGATAAGGTCGTATCTGTTTTCCAGCACTACCGGAAATCTGTGCACCCAGAGAGTGGCCAATTAGGTAGACATCATCATAGTTTAGACCAGCTTTCATGTGCAGATGACGCACAAACTCGGCCAGTAAAAATCCAAGATCTTCCACCATATCGGCGACCCCAAAGTAATTTACATTTGACGATATTTTACTCCAATCACAAACAATGATATTGAAATCCTCATATTGGGGACTTTCCATTTCGGGCTCAGCTAAGGCATCGTTATCAACTTGTGTTTTGGGACGAGGTTTAGTAAGACTCAGATAAGCGGTCTTCACATCCCGATTCAATGAACCCTTCCCCTGACTCATCCAGCCGTGAATAATAATTCTGTAATATTGAAAATTGATCAGTTTATAAGAAAACATATCTTATCTATTAATTATCTAATTTCATGCGATAATTTTTATGCCAAATATATGATCATAACACTGACCCTATATTTATTTTAGAGGCAGCTCGATGGTGTATGACTCATTGATAAGTGTTTACAGACGATATAAGAGAACAGCAGAAACCACTTAAGAGGGTGATAATTATTACTTTATGACTGGAAAATACCCTACCAAGAAGTTTTATTCAAATAACATGCACCAAAAGGTCGAGTTAAGTCTTAATTTCTATCTCGGTTCATTTAAAATTGTCCAGTTCTAATTATTACTCACACTAGCAACAATATACACTTTTGCTATTTTGCTTACTACAGGGTATAACATGCTGATAAAACAAAAATTTAACAAAACCAGTTTTTGCATGTGAACTGACAATAACAACACAACTGAAGCTTTACTTTTAAATTTACAGCAGACAAAAAGTTGCGATAATTTGGTAACTATTCAAAAGAAACTTTTTTAGCAACGAGTTATTTTTTTAACCTAATCGAATTTCAAATTATTTCCCAGTACACAGCAATTATTTTTTCTTATCTGTAGATCAGATGTAAATAAGTTGCTCTGGGAACACTCGTAAACAAATCCCCTAGTACTTACCGTGTGGGATGACGCGCATCGAAGCCGGAACGTTCCAAGGTTTCATCATCACCTGGATAGAGTTCTCTGCCACAATCGGGGAAATCCCGTTTAAAGAGGTAAAACTGCATTTTAACACGTGATTTGTTTGTAAAAGGTACCCAATGCTTAAAAAACTTCTTCCAGAATGGATAATCCAAGTATTTGTTGGATTTTGTTAGTTTGTGATCGCATTTGTTTAGATCCTCCGTTGAGGAAGTGGAAGCCGATTCAGTTGAAGGTGCCGCTGATAATACAAAAGATTACATACATTTCATTTACAATTGTAATATTTCCTGGTTGTTTTACCTATAGCTACGCATAGCACAGCTAAAACGATATATATAATCCCCATCAACTGCATTTCGAATAGATCTAGAATTAATGCATAGACTCGCAATCGTCCGTTGATCCAAGAGATCGCACACACACACACACACACAGACAATCACACTGCTAGACAGACACCAATTTAGACACTCCGACCGACTCAATGGTGCGTGCTCAACTGACGAGCGACCAAAAATGACACGATCAAAGTGAACTCAATTGAAATTGAAGCTCCCAGCACCAATGCCAGTGGCGACATTTTGTCTGCTCACGCTCTCCTTCTCTCAATCTCTTTATCTCTCACTGGCTACGCTCTCTCGGAGCGATAGCGAGTGCAGGCGCCAGCTATTAGACAGAGGCGTTAATTATTCAATGTTCGTCATTATACCATAAACAGTTACATTTAATCTGCAGCAGTTGAGAGTGGGCTTGACAGCGGGTGAGAGAGTGAGAGCGTGTGAAAAAGATCGCTCTGAAATTTCTACTTGAGCTTAGTATTTTTTTTTAGCGACTATTAATTAAAATTGCAAATGAAAGTGTAATATGTTTATATTAATTGCTTGTTACTTTTTGTTAAAAATTCAACTGAACATAATAATTACTAATTCTAGTTATAGCTAGGCGAAAAGAGCTTTCTTTAAAATATACGCATTTTAATAAAATGATTTAACTTTAAATGATAAAATACAACTATTAAAGTGAATTATGTCATGTTATTTTACAGGTGTTGTCCAAAAAATAATCAAGCTAATTAAGGTACATACATACGTAAAGAATTCACATTAAATACGTATGTTAAGAATTGAGTTGCAAGAATTGCAAGAATATAATTTGTACAATTCTTCACACTGAAGAAAATACTTTAAGATATGGAAAACATATTGATTGTAGGACTGCTGTAAATAACACGAAACTCAATAATATAACACAAGACCAATAATAATATTGTGTAAGAAGAAAAAGAATACTTTACAGACCTACAAAAATATCATATTTAGTATCGCAAGAAGAATTATATTTGGATTTAATAACAAAAAACTTTAACAATAAAACTCAACTTTTTATAAAATTTTTTAATGATAAACCTGGGATTAATTAACATTTCCCTTGTTTAATCAAAAATCTCCAACAAATTCAAATTCACCTACTCATACTAAGCTAAGCCAATAAATTTAAGAGTCTGATGGGCTTTAGCCAGACTATAATTAGGCAAAAAAGTCTGTTTGGCGCTGAGTTATCGGCTAATTGCTTGGCTCAAATCAGATTTGTAGCTTTAGTTAATTATGCGAACCAAAACACATAATTTATTTATGAGTTACCAAATGAAGCGACAAATTTCTGGCACTTAGCAAGTGAATCGCTCAGCAAAATCCAGCCAGGAAAGGACCACGGCTCAACTTGGGGGAGCGTGACAAGTTTTCAGCACTTTGGTCACGGACACACAACTGCCAGCTTACCTGTTACCTGTTACCTGGCACACTTGGTGAACGTGAGGCGGTATTTCAATTATGCAAATTTCGTGGGGCTCGTTGATTAGAAAATCCGAAAAACCCTTGAGCACGAGGACGGGAGTATGACAACCTAAAGTTATCCTGCAGGCGTCAATCAATATGCAAAAGTCAAAGAGGGAAAAGAAGACTGGGGTAAACCACGCCCATTTACTAATGAATTGGCAAAACCGCAAATTAGACTTGAGAAATTAATTGACGAGCCTTGAGGCTGCTTTTAATTTGCCACTTGTTCCATCGGATTCTCAACTACAAAGCGTTATCCTCCTCTAATCCCCTCTTTTCGTATCCCTTTTTTGTGTAACTGTGAATTAAAATATTTGTTTCGTACGCAAAATTTACTGCACTTTTGGCGCATTTAACTCGTAACTTTGTTCGTTCGAGTGTCACAAAACTTTTTCCGCAGTTCCTTTGTGGCAGTGACAAGTACCTAAGAATGAGAGGTGCTGGAGGGGGAATGCTAGGTAAAGGGTTCTGAATTAACTGAGGAGGACTTTTAGGTGCTTTGAGTTTTGGCCAAGCCCCGCTCACCACCTTTCAAAAGAAACCCATTTAAAATTTTATTATAAACTATAATTCAAACTAAAAGTCTCGACAAATTGTGAAGGTAAGTATATCAGACAAGAGCAAGAGAATCCAAAAATAAGAAGGAAAAAAATCTACTCTACGGTCAAAATGAGATCCCTTACTTTTAGCACTTAATAAAATATCGATAAATGTTGTTTATTTAATTGTCAAGTTTTCAAAGAAAAATACTCATCATTATTCAGTCTGTATAAATTGATAGTTTTAATTTCTGTAAAAAAAAAGTTTCTACAAGTTTTTACTATTTTTGTATAATAAATGTATACTATCGTAAATGAAATTCGCTATCGATATGTTTTCAGCTTAATTTCAGACAATAAACAGCTCGTTCTCACAGTCTGCAATGCCCCACAAAAATCAACTACTTAGCTTTTGGCCACGGTTAGGCAATCCTTTTAGCCCTCTTTTTGTTGCTGTCAATGGTTGAACTTTTCTGGTAAGGCCCGACGCAATGGGCACAAAACTTTTCACTTGAAAAGCGGAAAACTGTAAATCCGCAACTAACATTTTTAAGCATAACAAAGTGCGACGAGCTTTTACGAATAAATCTTAACGCCGCGTTTTGGTTTAGTCAGCCGTTGAACTGGTTCGCTTATTATAAACTTGTGTTGGGTCAGTTTGGTGGGAGGGGTCTAGGAGACTAGAGAGGGAGGAGTTGTACCAAACGATGACTGCAACTTTTCTTATTGACTTAATGCAGTTGGCAAGTGCGCTCAAGTGTTGGCAGTAGATTTAGCGACGGGGGGAAACTTGCCGCAAGACATGAAAACTTTTCACATGGCCAAAAGGGATAATGTTCTGTGTACTGAGTCGCAAACAACTGACTCAATTAATGCACATAATACAGTAAGAAATTGTCATTTTAATCTCTGTAAGCCCAAGAAAAGCATTTAAAAGCAAACTACAATGCTCACTCGTAACAAAGTAAATAAAGTTAATATGAGTTAGGCAAAGCTATAGGATTTTTTAACTTAAAAGAATATACCATACAAAAATATTTCAATTGTTTTAAATTTACCTTGATTTTTTTCAAACCACTTACATTTTCAATATAATATAAATTGTATATTATAGTGAAAATACAGCTATATTTACAGTATATGTTTAGAAATTGCTCTTTTGTTCTCTTCATCATAAACACAAAAATTTTAACATAAAAAACGGGTTAAAGGTATCTTAGAATTGACCGTAGATTACAAATTTGATTTAAAAATTTTGTTAACAAAAAATCGATGCACGCTGGTCATTCTTTTTTCAAAACGTATCTGACAGAGCTTAAAATTATACCGATTAATGGCTCATGTGGTGGAGACTTATAAATTACTTTGTTGGTCTTATCATCATCTTAGCTTTTTTCAGGGAGTAATACGGACCTCGAAAATGATCCCAGTTTACGCCCTTGCCAAAGGTGTTGTCATTATATTTCCCATTCAAGTGGCTGTAAGAAGTCAAGTTAATAAACGAAGCATTAAAAAAGAATAAGCATTGCATCATACCTCTGGTGACAATTTTTGTACCACCAGGCACCAGTGAATCTCTCGGCACAGTTTGTGTTGTCACTATCATTGTCCTGATCAAATGTAGAAAATTTGCTGCCCTCTTGTATTCTGAGGGAGTCACCAGCAGTTCCATCAGCATTGCCCAGAGTATGTAATTTATATTGTTGATCCTCGTTGCCAATTGCAAAGGCATCATACATCTCAAATGCTTCAATTCCCTCGAAATCCTCGACAACAACAAGTAGCTCTTGTTTACTCTCAGCTGTGAGTGCGTGTATCTTATCCAAACCTAAAAAGAACTCGCCATCCAGATCTCCAAACCCATTTTTGTACTCAGTCCAATTTCGATAAAAGTTGACACTGCCATCCATCCTCCTCAGAATAACAGTCCATCCTCCTTCCCGGGTTAATGCATCGCAGGCAACTTTAAAAGGTTGACTACTAAAGTTGGAAACGACTATTTCGTTGATCCCATTAGACTTGGCCTCGGCACAATTGCGTGGAATAACAAGGTTATCTATACGTATCAACTTGCTCAGTCGTTCCACCTCTGCTCGGAGTGTTTGATTGTCCAATTCGTATTTCTTTTGTACTTCCAACTCAGCTCTAAGTTGTTGAAGCTCCACTTTAATATATTGATTATCCACTCTAAGTTGTTCAAGCTCCACTTTAATATGTTGATTATCGATTCTTGCTGACTGAATACCCGCCTGAATATCAGCTCCACATATTTTCTGTTGTTCCAGTTGACATTGTATATTCGATTCCTTATTGACTCCATCTGTCTTCAGTTGCTCCAGCTCAGCTCTTAGGGATTTAATATCCGACTCCTTGATAACTCTATCTATCAATTTTTCCTGTTCAGCTCTAAAAATTCGTTTAGTTTGGAAAAAATGCCTTTTTTTATTAACTTACCTTATCTCAGTTAAATGTGAATTTACTGACAGAAGTAAGTTCGTCAAATTAAGATCGGAAATTCGAGTTGCATTTGAGAATGAAAATAATGTATTTATTATTAAGACAAAGCAAATTGTTTTCAGCAACATATTACGACTGATCTTCACTGAATACCTAAAAAGTCTGACTGATTCAAAGAGACTGACTGAGAAGGAGTGAATTCTGAAATGATTATCGTTCCCATATATATAGTACAATAACATATAAAAAATTAATCTCGAATCTATATTAAACAACGCAAACCATCATACAGACACATTTCCTTCGATTTTCTTTGTATCTCCGCTCATTAAAGATTTCCAAGAATTTAATAAAAAGAAAGAGTTCAGCAAAAACATAAATATTTTATAATGTACTTTAATTATTTGGCCCGATGCCATATAAAAAATTCTCAATAATAAGCAAGGAAACGATCTGGAAAAGAAAAGTAGCTTTGACACGTCGAATATTTGATACTCTCGCATAACCCTAATTTATATTTTTAGCTGATCGTTTTTCGGACTGCTGGAAGACATAGTCGCAGATTTTAGTCAAATAAGTTCAGGGTATATGAAACTAAGAGGTTAATTTATATATCACAAGAAACGAGTGTCATTGATCTTTTATAAATCACGCTTATACTTTTATTATTTGAATAATATTTATTTTAAAAGCATTATAAAGCTTAAAGCGAATCTAGCTGTTAACAGCTTGACTCCTCATCAAGACAACAAAATATTGTAACCCAGAAACTTAAACACGTGTAATTTTGGCATTGAGGATATATTTTTAATGCTTATCTGTCTACTAGATATCTTTGACTCAGTTCTCACAATTTAAATTATTTTAAAAGAAAAAAATATATTATTTAGCTAGACAAAAAAATTTTACCCGATAAATTTTTGTGTATTACTTGGAAAATTAAAGAGTCCCTCTCGCTGGACATGTGGACATGGACATTCCGCTGAGTGGTAAATTGGCAATTGTTGCTGCCACAGCCGGAACGTTTTTCGCCCTGGGAGCCTATTATCAGCACCAACATGTGATACGTAACATCAAGAAGTTGGAGCAACGCAATCCCCACGCCTATTTTATAAGGCGAAAGCTTTATGGGCTGGTAAGCAGTGCTTTAAAAAATATCCCTAAAATTATGATTATTAATTTCTAGTAAGGACATATTTTCATAGTTGGACATATTTTATGTGCAGATGGGAAATGAGTTGTGCGAGGAGCAAGGTGGGGAGGCGGAATCTCATAGATTGGGCGGGATTATGAAGTACGGATTTCCGAGCATGAATGAGATTAGCTTAAATGAGACATACAATTTTGTTACCTCATTTGATCGCCGTAATTCGGCCATTCAATGGATGTGCGAACGTGTCGAACCCTCCAGTTATACGAATGCTCCTCTAATTCTTCAAAATCAACCCCTTTCGATTCGCCCGCGACCGCTTGGAGCACCTTCAGAAATGAGTTTTCAGCATTCGGAGGCGGCGCGTGTTTTCTTTATGTCGAATATAAAACCATTTTTGAATCGTGGCTTCAATTCGAATGTCTGGGAGAGACTGCTGCACTACATCCACGATATGACCCAGATCTATGGCGATATCTATGTGTACACTGGATCCATTTATCTACCCCGCGAGATGAAGAGCAATAATTGGTATTTGGAGTTTCAGCCGGAGGATAATGCCATAATTGCAGTGCCCACACATTTCTTTAAGATCGTCATTATCGATCCGAAGCAGGCAAATAGCACACCCTATGCCGAGGCGTATGTGGTGCCAAATGCATCGATAAACGATAACACCGATCTGCGTACTCTGCTTAGCGATGTGCGCGATATCGAAAATGCAACGGGGCTCAAATTCTTCGAGGGTCTCGATCGTAATTTTGTGAATACCCAAGTCTCTAATCAAGTTGTCGAGCCAGCGTTAACGCCAATTACGGAATAATCCTATAGACTTAAATGGTTGCCAATGCAGTTCATTTTATGTTAGGAAATTTTCCGGAATTACTTTTCAATTCACGATCATTTCCTTTTCATTGTACTTAAATATGAATATTATAATATATTCCGTTCGTTTAATGCATTGGCCAATCGCATCTGTTTCTTTAGGTTTTCTCTTGAAAATAATTCTAGTTTATGCTGTAATTTGAAAATTAATTATTAACCGATTTTATTTAAGTTATATAATAAAAACAAATCAATAATATAAAAAATACACTATAAGTTCAAGTATTTCCTTAATATTTGGCTTTGACACACTGAATTGGGATTTTCGGGCAACCATTTAAGTATAATATTGTTTAAAATTAAGAGTATATTTCGAATGCTCTTAATTCTATTCTGAAAAATTTGATCACCACGCCACCTATCGCTCGTAGTTTTCAGGTGTATACAGTTGTCCATGAGAAAATATTCAGTTTAATATTATAGTTTTGGGATAAAATACGCCTTGAGATAGTACGTTTTTATGAGCCATCCTTGGTTGGGATTGGCCCTAGGTTTGGCGGCGTCTCTTGTTGCCTGTTTCGTGGCTGGTGCTTACTTTCAACATAGACATGCCACACGTCGGTTGCAACAGTTGGTGCAACAGGATCCATATGCCTACTATATCAGTCCAAAGATCTTTAATGCCGTAAGCCAAGTGATTACACAAAAATAAAGGATGAAACTTCAATAGAAATCGCCTTTTCACAGTTTTCTTTCTTTGCCGCACAGAACGGAGAAGTGCATCGAGTGCGAAGGATTATGAAATATGGTTTTCCGGGATTAGATGATGTGAGGATCTACAGCGACTTTGTGCTCTCCTATGATCGTCGAAACCGTGTCGCACATTGGGTCTGTGAGCATTTGCAACAATCGAATTTGCAGAGGCAACCGGGCGTGGGTCGTGCTAGCGCCACCTACCGGCCCGATTTGAGTGTACCATCCACTTTTCGGGCAGCCCTCGCGGATTATCGGCACTCGGGCTTTGATCGTGGTCATTTAGCGGCCGCTGGAAATCATCGTAGTCATCAGTTGCATTGCAATGAAACTTTCTTCTTGACCAACATTGCACCACAAATTGGCCAAGGCTTTAACAGCGGTGCCTGGAACAAACTGGAGACCTATGTGAGGCACTTAGCTCAGCGTTTCGGCTCTGTCTACGTGTGCACGGGTCCGCTCTACAAACCCAGGCAACAGAGTGCTAACAAATGGAGTCTGGAATACCAGATGATCGGTTCCAATATGGTGGCTGTGCCAACGCATTATTTCAAGGTGATCACGATTGAATCAAAGCTACCACTTGGTAAACCCTATATGGAAGCCTATGTGCTACCAAATTCGCCTATACCTCCAAAACTGACACTACGTGACTTTCTCTGCGACATCCGGGAGATTGAACATTATGCGGGTCTCCAGTTCTTTGATGGACTGCGACGAAGTGCGATCTTTGGCAGCAATTTTCCCAGTGAATCCCAGGTTTTTAGAGATTTTTCATAAATTTATTGTGTAAAAAAAATAAAAAATTTAAACACAAAGGAGATGGTATATTTTTCAAACGATAGCTTTTAATCTTCGACTAAGACTATGCATGAATTGTGATTTTGGAAAGGGCTTAAAACAAAAACATCCAAAAGACTTTTAACATTTTACAGTATGCGTCGACTTAAAGAACATGTTATTTATAGGAAATTCTAGAAGTGCTTCAATCGAGAATTATTTTAATAAAGTTGAAGACAAAATTAAAAGTTAATACGTGTGATCAATATACAGATAATAGATCATATATATAATTAATTTTAAATCCATGTCTTTTTATTATAATGTCCTTAATAGAAGCTGAGGTCCAGCAATGTTTATTCTATGCGGTTGCAGGTCTTATGGGATTTGTATGCGGCGCCTACTGTCAACAAGAGATTTCTATACGTCAACTATTTGGGATGATCAGAAGGGACCCTTATATCTTTTATCATCGTCAAAAACTGTACCCAATGGTAAGTATACTTCATAAAGTTCATTTGCAGTCTTATGACGATTCCATGTTTTCTTCCAGTTAACAACTTTTCGCACCGATCACGAGGCGAGACTCTGGAAGCGATCATCGTGTCTGTCGGATAAAATACGTAATTGTTTGGTCTTTTCTCTGTATGATTCGCTAAGCTCCTTGTTTTTCGATAAGAAACCACCGACATATACTCCAGATCTTTTGGATCTTATCAAATATGGACTGCCCAGTACGGAAAATCTGTATGTGCACAAGGACTACATTGTTTCGCAGGACCTGCTTACAAATGCCCCGAGATGGATATGCGAGCATCTAAGGGGAAACTATCGGAAGTTAACCACAGATGACGATGGGGATGCACTGCATCTGCGTTACAATGACGTCTTTGTGCTAAGCTGCGGCGCAACACGTATTTGCAAGGCCTTTAAGCGAGAGATTTGGCGGAAGTTGGAGCAACACGTTACCAAAATGACGGAGAAATTCGGCTCAGTGTATGTGTATACAGGTCCAATGTATTTGCCATCGCTCAAGCCTGGTGAGAACTGGACATTGGAATATCAGATTGTCGACTGGATTCCATTGCCAATGCCCTCGCACTACTTCAAGGTTCTGATCATAGAGCCACAGCTGCCGGATACAACTCCTTATATGGAAGGATATATCATAGATAATAAAAACAGCACCACGAGCAGCAGCTGTGAACTAATAAATTATCTATGTGACATTGCAGAGATTGAACGGCATACGGGTCTTCGGTTTTTCGAAGGCATCCAGTCTGTTGTGCGCTTTAAGAAGGAAAAATGGTGTCCCCGTTAAATGAAAGAACATTACAAAAAATTTAAAAAGTGCGGCGTTCTTATATGATACTGTTAAGTGAGGAGCAAATTGCTTATGAGGAGTAACGTGGTCGCGAATGTGACACAAGATGGCGCTCAATAGCTGAGTACTAATCTGCTCCGTTGCCTTAACAGCGCGCTGTAAATGTAAGCACAGCTGTTCGTGCGTGGGTTTCGATATTTGTGCCTTCCAACTATCGATACATACTGATAATAAATTCTGTCTGCAGTAAAAATGTAAATTTATGTTTTTTATTAGTGTAATGAATGTTATATTTACGGTTTCTACTTTAGTCTAAGCCTTATACATTTTCATAGATAGTCTGTATTCAATTGCAATTATAGTAATAAACATACTTATCAAACCATTTCCTAAATTGTTAACATGTCTTGCAGCTTAATTTCAAAAATATCGCCAAGCATATCGAAATCAACTGTTTTGTTAATCATTTTAAAGTTATCGATATATGTCGCACAGGCGACAACTTTACGTGGCAAACTGTCAAATGCAACCAATAAGCAGCAGAAAAAATCGAATTAGCGAACTGACGTGGAAGTTTGCTTTTGCTTGGAATTTGTGTTAAAAACTAAGTTACCTGTGCGTCCAGCCGAGCTTAAGCTGCAATTAATTGCACAAAAGCATCTACCCAACACAACGTCTTGCATCATTCGAATTCGTTGGAACGGGATCGGAAAAGAGAACGCGAACTTTGAGCCGATTATTTGAGTGTGTGTTGTGTGAAAGTTGTTGCTACGTTTTTATGTGTTCAAATTGAGACGCTACAATATACAAAGCAATGAATCCGAACATGTATGGCCCACCGCCTACGCAATTCCAGCAGCAGCAGCAGCAACCACAATATGCAGCACCACCGCCCGTTAGCGGGGCTCTGGGAGCAACGGGTTGGCCACCACAACAGCAACAGCAGCCGCAGCCAGGGCAACAACAACAACAGCAGCCAGCAGCTCCACCACAGCAGCAGCAGCTTCAACAACAACAACAACAATATGGCGCTCCAGTGACGTCCGCTCAACAGCCGTATGTGAATGGCAACTATCAGCAGGTGAGAGCATGAGCTTTTGAGCCTGAGTGACTTTGCAATGCTTTTGGGCAACAGCAACAGCTGCTGCTCAGAGAGTGTCCTTATGGAGATCGAGTTGTTCTTTAATAGTTTAAACTTTAAAAGGGTTATCAGCGGTTTTTATGTAGAGTATTTATAACTTCGAAGCAGTGATAACACGCGTAGTTTTTCTTTTATATTTTTTTGAGACTTGTCTTTTTTAAAGAGGTCAACTATCAACAACTGAGTGATAAGAACTCGTACATAATTGAATTGATTTAACATGTACTTATGAATAATTCTCACTCTCTCGCTCTCTTTCTCTCTCCTGGTGTCTATGTTTAGTTGGCCACGTCGATGAGCGGCTTGAGTGTGAGCGGAAATCCATTAAAACCCGCACAACCTCCAATGCCGACTTCTGGAATTGGCGCTCCTGCTGCTGCGGCTCCTCCGCCGGCAGCATACAATCAATTCAACTCGAACGCTCCGCCAACGTCGCAGCCAAACTTTAACAACAACAATGCCTACGCGGCAGCCTATGCAAATGGCCCAACAGCAGCTCCGTCTCCGGCGTCGACTCAAGCTCCGCTTGTGCCGGGAGCTGCAGTGCCACCACCTTCGCAGTATCCGCCCACGTCAGCGGTGCCAACATCAGCAGCACCTGGAGGACAAGGTGCGCAGAGCGTGCCCAGTGGCATTAATCAGATGACACTGAACAGCGCCAACTTGGCAGGCTTACCGCATATGCCACCTAAAGCATCAACGCCTGGACAACAGTTGCCACCCATATCTGCAGCGGCAGCAGCACCAGGACAGCCAGCTGCAGCGCCATTTGGCAGACCTGGTCAGCCGCCAGTAAGTGCTGCCCCAACCACATTCATGGGAGCACAACCCGGCATGCCACCACAGCCCGGCATGCCACCACAGCCCGGAATGGGAGCCCAACCCGGCATGCCACCACAACCCGGCATGCCACCACAGCCCGCCATGCCACCTCAGCCCGGCATGCCACCACAACCCGGAATGGGAGTCCAACCCGGCATGCCACCACAACCCGGCATGCCACCTCAGCCCAGCATGCCACCACAATCCGGAATGGGAGCCAAACCCGGCATGCCACCTCAACCCGGCATGCCACCTCAGCCTGGCATGCCAGCTCAACCGACTCCGTATGGCGCTCCTACGGGCGGCTTTACTGGTGCCTATGGCGCTCCGCCAGCGTCTGCTCCGGCTCCAGTTGCATTTCCTGGTGCACAACCGCTGCCAGGTCAGCAGCCAGCACCCCAGTTTGGTGCTGCACCGCCGCCAGCTCATGGATTTCCACCACAGCCGGGACAGCAGTCTTTGCAACAGCCTCCCATGCCTGGCTATCCGGCCCAACCTATGCCTGGTTATCCGCCTGCCCAGCCAATGCCCGGATATCCACCTCAACCTGGACAGCAGCAGCAGCAACCTATGCCCGGCTATCCGCCACAACCTGGCAGCTATCCAGGACAACCAGGTCCAGGTCGTCCTGGCTACAATGTGAGTAATCCTTACAATATATTGTGCTTGGTTTAACATTATGTCGGTCTCTTGCAGCAACCTCCAATGCCTGGCGCTGGCAACATGTATCAACAGGCGCCGGCGCAGCGCCGTCTCGATCCCGATCAGATGCCCAATCCCATACAGGTGATGATCGAGAATCAGCAAACAGCCGGCGGTACTTTTATTACCAATCAGCCGGGTTTGTTGCCACCTCTGGTTACCACCAAGTTTGTGGTGCACGATCAGGGCAACTCCTCGCCACGCTTCATGCGCTCCTCGCTCTACTGCATCCCCAACACTGGCGATCTACTTAAAACAACGGCTCTACCCTTGACCCTCAACATTTCCCCGCTGGCCCGCGTTGCTCACGGCGAAATGGAACCGCCGATTGTCAATTTTGGGGACATGGGTCCAATTCGCTGCAATCGCTGCAAGGCTTACATGTCGCCCAATATGCAGTTTGTGGATGCGGGACGACGGTTCCAGTGCCTTATGTGCAAGGTGACAACTGAGGGTGAGTGCTAAAGAATATATGGAGAAGATAAATGGGATAAAGTGTGGGAGATGGTTGTTTAGCATATTTCACTTTATCAATTTACAATTTCTGTAAGTGTTTTAAAATTCATTTTAATTAAATTTTTGCAGTGCATCCCGATTATTATCAGCATCTGGATCACACAGGACAACGTGTGGATAAACATGAGCGTCCCGAGCTCTTGTTGGGAACATACGAGTTTCTGGCCACCAAGGATTACTGTCGCGTATGTTTTTGCAATTGTATTTTATGCTTTAACTCTTAATTAATCAATCTATATACATCACAGAACAATGTGGCGCCTGAGGTGCCAGCATTTATCTTCATCTTAGATGTCTCGTACAATACGATCAAGTCGGGATTGGTGCATTTGCTCTGTTCACAAATCAAGGATATACTCAAGCACTTGCCGGTGGATCAGGGACAGGACAAGTCGAAGGTGCGCGTCGGTTTCATCACATACAACAGCACCGTGCACTTCTATAATATTAAGAGCAGCTTGGCGCAGCCCCAGATGATGGTTGTGGGTGATGTCCAGGAAATGTTTATGCCGCTGCTCGATGGTTTTCTCTGTCATCCAGAGGAATCGGCAGCAGTAATTGATGCTCTAATGGAGGAAATTCCACGCATGTTTGTCGATACAAAGGAAACGGAAACTATACTCTATCCGGCCATACAGGCTGGTCTCGAGGCTCTCAAGGCGTCCAATGCGTCGGGCAAGCTGTTGGTCTTCAATTCAACACTGCCCATTGCTGAGGCGCCTGGAAAACTAAAGAATCGCGATGATCGCAAATTGTTGGGCACGGATAAGGAGAAGACGGTACTGACGCCACAAACAACTGCCTACAATCAGCTGGGACAGGAGTGTGTGCAACAAGGATGCTCCGTTGATCTGTTTCTATTCAACAATGCATACATTGACATTGCCACAATTGGTCAAGTGTCGCGTCTAACCGGAGGAGAGGTCTTTAAGTATACATATTTCCAAGCTGAACTCGATGGCAAGCGTCTGATTGAGGACATTATTAAGAACGTGTCGCGTCCAATTGCCTTTGATGCGGTGATGCGAGTACGCACCTCGGCAGGCGTGCGTCCCACCGAGTTCTTTGGTCACTTCTACATGACCAACACCACGGATGTGGAACTAGCCAGCATTGGTAGGTTTTTGAATTACTTTGCTGGCAAAAATTGATAACTAATCACATTTATTTGTCTTTCACAGATGCCACCAAATCGGTGTGCATTGAGATTAAGCATGACGACAAGTTGCCGCCAGAGGAGAATGTCTATATCCAAGTGGCACTGCTGTACACCTCATGCAGTGGCCAGCGAAGATTGCGCATATTGAATCTGGCCTTGCGTGTTACTGTCACCATTGCCGATGTGTTCAAGAGCTGTGATCTGGACGCCATGATGTTGTTCTTTGCCAAGCAGGCTTGCTTTAAGCTAATGGAGCATTCCCCGAAACAGGTCAAGGATAATCTGATCCAGCGTTCGGCACAGATCTTGGCCTGCTATCGCAAACATTGTACATCGCCCACATCAGCTGGTCAACTGATCCTTCCCGAGTGTCTTAAGTTGTTGCCACTGTACTCGTCCTGTTTGTTGAAAAATGATGCCGTTTCCGGTGGTTCTGATATGACGCTAGACGATCGCTCCTATGTCATACAATTCGTGCTGGCCATGGATCTGAATATGTCCGTCAACTATCTGTATCCACGCTTCATTCCCATACACAATGTGGAGCCCGATGAGACGACTCTGCCGTCTCCAGTGCGTTGCACCCATGAAAAAATCACAGAGGATGGTGCCTACATATTGGAGAATGGTGTTCATCTCTTCATCTGGCTGGGACAATCGTTGGCTCCAAATGTTGTCCAGGCTCTCTTCGGTGTCCAGTGCACGCAACAGGTGAACGCTGAACGATTCGCAATTACAGCGGATACTCCTCTAGCCCGTCGCATCACTGACATACTCGATCAGATAATGGAGGAGCGAACGCGCTATATGAGGGTATGCTTAAACTAAAATATCCTTAAATATCCGGACTCACTTTCACTTTCTTTTATAGATTACCTGTGTGCGGCAGAACGATAAGCTGGAAAGCGTATTCCGACATTTTCTCATCGAGGATCGCGGCACAGATGGTTCGGCTAGCTATGTGGATTTCCTATGCCACATGCACAAGGAGATCAAGGATCTGTTAAGTTAGCACGCATGCTACAGGTACAAACTGCCGGCTGCCAGCAGCATTGCAACTGAGGAGCGCTGGTCCAGAAGCTATTCACAGAATCGGGCGCGCATGCGTCGCCTCTCACTGAGCAGTCGTCGGTTCAAATGATCATAATTATTAGCATAAAGAGCAGAACAAGGAGAAAGAGAATAAAAAGAGCAGAAGCACTTCAATTATACATATAAACATATATAGTATACATGCATATATAAATCATATACATAGCTGCGACTTTATTTCGAGCGTTAAAAATCTTCCATTATTTTTATTAAAGTTTTCATATTTTGCATGTTTTCTTTTTATCTGTCAATCTTAAGTACATATTTCTATATGATATCATCATCTATGTGTGTGTGTGTGTGCTGTGTATTCTTGCGCTATGAACATTTGTTAAATGAGCAATCCGCAATTACCGCAATATATTTTCTGTTTCCATTTTTTCCGTAGATATTTTTAATGAAATTAAAAAATAATTTTGCGAAAATTCTCTAGTTAAAAAAATATCGTGAATTAAGCCTAAGGCGATAAAGATTGTAAGACCCGAAAAGGTGTCATATATATTTATCTGGATCCACTCCATTTACGATATGTAGCAAAAATTTCTATATACTATTCAAAATTATAATAAATGAGAACAAAAAAATATTTGCTGCGACTTTTAGTTGACTTTTTTGCTTATACTGTACTTTTATGTAAACTAACCTAAATGTTTCCGAAGATGTTATTTTTACTGTACTTGGTATTTGTAGCCTCCACTCCCATTGTCCCAAAATAAAAACGTATGTGCAAAATCACTGAAATATATTAAATAAAAATCTTTATTATAAAAACAACAACTTTTTTGAGTGATGAATAACATATTGACTTTTGGAACTCTAAATTTCTGCAACTTTTATACATAAACAAGGTTAGAGTAGATGTTTTTGTAATTTATAAAACAATTTAAAATGGGAAAGCTTTCTTTACTCGGAAACTATTTATATTTCTTCAGTTTTGAGATTTTGAAATTAAAAAATTGAATGAAAGATAAATAAATTAGTTAAAAAAAATAGATAAAAACTGTTTTCCAGATGTTTGCTTATTTTAGCATGAATGTTCCGTGTGTAGATCCTTCTGAAAAGAATTTAATTTTCGTTTATACTCTTCAGTTTTTTAACTTTATAAAAACAGTTCAATATCTTAAGTCGTAAAGCATTTTCTCTAACTTGAGAAATCCGATTCAGGTGTTGCTGTGGAAAAGTTAAAAATGTCCAATGACTTTAGTAAGAAAATTGTAAATAAACAATTTGAACACATTTGGGTATAAGGTATTTGTATATATATATATATTGTAATGTATTTATTAGGCCTTTAAATATCTAGAATTATTATTATTTGACGTGCACATTTTACATTTACATAAATTTGTAGATTGTTTTATTTTTCGATTTCTGTTTTACTTTATCTTGTATGTTTAGAAAAGTTTTCAATTTCAATGTTCCCGAAATTCTCTAACAATTAAATAAACACTGCCTAAGATGCCCCCTTTTCACTCTTTTTCAGTTTGTCTATCTATTTTTAGCTGTGTGAATGTTTTGTGTATATATTTTGTTGCTGTTAATTATCCAAGTAACAAATTAACAATTGAAATAGACATCAGACTCATAATTGTGAATCGAAAAAGGAGATGGGAACATGATAAAGCAGACGGCACTGCGCACAGATTTTAAATCAACGGTTTATCAGATTAACAGATTTACAAACATTTGTGAATGCATTAGAGTTCTGCTGTTTGGCTCTTATGATTAATGTTATGTTTATATAATTACAAAAAAATTCTGTCGCAGCTCAAAACATTTAATATGGTTTCCGTCTTCCTTTTTTATCTCATTTTATATCGGCTTAACTTATTTTAACATTCATTTTGACATCGACAATTCGGGTTTAAATTTTGATTTACTGTTTTATTCGCATGCCGAAATTGCTGTAAATTACGCAGAACACAATTAATGGAATAATACGGCAATTATTGGTTATTGTTAAAATTTAACTATTTGCTAACATTTCGTTTATTAATTATAAATTAGGAATTGAAATATAAAACGAAATCGAACGAATGATTTTTTTTTATTTTTTTTTTGACATTAGGCATGGCCTTTAATAATAGTATATAGAAATATATAGCATATATATCTATTTATCTCTATGACCTGCGCCTCTATTCACACTGTCATTTTAAAAGTTGAACTGAAGAATATCAGAATATTGTGGTAGTTTTAAAACTGCCCGCTTCTGTTTTCAAAACAAGCAGCAAAAGTTTTTCCTGTAGGTGTGGATGTGCGAGTGTGTGTTCATGTGTGTGTGTGGTGTGTATGCTGCTAGCCGGCTTTAGGGGGAATTTTGAAGGGTATGATGCTGGGCAATTGCCCTATTTCGTAAACGCCATAAACACAGCCCAAAGTATTTCATTCGCATTCGGCTTGGCCGCCTCCGTTTCAAAGTCGAGATCGAGCAGTTCGCGCACTCGCTTCATGGCCACCTCATAATCATCATCGTTGAGCGGTGCAAATGCATTCTCGATGACATCACTGGCATGCGCCAAAAATATAAGCGCCAACATACGTTTATCCATGCGCTGGGGATCGTTCACCCATTTGGAAAGCACTGAATCCTGAATCTGTAAATTGAAAAATTAATTTTTAGTTAACAAATTCTTTCTAAATCAAACCAGAGATCGAATCTGAAATAACACATATTTATCTTCAATGAAGTTTTTCTCGGGTTTTGATGATAGAAAAACATAAGCTTTGATAAAGTCTATGTTACTAGTGCATATTTAAAATATATTTAATTTTTTGTTTAAGTTTTTGATTCCCAATTGGGTTTCTAAAAGTCCCTGAATCATACTAAAGGCACAAGTTTCATGCTCACCTTCTTGACCAGACGGCACTTGACCACATTATCGCTGAGCGGATGTGTCGTCATATCAAAGAGCAGAAAATTTTGCTTTTCCGTTGTGAGCACACCTTTCTCCACAAGGTTCTTGGCCAGACGCTCACGCACATTTTTCAGCTGGTAGCGCAATTTCAATGGATTCCAAGTTTCGCCTACAATACGAATTATTATATTAAAAATATATTTATATTTAGGGCTTAAAGTAAACCCGTCGCACCGCTCAGATATTCGATCCAACTTTGCACCGTTTCTGGGGGATCTGTTTCCTTAATGTGTTTCAGCGCCTCATCCAACAGTACATCCCCAGTTTGCTGATCCGATTTCAATATCAGTTTTCTACAACAACATTAAAATAGATAAGGATTTAGACACTTACTCACTTTTTGTGAACATACCTTGTACAGAGGCCACGTCGTCGCATGCCCGATTTCTCGATCATCACACGTCCACGCAGGCCGAGTTCAATAAGGATGCAACCACGCAAGCCGCTTGATATGCAGTCATTCCAGAACGATGTGTAACCCTGGAAAGAATTAAAGATAATCCAGTTATATTTTGAAATTAAAATTAGCTTTAAAACTAATTTTGATAATTATAAAATAAAGAAATTAAATAGTTATGCAAGTCTGTTTATAAACATCGTTTAACATCGTTATTGAAATCTTTCGCCAATGAAAAATTGGGAACAAAAATCATATTTCGAACCAGGATAAAGTCCTTATAAATTCTTGTAACAAATGTTGGATAATTTATTAATTATTTTGAACACCCCTGGTTTTTTGCATTAGTAGTATTTAATTTATTTTGCACTTTCGGTTTTAGATTTTTATTTATGTATAATTTATGTTATTTTGTTAAATAAAATTCCTCATAAGCTTTAACTGATATTATAATAAATTGAAAACCCCAAAACATGTTGGTTTGTACAGAACTTGTAGATCGATTAATTGGTTATTTTTTCTTATTTTATTATTTTTAGATTACCTACATTATATTGACATAAAATAACATCATCAAGTTGTTTATACAATGTCAAAGTTGCAACCTTTTATTTTGTTCAACTGATATAGGAATAAAATGTGGTCTACATTCGAAAAAGAACACTCGACTCATTACAGCTGACGGTGACAACTGTTCAAAGTTTGAACAGATGAATTTGTTTAAGCTAAAAACAATTTGTTACGTGACACTAAGTATGGAGTTTAACAAGCCCAAGATATTTATAGTAATTGTGACAGAATGTTACCCATTCGATAGATGACTATATCATAAATATGATTAAGTAAAGCAACACCATTGATAATCCTATTGGAAATAATACATTAAAATGACTCATATTAGGTAGTAGGCAACTACTTGTTTCTTATCATTCAATTCTCTTGGTCTCTTTCTTTTTCAGTAGCATGCGAAACAATATATTTAATGACGTTATGTGCGATAAGTGAGTAGGAGGGAATGAACGGAACAACTTCCTCAAATAATTAGCTAAATGAGAAAATGTTGTTGATAAGAACGAAGACTGCTCGTTAGACCAGTAGAATGGAGAAACTTATAAAAGAATGATCGTAGCAAGAAATGAAAAACGACACGTTTAAGTTACAATGCGGCGACTGTAGAGGGCGCTTGGATTGGATTGGGGGTGGGGTGCTGTGTGTTGGGGCAGTCGCGAGACTGCGGGCAAAAATAAAAACAAATATGTACACACACACACACTCTCACACATACGCATGCCATAAGCGTAAGAGCAGATAAAGCACAAAGGCAAATAAAATACAATCGTTTTCATGTGCGAAGATGAAGAAGAAGAGAAGAAACCAAAAAGAATTATATTGTATTTGCAATCCCTATACGGGCACGTATATAGCTTATGGAGCCATAGCAATCACAAGTTTTTCTGAACATGTGCGAAAGATTTATAAGAATTTCAAAATTATGTAAATTAAGCAGCAAACTAAAAGCGTTAAGAGAGCAAAAAAGCTGCCGAAACTTGTTTTCATGTAAACAGAGCTTTTGCCTTGAAGCAGGAGTTACTCACAACCGCAGCTTCAATTGATGAGCAAAAAGCTCCGATGATCTTACAAATTAAAAGCTTGGCTAATCAATCATTATTTGAGTGGCATATTTGAGTATAGTTTATTTTTTTTTTAGTATTGATACTTGAAATCACATATTTTTATACTTGACACAACAACGAATGTGTTGTGTGCTATGTTGTGACACCAAAAAACGATAAGCTCACAAAACGAAGAAGACCAAAGCATGTATTTATGACAGCAACAATAATAAACTCGTTTTCCATTGGCTGGCATGTGTTGATGAGTTTAAAGTTTATTGCACAAGCACAGCCAAAAGCAGCAAAAGGTGAAATTGGTGTTAGTGTTGGAGTTGCAACGTCAATGCACTTGGAAGTAACACAACAACAACATTAAAAGGAAGCAAGTGTTAAGGTCTGTTGAGCTTGTCAATGATACCTAGCATGAGAGTGAGTGAGGACATGAGCGAGAAAAGGGAAAAACGAAAAGCAATAACGGAAGCTCCCTCATTAAATGTTTAAGCTCTGCTTGTATTTAACAGTTGCTGCTGTCATTGAAGTGCGAAGAGAGGCAATAAAGCAAAAGCATACATATGTACAATAATTAATTAAAGATAAACGATAATAGTTAACTGGCAACTGGCAACTGTCAAGTTGCCAAACTTGCAGCTGATAAAAGTGTCGTTATCAGTTGCCCACTGTGAATTGACACGCACCTCTTTATCCTTGAGGCCCAGCAGCAGCACTTCCTCCATGAGCGTGAGTCGTGTCTCCTTTGAGTCGCCATCGTCGATGTTATCCTCCTGATCCTTGTTGTTGTCGAGCGTGTCCTGATTGTCATCCGGGGTATTGGCATTTAACCCACCAGCACCACCGCCCTCGGCACCATTCTCCCGTGGCTTGACAGCGCGCCTAACCAAGCCGTCGGTGCGATTCATTATGTTCATATGATTATTATTGGTTGTGTTTTTTTAGTTTTAGAATTTTGTATGTGTGGCACAATTGCTGACTGAGCTGCCACCTGCCTCCTCTCTGTTGCCCGTTGTGACACTGTGTGTATGTATTGGTGTGTGCGTGCCTGTATGTGCTGCTGTGTTGTTACTTTGTGTTTTATTATTACACTGTCTACACTGGTGCTGCTTCTTATTTCTTATGTGTTGGTCGCTTTTCTCGCACTTTTCCAACTTCTTGTTTTCTTTCTCTGTTTTCTGCACTGGCGATGCACTAAAAACTGCGTCGTCTTCGTTGTTGTTTATCTATTTCGTTAAAACTCTACAATTTACGTTGACAATATGTTCGAATTAATTAGATGCACATACTAAATATACAATTGCATATTTTTCTATTATATTTTGTATCTTTTTAAATACTTGCGCATAATGAGCTTTATAATTTATTTTTTGTGTCTTTTCTGTTTCTCCGACGTGACATTTTCCGTCTAGTGTTGAGCAACGTCGCGTATTCTGCACTGAATCATAAGCCACGATAGAAGTATTTACTACAATACAGATGAAGCTACCTTTATGACTGAGCAATTAACATAATTAATTACGAGACAGGTTTTTTTTAGGTCAAAGTGTGCACTTGTGCTGCACAAACTGCATCTAACAGTATCTGCATATGTAAAGAAGAACAGCTGTTAACTGGCAACAGACGTTATGCAGCACTAACTGGCTTAACACTGTGAATGTCTATTTTCATGCGAATGTCAAAAGAGCAAGTTGATGTGTGATTGTTTGTGTGTGCGTGTGGTAGATAGAAACATTTTGTTTGTGTCATTTGTTTGATTAAAGAGAAAATACAAATTAACTGGTTGGACATGTCCTATTTGGCCAGTTTTAATAATGAGAACGCCAAGCAAATACTCATGGACATAATACGCACTGTGAATCAGCCCGAGAACTCCAAGAAACTGTCGGAGGCAAAAGCGTCTGCGGGAAAGGAAATGATTCTAATGATGCAGCACGTCTTTCCACTTGTAATGCAACTGCAGCTGGAGGTAATCAAACTGCACGGATTCCCGGGAAATCGCGAGGGACTCGTTCAGTTCTCCCAGCTAATACGTGAAATGGAGCGCGACGATATGGAAATCGCACGTCTGCGCAGCCAAATCCGTGCCATCTACTTACCTCCCATAGCTATAAACACTACCAACGATATACTCATCTAACTCTCGAGTTATTCTTTTACTAGGCAATATAAGACTGCAATAGAATTAATTACTCAATATTTTATAAATGTGTATGTTTTTTCTGTATTTTCTGGGCTTGATGCACAATTAACAATAAAGCCAAGTTTATACCCAAACAGAGGGTATTAATTGCTTAAGTAACAATGGCATATCTCTTAAGTAAACAAGAAAAATAAAGAAACATGTTGAATCAATAAAGTTATATGCAAATTTGTGTGCTTTGTTCATCAGTTAAAGTTTAAGGGCATGATATGTCCACAAGTAAACAGCCAATTTTAAGTAGATAAATTAAACAAAGTTTTTTCAAAAATACCTATACGTAAAAATTAAATCGCTTACAGACTACGCTTCTATATACATGTAGATATGTATGTACGTCAAGTGGTGAGCTGCCTTTTTGTCGGATGAAACAAAACTACATACAATAATAGTAGGTAAGGCGAGAGCATAACTTAGAATAAAAATGAGTGTGGTACACGAAAGATGGGGATGAGTCCCTCCTTAAAGGGCCACATCTCCGTGTGAGTTATTGACCTGGACATTACTATTCTGCAAGTCGTCATGGGTCAGTTTGACCGGATTGATGCTAGTCAGGTCATTGCCATTGCCATTAAGTTTGTGCTGCAAGTGTTGCAACTGAGATGCAAAGTGTGCATCCTCCACGCTTTCCACATCATTTGTGATTGACAGCGACATCGGGGAGCGTGGTGTGAGGGGCGTTAGCGGCGTATTTGTGGCACACAACTCCTCAATAGTTGAATCGCTGTGATTCGATGGCGTGCTGGAACGTGAACGCACTGGATACGTATCATCCAGTGGCAAAGCGAATCCCTGCGTTATCATCAGATCCCCAATGTTCAGTTCGGCTCCCTCTGTGGGATCAAATAGCTCGACACCGGGTAAAGGTGTTCCCTCTCGTTGTGCGGCATTGACAGCTTTGCTGGTGATCTTTGGGCGCTCCTTGTAGGTAACAACGCGTGCGATCAATTTACGCCAATGGGCAACTGTGGAACATTTAAAAATTTAATATATGAAAATAGAAAATTAAGGAAAATCAAAGTTACCCTCTGTGAGTTCCTCGAATTTGGATATGGATGACTTTTGCCAGGTATTAGGCTCATCAGTTATGGTTGACTTGACATTAGCCAAGAAGCATTCAACCGCTTGGAATCTAGAAAATGAAACTGGGTTAATATGGCGTACAGTAAAGAGATTTCCAGAAGAACGGGAGTTTTTTAAGATTAAAGTCCCAACTGTTTAGGGGAGAAGGCACTTTCAAATTAAAAGAAGTAACAATTCAATTCAACCGAATAAACCTAAAATTCAACTGATTTTCAAAATAGTTGATTTATAATATTTAAAATAACTGAGTAGTAAAATAATTAAATCGAAGCAAGTGTTAATCACTTACCTGAGGGTAAGGAAATCGGTGCGCAGTTCGCAAATATCAGCTGGCGATATATACTCGCTATCTCCGTAGTCCACAAAGTATAGGTCAATGACCTGCTCCTTGGGATTGTACTGATTGGGCATGATATCGACAATCTCGGCACGATACCATTTCTCATCGAACTTGAAGACAGCGGCAACAATTTGGCCCACATAGGGAGCTGTCAGCTGATGCTTGGCGCGATTATCGGCGCTGCTGTAGTAGTTGGTCATCTCCTTGACCATGTCATCCAGTTTCTTCGACTGTGGCCCCACCAATTGGACCCAGAACTTTGTGGGCGATGCCACCGCAGAGACATACACCTCCATGGGCTTTTCATCGCCACGAGCGGCCATCAGTTTATCCCGAGGTGGCTGAGAGCTGAGCGATGTCTGCGATGAGTACATGCTAGAGGTCATGCTCATGTTAGTGGGCGAGCGACGTGGCTCCCGGCGCTGTTCCACCTCGTCGACATCGAGACGCAGTTGCTCATCCTCCTCGATCTGGTCGTCGAGCAGCTTACGGGCAATGTTCACCTGCTTTTGGTTGCCAACGATGGTGATCTTCGCTTTTCCATTGCGTCCATTGGGATCGATGCTGATCTTTGCCAGCGAGGTGCGACTAATGTCCTGAATTATCTCACCACCACGTCCATTGATCTTGTTGGCCAGACGCTGTGGTATCAGTAGCTCCACTTTGACAATTGGCGCCCGCTCAATCTCCTTGATGAGCATAACACGTGCCGCCTTCACCGCATCTGGCAGTCCGCTAATGTCGCAGAACTTCTGAGAGGTGTCCTTATCACTGGAAAATTAAATGTTCATGATTTTAACCAGGAACGGTAAATAATGATTATTATTATTCCTTTTGGTTTTTTTTTTTATTTGAAAACATTTAACTTATAAAAATAATGTATTTATTGATTTACCCCCGAAGAAATTGATAAATTTCGATTTAAACTTTAAAACTTATACTTTAAAGCTTAAAAATAATAATTATCGGTTGAGTTATATGGTAAACCTCAGACTTAATCGTAACTTCGTGAGTAAATCACTAAAAGTTAAAAACAATGATTATATTGAAATTTGTAAAACAAAACTTATGATTACAGTCCCTTATTTGATCAATTCTACTAAGGGTGTTCCTTAAATACAATTTAACCTAAAACCCATACATAAATACTTGCTGGGTTTTCGGTGGGGAATTTAAATTAAGGCAATTCTTAACTATCAGGAACCGTAACGATTATAATTTTTAAAATATTAGTTTCGCAATAAAAATTACTTGGGGATCACAAAATTAAAATATTATGAAATAATAGTTAAATGTGAATTTCTTTTCTTAATTATAGAAATATTCTTTTAACTATTCAGGTTTAATTTTTTTGTTTATCTTATGACTGCTGTTGCCTGATTACCTATGGTTTCTATTGCCTAAAGTATTTAAAATTCTTACCGTAATCTTATCTTTGCGCCAGTTTTCTCCTCAATTAGCTTAATGTTGGCCCCGCCGCGTCCAATTATCAATGGCACATGGTCATTGTCCACAACAATTTTGAGACAGATTTCCTTTTGTTGCTGTTTCTGCTGCTGTTGTTGTTGCTGCTGCTTATGCTCGTTCGTTGCACGTTTCTTGTTCTCTTCCTCCTCCTTGTCATCGTGGCGCGTCTTAAAGTAGGCATAAAGCATGGCACTGCCCAATGAGCAAAGACCAAAGCCTAGCAGCAATTTGTATGTGGGCGTGCCAGCAAAAGGCGTATTGCGCAACATTTTGTATTTGTATCTTTAGTTGTGTTTGTTTATGTGCGGATGTGTGTGACAGTCACCGTCTTTCTTTCTCTTATGTTCCTTTGGTTTGTTTTGGAGAATGCAGCTTTACGTCAAACTGCAAGCAGACAGAGAGATCACAGTTAGACAAAAGCTCATGTCTATCAAATGTTAACGGCTTATTGCGTGCCGCACTTTTGTGGATTGATTTACCGCTGTTCTGCTTGCGATTAATAAGAATCAATAAGAGACGCGACAATAAGGTTTTTCCCTCTCGCTTTAACCCCTCGTGTTACCCCTTAATAGAGCTCGTTTCGTTAAGTGAAGCGTGTCATGTTAGACCTTCCTGCTTGATTTTGCTGCTTATATAATTCTCTTATCAATCACAATTCGACAAAATTATTAATGAAAATGTGCACAGCAAATGAAATTTGAATATACTCGTAGTTTTTGTTTTTGGCAGGCAGATACATGTACAGACAGACAGATGACAACAGCAAAAACAAATAGAATTATGACGCTTACGTTAACACTGTGCTACAAACTTTTAATACTTACTACAAATGCACATTGCACTCTATGTTTTTGTTGTGTTTCGACACTTTTAATATGTAGATTTTACACAGGCCTATTATGACTGTAATTTCAACAATTGCTTTAGAATTCTGTAGCGCAGTGTCAGTGGGGAATACAAAACTCGTAAAATTTCAATTGCAGCTTCTATTGGATCACGTAATGTCAAAAGTAAAACGCATTTGAGTAAAATATATCGAAACTTTACAGAAGTTTGATCACTCTATCGCTCTCTCGTTCTCATAAAACACAAAGATCGTTTGAAGCTTTTGCTCTTGTCCTTCAGACAAGTTAAACAAGTTTATGTATTAATTCTCTGTAATGGAGACCGGTTTAAAATTGAGATTCTTTTTCTTGCTCTTCCGCTAACTGCAGAATTCGGTTTCTATAACTGATATGATATACAGTATAAATAGATAAAAACAAACTTGCACAAACTGCTGACCTTGATATTGGAACTTGATTAATGTAATGTTCGATTTGCGCTTCAATTTTTTCTTTTCTCAATAAACGAACGCTTAAACTCAATCAAGCGTTTTATTTGTTTCTTATTCGCATCGTTCGAAATCGTTTTGTTTAACTTAAGTAATTATTTAAATCGACCGAGAGCTTAACAGACTCGTCTGACCCGCGTCGCTCGATATGCATAACTGTTGCAATAATTTGAATTTTCCTCCAAAACGAGCATCGCGTTCGTTCAATGTCGTCAGCTGTTTGCGCTCGCACTCGCTCTTTCTTCTGCTAACACTCTCTTGTACTCTCACGCGCATACAAGTTGTTTTTTCGTTTTCTTTGTTTACTTTGCCGGCTCTTTTGAATGCACAGCATAAGGATGAATTGACATAAGCAAATAATGGATTATAAGGAATAACAATGCAAAAAGCGACAACAGCAATTAAAAGCATACGACAATGATTCAAGAGGCAAACAGTGTGAGAGAGAGAGAGATAGAGAGCATTTTAACTTCGTGCGCTAAACGCTAAATTTAGTTAAATGACATAATAAGCCGTTCGTTGACTTTTTACTATTTATTATTTACTTTTCAAGCTGTAGTCAAAAAAAGACCGTTAACAGATACGTTACTTGTTGTTTAGTTAAGGAGAAGAGTTCCGACATATTCACAATTTCCAATCAACAATTCGATAGGTCACGCGGTGAAAATGCCTGAAAGCGAGTTTAAATTGTTGGCAATGTTTCAATTTTCGCAGTTTGTATTGTTGTTGCTTATCGGCTGTGTGCTGCTAAAATAAAACTAAGCCAACAACAAATAAATATCGTCGACGTCATTTTAAGGCAGATAGATTTAACAAGGTATTTTGTATTTGGAGAACATCAAACAGCATCTATTATTAAAATTCATATATTCTCTAACTAAAACTCTGTGTATTTTTGGCAATGCCTGACCATGAACTGAAATTCTGTGCTGTTTGCATGTTGCACGCACGTTTTTAATCGAAGTTCAGCTTACATTTGATGACATCAGATTACCACATTCCCGCACAGACACCAAGTCTAAACAAACGAGAACTGATAGTAAAAGTGATGCAAAGCAAGCGTCGATTCTTAATCCGTTCATCTATTTCACAAAAATATTCGCACACCCGTACACTCACTTGGTTTGTTTTCCTCCACGATTTGTGTTGTTGCATTTGTGCATTTAATGTGTTTATTAAGTAGATATTCTTATAGGTGTTTTAATGGAAGCACAGTGTGTAGTTTATAAAGTAACAAAAATATAATTATTTCAGCTGTTCTGTTTTTGTGTGTGTTGTGACTTCTCTCCTCTTCTTTTAAACAACGTGTGTGAAATAGAGATTGTGAGCACTGTTGACATCTTAGCTATGTTATAGCTAGATCTGGCAGCTTTCCAGACAGAAACGGCTATTGTTTCCCCTAAATAACTTGGCAGCACTGGTGTAGAAGGCTGCCACCCGGTCCATGTATTGCCAGACTGCCATCACGCAAAATTTCCCGATCTGGAAGCTTGTATAATTTTATTCAAATTGCAAATAACGCGCAATTTGTGTAATTTTTTATTTTTGTCTTTTGTATTATATATATATTTAGTTTTTGTAAGTATAAAATGCAGTTGAGCAGCTAACAGCTGTAGGTCATAATAAACTAAAGCTATGGGCACATTACACATTAACCGTTGTCTAAGTACAATGAACACTTTTCAGTTTAAGGCGAACCATATGGCATGGGCGTTTCTAGATATAGGATGTCTGTAGTTGTAGTTTGAAGGCATGCCGGAGCAGCTAGGAAATATCACGCAAAGCGTTCAGTTTGGTGCCGTCCATATCGAAGCAGCGACAGTTGCAGGACGACACAGGACACTCGGAATTTTGCCTAAGAATAAAGATTGTTTAGAGAATTGATAAGGGATAAGATATGATTTTGGGACTCACTTGAACCATTGCATAATGTGCTCGGTATGGCCACCGTGACGACATGTCTGACACCAGGAGAACCACTTCGAGAACGGTTTCATCTGCCAGCCGATCTGGAGATCCGTTAAATTTGATTCTCCAGCGTTCGTGTTCGTGTTCATCATGGTGCCCATGTGCATCACGCAGAGAGAGCAGCGGGGCAGGGGCTTTCGGCAGCTGGGACACGAGGATAAACGATTTGTGCTCGTGCTTGTGCTTCGCGGACGCGGTTCATCCAACAGCGCATTCGTTACGGATTTTCCACAGAAATTGCAGGACAAATAAACGGTTCTGGAACTGCGCGAAGATGGACGAATATTCTCGATCCTTATGTCCAGCTCGGCACGCTTCTCCCAAAATCCCCAGCTGTTGAGATAGTCCAGATAGCTGGCAATCCAGTACTGTATGCGATTGTTGGTGAAATGCTCGTTGCGGAAGTAATTGATGGCCACCAGGGCCACAGTTTGCACATCGAAACTGGCATCCATATAGGCCTGTAGTATATTGATGCCGTCTAAGGATTCCCCTGTGAGGAGTAGACCATTGAGATCTCCGCATTCGATGGCACGTTGAATGCGTTGTTTTATATAATCCGCCAGTTTGGACTCCGATAGATATTTACAGGCAAAGGCCACACGATCCGCTAGAGAAACGCCCTCCTCTTTGAGCACCGCATCAAAGTTATCCTTCTCCATGGTGAGGAATGAGAAAATGGCACGCAAATGTGGATCCTGTATCTGCATATTGGCCGTGGAACGTTGATTCTTCCACGTGGAGCTGCAACGATCCGCATTAAAGCTGGACAGGGCAATAGCCGTGATGCGATACATGCTCGGATCCCGCATCTTATCCGCCGCCTGCGACAGTATATTGCAGGCAGCCAGCACCTTCAGGTGGAACACACAGATCATGGCAGCACGACTGAACTCCTTGTTGGCATAGAGCTCCTCTATAAATCTGTCCAGCTCGTGCTCAAAGCACCAGCCACAAAGCTGCAGCGCCAGATCCCGCTGTTCACTCCTGGAACAAAGGATAATATTGGAGCAACTGTATCCAGTTTAAGTGATTTCCACTTACCGATAGCAGATGAGTTTGTTGGAGTTGTTGATGCCATCGGGCCATTGGAGCACCTGTGATTCAAGGCGCGAACTTGCCTCTGAAGTATGTCCCAGATTAATGCCCAACGTGGCCTTTAATCCCGTCAAGCGCTCCTCACAGAACACATTGTTCAATGTGGCCCAAACATTGCGCAGATAGCGACTTAGATTAACATCCGCAAATCGTTTGTTATCCGGCTTCATGCCGTAATCTTGCAGAGCACGTTGCCGGGTCTCCTCCAGGAGATCCTCCTCAAAGAGTTCACGCTCCAGGAAGTCAAAGCTCAAGGAGGAACCCACATTGTAGTCACTTAAGGAGCTGTGTGTGCTGCAGCTGCTCGGTTGAGTTGTTGTTGGAGAAGTTGAAGTTGTCGCATCATTGGTAGCAGCAGCAGCAGGAGCAGGAGCATACAGAGGACGTTGCATCAACAGTGGCAACTTGGTCCGATTGCTGTACGCGGTGTGCAAACTGGCGGGCAGGCGAAAGTCGAGTATATTGAGTGCATCCGCCAGGAGAAGCATCCTTTCAAAGTCCCGCGGATGCCAGGAGAGCCAATTGACGGCGGCAAATTTGCCACTATGTTGATACTTGGCTGGGAATGGACTAATCTGACGCTTGACATGATAAACCTCTCGACTGGACTCGTTGTCAACGCTGCGTATGTCATAGAGTGTGATATAGGGGGAATCCCTTTGCAGCGAGGACAACAAGGAGGTGCGTGTTGGACACCAGGCGATCTGCATGTGATTTCTTGAGGATTGGATCTGCCTCAATGGCCGCTCTATGGCACGCAGATCCCAGAGCATTATCACCGAGTCCACATAGCTGCACAGATAATTGCCATTGGGAGCCACCGATAATCCATGGACATTCTTAGTCGGTATGGACTGACAGGTGGCATTGCCCTCTAGAAGATTACAGATGATTAGTTTGTTTAATTGACATTTGAATCCATTAAACTTACGTCGCAGATCAAAGAGTTTTATCAATTTCTGACTCATGCCGGCGATGAGAACGCGATGATTGTGATCCCAGCAGAGGGAATTCGAGGATTCCGAGAGTCCAAAGAAATTGGCCGTTTCCTTGGGCACGCCACGTTCAATGTCCCAGATGGTGATGCACGAATCCGAGCGATGTTTATCATGCCCAATGGCCAAAATGTTTGCATCCAACTCGTTCCAGGCCAGACACGTACACATGCGCTGCTGACGCGGTGCTACAAAGAGAAGCAATCAGAATTCATCAACTTTGGATCGGCTGTAGCGGGTGCTTACTGTACTCCCAGCTGCTGTCGTAGGTGTCCCGAAAATTGCATATGCCAATTTTGCCATCGGCCAGTCCAACGGCTATAATCGGCTGATCACTGTGATAGGAGGCGGCCACACAGCGGGCATATTGATACCGCGTCTCATTGGACAGATAGTTGACGGGTATATAGGGCAATCGACTCTTTTGAAGCATTTCATCTTTGTTGCTGCGCACTTCGTATAAATTAATCTCCTGCCCCCATGAGACGAACTTGTCGGGGAAGTTGGGAAACCAACTAATGCCGTGTATATTGCCGCTCATTTTGAGCTTAATTCGTTTTTAATTTCTAATCAATCCAATATTGCGTCGCTTTTTTATTATCTGATAAAAACTGCAAACAACAAATGCAGCTGATTGTGGCGATGTTGCCACATCCCAAAAATTATTTTTCTGTTAAATAACATTAACAGAATTTTTATCCAGGTGGCATGTACAGAATTTGAAACAAAGATGGCGCTATTGTGCGGTGTTTTATAGCAATTAGCTTTCGCTCTTGATTTATCAGCTGCCAGCCTTGCCTCTAGATGGCGCTAAAAAGTAAATTTTCAAACTGATTTTTGAAAATGTGATTCGATTTTACCATCTGTTTGAATATTGTGTCATCTATGGTTCCACCTGAACGCACACACACATGTTCCAGATAAGAGCAAGCATAAAATCTGTTATGCTATATTTTTTTTTTACATATCTTATGTTGCTTTATAAGGTGCCCAATCGGTAACTACTCAAGTGAATCGACGTCATAAATGCATAATTGGCAGTTGGGGAACCTTTTAATGGTCTCATTCCGCGTAACTGTGCCGTGAAATGAACTGGGCTCCCTCACAATTTCCATACCTCGATTTAGTCTTAAGTTAAATGTTGTTAAAGTCGCGAATAAATAAATATAATAAATATAAATATATACTCTTTGAATCTCGTTTACTGCCATCATAAATTAACAACCAATTCCAAATTTTGTGCTGTGTATTTATATAAATATGAATGTTCTCGACAATTCAATTGCAAAAATTATAAAACAAGAACAAAAGCAGTTGCTTTGTATGAAAAAATTGAATGCGCAGATGTCATGCGGTGCACAGCGGAAACGGAAACAAAGCAGCATCAAAAATGTCTGCCAATAATCCCCCCCAACGACCACGCATTCGGGTCATAATCCACAATATAAAGCTGGTCAGTAATGCCATACGCGTATCTATCAAATATCCATCACAATCATCATCATCATAATCGTTATCAACATCAGTATGATGAGCTTATTTTGTGCGTTGGCTTAATTGATTTTATTTGCAAAAAATTTCAATAAAAGAATAATTGGGAGTGTGAAGGGTAAGTATCAAATGAAACATACCCTGTTATCGGATCAGACAAACTATAACATGTATATATTTATAGTCATTAACTTAACTAAAAGTAATCAATTTGGAAGTCGAAAAAAAAAACTAATTCAAATATCTAAATTTACTCGATTCTGATAATTATCAGAAGAATCCAAAGTTTTCTTGCATGCCTTCTATCAGTTTAAACTTCAGAGTATTACAAAAAAAAAACACATAAAATGTATTATTATGCCCCAGGGTTCGTCAACTAATAATTATTTAAATATTCAACTAATTGCAATTGTACATTTTCGATAATAAACTATATTTGTGCCCCGAAATATAAGTATCGTTTCCCTTTTTCCAATTTCCCTATTTTGCAAAGCTTGATTTATGTGTCCCAGTAAAAACACCAACAACAAAGGTTTTTGTGTATAAATAAATTATGTGCCAGGCTACAAATCAGCGTAAATCATTTTTGATTAATTTATAGAAATATCCAAAACGAATTTTGCAATAATATCAATTGAGCTTTGCATTTTATTAAATACTTACATAGTACATCCGAAATGTTAATTGTAATATATTTTATTTTTTATTTAGTGCATATTCAAATCGTTGTAGTCTCTGAACAATGTAAAGGTTTAATTTATTTACGTGGGATTATTTTATAAGCGTTCTAATTATATGGATTCGATTTGAGAAAGAGTATAATTAATAATATATATTAATTATTGAATTAATTTGAGATCCTTTTAAGTTTTTGTTATTTTGGAAAAGCTTCTTTGGTGTAGTTTATCAAAATTTTACACGAAATTAAATGCTTAATAATTTATTTTTATTTATTATTTAACTTCTGGATATTTCGTTTTGAATTATTGTTAATGTATACAGTGAGTTATTAAAGTATGCGCATCATATTCAGTAACAGCTCAACTGATACACAGTACATTTAATATTCCATGTCATTTGTTGCATATTCATAGGGCCGAGTTGGAGGAGTGTTATATATCATTTTTGCATCGTTTAGCGTTACAAAAAAAAAAAAAAAATACAAGAAAAATATAGAGACAGAGACAGCAGGAAAGTATGAAAAAGAGGGAGAGCAATTGGCAGTATGATAATAATAACGAGCGCCAATGAAATTGCAAAATTAATGCCTCTCATGTAAATGTGTGGAATGCATATTTCATGACAACGCGACAAAGCTTAAAAATCTACAACAACAACAACAACAACAACAACATGTTGTCATCTTCTAAGATAAGCATGCTCGACTAGAATGTACTCTGTAAATGTTTCTTAACTTCATAAGATACATTAAATTCCTTTTAATTAGGCGTGGAAAATAAACTTGAACGTTAAATAATAAAATATAAAAAATAATATATTTTAATTTTTAAACTTCAAAAATTTTAGTTTTATATTTTTCCATTTAAATTAAAAGTTGATTTTATTTTTGAACTTATATTTTAAAATTAAAAGCAAGTGTTTTTTTTGAAACATTTAAATTAAAATTGAAATATAATTATTATGTCGTAAGGATTTAAAAAAAACTCTTTGAAATGATCAGAAATATATTAAAGTTTTTATAGCGTCAGATCTACATATTATTTTGCCATTTACCCAACTTGACGATACCCTGTGGACTTCATCTATGCTAACAGGGTTTGACAACAATAGCAGCAAATGTGCCCCGAGTGCGCGTTTAACTTAAATGGGTCGTGTCTTTATATGTCTCGCTTCGCCGTTCGTCATTGTATTTATGCATTATTTATATTTGTTTTCAAAATGCTTCGTTTTTATGACACTGAGTATGCATGTGTGCTTGTCGGTTTGAATATGTATGTATAAGTTTGTGTGATTTTTGTTGGTCACTGTTCTCTTCTTACTTATTTTGTTTTTATCATTTATGAACATATTAAAAAAAATTTATTTATATTTATGCAGCAGTTCGCATCGAAAAATTGCACACCAATATGAAAAAAGAAGTGCAAGAAAAATATTTATACGCGTCTCCCGCGCATATGTAACGATTTTTTCAACAGCCATTTTTTCAATGTGCGTGCGAGTGTGTGTGTGTGTGTGTGTGTGTGTGTGTGTGAAGAGGAAATGCATGTATAAAATTAAATGGAGGAGCTCAATTTGTATTTGTTATCCTTATTGTTTGTCGCAATGTTTTTTGTTTACAGCGGAAAGGCTTACAGATACTCGTAGTTGACAGCGAGAAATATGCATATCACTTTTTACCACAATTAAACTTTATTTACCTTCAAAATGTTTTACAACCATTTATGTTAAATAATTCAATTTTTATAATAACTCTTCTAGTATTTGCATTGCCTTATAAATCGCTTAAGAGTTGCTATATGTTGTGTCTCACTATCATGCTCATTATTTCATTAAATTCACGTTAACTTTTCTAAAAAATTTGATCTCAATTTTGTATTTTGTGCTTCTTTTATAATTTTCCATTTCATATATTTTATTTAATAATAGATTTCGCATTGTGGCAGATACAAAGCGACAATTCCATTCGATTGAAGTTTATTTATGGAGCGAGGGTCGTTAGTAAAGTTTACGGATGAGCCATACATTATTTGGTTCATTTATTAAGTTATATTTATTTTCTGTTTACGCTCGACGACTTGTAGTTTTGTGTTTAAAAACCCATTTATAACTTATTAACATTCTTATAGATCCAATATTTTAATTTAATTTCTATAAATTTCTTTGCAATTTTTAAACAATTTATAACGTATAAAACGTCACTGTAATTTAACTTATTCTGATTGTTATCTGTTCAATTTTCATTGTTCCACACTTCACACTTATATTATTTGCTTAATTTCCGCTTCCATTTTCCACATTCAGTCACCTTTTTGTTGCACCATTAAAAACTCTACTACAACCAATTGAACAACCCACGTCACATAGTTGCCTCCTCCATGTTGTTCAGTTGCTCCCTTGTTGGTATTGGTTGTTATTATTGTTGTTGTTGTTTCTCTCCAACGTTGCCGTTGACACTTCCTGTTTTTGTTTTGTCCTTTGCTGTGCTCGAGTCGCGACTGCTGTATCGCGTTTTAAAGTGCAATTTTATGAGCCGTTAACAGCACATTACGTATACGTATTGCATGCAGTCAGTGTACACACACAGATGCACACACTCACACACACACATATATATATATATTCAGTGCACTAGCAACGTCATAGATTAAGTTATTGTTGATTTGCAGATTTGACAATTTATTGAAGCAGAAAATTCGCAATTTTACAAATTTATTGCTGAACGACTGTAAAAGGGGGCTGCAAAATGGGGCGTGGCAGGTTGGGGTGTGTCGCGCTTGAATCCGTTATTATTATTTTTTATTTTTATTTGTATTTATTTATGTGTTTTGTTTAAGACACTTGACAGTTGCATATGCACACGTTGTTCAACACTGGACGACAGCAAAATTAATTGGAAAACATATCAAAAGAATGCTGGAAAAAATCTGCAACTAGTTGTTAGTCGAGCAGTTGGTCACGCCCCCCAAAAAAAAAGACAAAACGATAAATCTGATAATTTGTGCATTTGGTGTGGGGAAACGCAATATTCGATTTAATTGCTTTTTTGCGCATTAATTGCATGATTAGAATTTGAGTTTAGAGATGATATTGTTAACGATATTGGTATTATTTACATTTATTTAATTTTTTTTTATACAAGATTTTTTTACTACTTGTCAATTATTTTTGCACCATACAAATCGATGCACTCTAATATTTATATTTATCGTGTCACGAATTGCTCTCATCTCTAATTGCAGTAATGGCTCCTGCATAAATATGCGAGCTGTGCAAATTCGATTTTAATAATTGGAAATTTATCTGGCTGTTAAACTTAGTTGCTCTCAAAATATGTAACATACTTTTCGGCTTGCATGTGTATTTTTAGTAAACGAAATTGCTTTTTAATGGGCGATGCGTTTTTGCCAACTAACATGATTTGGGCTCGATTGATTTGGCAGTTAACACACTCGTCAAATAGTGGGCGACAAACAAATTTGAGAGAAATAATTTTCAACAATTGCAAATTGCTTGCTGACAACGCCTTCGAAAAGGGGGCGTGCCACATACAGTGTCTGTCGTTCACTGTCGCTGATCGCTTGTTAAGCTGACGTTCTACATGACAACAGGCAGTCAAAGTCACAGTCGAAGTCGATGTCGAAGTCGCAGTCGATATTGAAGTCGAGGCAGGATGCAACACATCCTTGGTTAACTTCGAGTCTCTCTTTTGTTGCCAATGTGTGTGTGTGTGTGTGTGTGCGTGTGCGGGTGTGTGCTTGAGTGACGTGTGTGTGTTGCCAATTCCATTTATGGAATTGTATTGACATGCCAATGGGATTGTTACTTCTGCCAGGCTGCATGCTTTTCATCTTTTGCTGATGCGACAAATTGACAGACGCATCGAAATAGATCTGACGACATTATTAATAATCTTAGATAAAATCTAATACGTTTAGTGCATGACTTAAGTCAAAATGTCAAGTGTCAGTTTATAAAATGTAAATTAAAATAATTTCGAATTGCAGACCTTTAAACAGAAACACGTTAAGATTATATAGAATGAAAGGTATTTAACTGAAAAGTAAGAATGAATTGATTTTAAGTACAATGTTATGAAAGTTTAGTTGGGTTTGTGCAAAATATGGATTGTAGGTTCTTATTTAACGTTTGTCTTCATTTCTCTTTTGCTCTTTAGAACATAAACTACTTTTTATTATATATTTTCTGAATTTGCTTATTTTACATATTAAATTTAAATTCGCTTTCATTGAAATTTATGTATGCTTTGACACCTCTGTACTGTTTTCATTTATTATACGAAAATGTTTTAATTAATTACGTATTTATGAAAAAATTATTAACATTTCTTTTGCTAACGAAATATTTGATTGCAGCTCTTACATATTCTTAATTAAATCAAATTGCTGTACAATATGTTCGTTAAAACTGCAATCAATTGCATTTAAAAAAATATTATTTTATATGTGGCCAGAAATCTTTCATATTTTTAATGAAACGAAATATTAAACCAAAAAAAAAAAACACAAAACCGAGGAACAATTTCAAATTTAATTTTTTTCCGTGGCCTTTTTATAAAGTAATATTTCACAAAAATATTTGATACGCAGGATAAACATATATGAATAAAGTTTTGGTAGAGGAGAAAAACTGTGAAATACCCATTATTCAATTGTAATGAAATTTGCAGGGTATAGCAGTTTCATATATATTTTCTTATGAATTGTATAAGTACTTTGCTGAAGCAATGTCAAAATATTTTGTTATGTTCTCAAAATCGACGGAATATAAACGCAAGCTCATGCGACCTCTTGCACTCATTCCGACGGTTACAGGGTATAAAAAATGCTGGCCATGGCCTGATGAAGAAAAAATATGTCGGCCATATTTTTGTTTGAATACAACTTTTGCATAATAAGGCCAACGCGGTTGAGCCCAACAGATACGCCCACTGCCACGCCCACAGACCGGGTGAATATGACATGTTTATTATTTGCTTGCTCCATATTTGTCTCCACTCGCAGGGTGCCACATGGGGCATCATAAAGAGGGAGTTGGGTTGTCGTAGATGCTGCCGGAATTGTGCTTGTAAATTATAATTCAATTAATGAATTTGCGCTGTGAACTAATTTGCGTACTCCAATGTGCGAAACAGGTAAAAATCTGAGGGGGACAGACTCATCAGTGAGTCGCTGCACGTTGTGTGTTGCGAGCGTGTCAAAAAAAAATATACATAGAACGTTGATGCGTTAAAAATCCGCCAGAAATCCATGAGAGTAGCAATAAAGCTCGACAAAAATCTCGTGTGGTTGTTAAAATTGTGCCGAGCATTGCATAAAATTTAACATTCAGTGCGCAGAGGGAAGAGAGGAGGAAGAGGGGAGGCGAGAGGTTATGGGGCTTGTATATCATTTTTTTATGTTTATTGTCGCTTATCGCCTGCCTTGTTGCCAACCCTCCTTTCCTCTCCAGGGGTCCTGTCATTAGAGTCCCGGCGCCAAGATGAAAAAGAGTAAACACTGCGATGAAAAAACGTTAACAACTCTCTTGGGCAAATGTGTGTGTGTATGTGTGTGTGTGTGTGTGTGTGTGTGTGTGTGTGTGTGTGGAGTTGGTTCACAACAAAACGCGTTACAGACAATCTGTGTATAGTCCTCTCTCACTCACTCTCCCACTCAGTCTTACACTCACTCTCACACTCTTCGTCTGACTGTCTGTCTGTCTCTACGTGTAACTTTATTAGCAGTCTCCTGGCTCTGTGTGTTACCTTGTCAAAGTTATGAAAGCGACTGGGGACCGCCTACTGTCCTTCTGTCTCTTGCCACAAGCTATATGCCACATGCCACATGCCATGCCGCTTTGCTCTAGCCGTGTGTGAAATTAGTTTAGCCTACGTGAATAAAGCATAGCCAAACTGTTTTTTACAATTTAAGTCTTAAATCCCAATTATTAATAAAAATGCATCTAAATTACTAAAATATACTACATTATTTTAGAATTACTTTTATTAAATTAAACTTCTAGCCTGAAGGCCTCAGTTGCTTAGGCTATACTATTGTACTTTAGAATTTATTCCTCAATACAACAATATAAATAAATAAATTTCATTTAATTTAGATAATAATATTGATATTAATATTATAAAATTTAATAAAGTATTATATGAGTCTTAAATAAAATTCTAAATTTGAGTGAAATAATATCTATATTAACCTAAGATGACAGTTTTATTACCGCACGAAATTATATATTCTACTACTTTTTTTTGAGATCGCTAAAAGTCGTAGAACTTATTATTCCCCCGCTCCCTTTCTTTAAACAATTTTTTTTTAAATAGTTTCTTATTATGTCTAATTTTTTGCTTTTCTGTTTTTATTCAAAACTTAGTTATATTTCAAATATTAAGAAATTCTGTCAAGTAAGTTAGCTAAAGCCATATAATCTAAAGATTTTAATAGTCTGCTTATTTGCGTATTCATGCCATATTTATGAGCTCAAATCGCTTGTCATTTGCATTGGCAGAGATTTGCAAAAAGGCAATCAATAAAAAAAGCAGTTGAGTTTGAGTTTGGACTTCGCCTAAAGAAAACTTGGTATCAAAAGGAATTTCAATTATCCAGCAAAAAACTCATTTCAGTCGCCCAGCCACGCACCTAAATGAGAAACGCCTGAGGGGGAGGAGGAGAGGAAGAGAGTTGGATGGCTGTATTCCATGCATAATTTTCCAGGTGCTGAGGCGACTGAAAATATATATTTTTTCTTTAATATTTTTGCAAATGATGCGACAAGGCGATGTTCTGTGAAATCTCAGCGCGCGTTCAACTTGTGCTTGGGTCATTTAAATGCAGATTGCAATGAGCATCGGAATGTGCTGCTGGACACAATTGAAGGAAGGGGAGAGAAGAGTGAAGAAGGGAGATGGGAGATGGGGCAAGGGGAGGGGGTCAGCATTTGCATAATGGCGGCGACACATTGCAGCGGAAACGGAAACCCAAAGCTCGCCTCGTTCACTTGCAGGTGTCCATGAGTCGTGCTTATGACTGCTTGAGCTGCCTGTGCATCCCTTTCTCTCCCATCCGCACCCTTCTCTCTCTCTTCACCTCATCTTTATGGCTCCCACTGTTTCTCATTGTCGTTAGTAAACGGAAGCTGCTTGCATTGCCGGGTTGCCGGTGCCTTGGTTGCATTGGGTGCATGTCGTCATGTGGTGCTCTCCACAAATGAACATGAACTGAGCCCAGCTTCGACCAGCACAAACGTTTTTCATTTTAATTCAACTGCAATAAATAAGCTGGCTACTGAGCAAATGTAGCGCCAGGTGATAGCGCTGCATTACAATGTATCTCACCCCAACCCCCCCATTCCCTCATTCCCCCATTTTCCCTTTCGACCACCCCATTCCTCACACACACGGCACAACATAAAGGAACAACAAAAGCAACTCAGAATGCCAATGCTTGAGTCCTTATGACCAATGCCCAATTTGGTAAGTGAATAAGCGAATCTTTTCAAATTTAGCTGTGTATCTTTTTAATCTGTTCTTAACACAGTTATTAGTTTTATATTCAACATTTATACTATTATAATAAATTTTTTTTATTATCCGAAAGTTTGTTCTTTTTTTTATATTTTTTTACTTTTATAAAATTGACGAAAAGGTTTCATTTCAACGAGACCTAATATACATATATTAATTTAGAAAGCTACATAATTTTTTTTCGAAAATATTCATACTCATGTTAAAGCCTTAACGTTTTCGTTTTTTAATAAATGTTATTTTTATCATGGTGCTATGTCTAACTTGATCATGCACGTATATATTGTTAATTTTGCAAATTAAAAATTCTTATAGATTTTTTGATAGTATCAAAAATTTGGATCTCTGATTACTATATAAATCCAAACTGATTTCTACGAAAATTAAATATTTATTATGATTCTGCATTTTAATTTTGTTTATTTAGAAAATTTTCTTTTTCGACTATCCTTCAATTTTGCAGAGCTTAAAATACTTTCTTAAGACTTTAAACTCTAATGATTTTAATCTAAGTCACTCGATTTTGATGCGAAACGCCGTTTTGAGCATGATTTGGCCTGTAATTTGGTTCTGTATTTTAATTTTGTTATTTTTGGCAGGATATCGATATTTTAGCAATCTTTATTGCTAAGTTTGAGTTCAATAAATTCGAATGCATTGCGCAATTTTTTGTAATGCGATTTAGTTACTCAGTTATTCACTTAATATTTGTTATAATAATTCTTGGTAACTTTTTTATTTTACGAAAAACTGGACTTGAAATTTGTTGACCAAATGTAAGAGCAAAGTGGCTTAAAGCAGCGCTTACGCTTCCGATTGTCAAGAGGGCATGAACATAGTTCGGTCTGCTTTTGTTGGATGTTGCAAGTAGTTGTTGTTGTTGTTGTTGTTGGTTTTATGTTTATGTTGCCACATCGTAGCCGGGCACGCATGAAGCCGCGACGTCGAGAACGACAAGGACGACGACGACGACGGCGACGACGACGGCGACGACGACGACGACGACGACTCTTCGACTCATATGCGATGTGCTGGCGAAAGATGCAGCTGCGGCTGCGGGCGGGTGCTGTCAACCATTGTCAGTGGCATGTGGGGCAGCAACTGTGGGAGTTGCAGTAGCAGCAGCTGCTGCTGTAGCTGTAGTCGTAGTTGTAGCTGTAGTTACTGGTGTGGCATAAATTTCGTTGTGGTTGCACGTGAAAATTGCATTTGGCTACCATTTGCTTGAGTGTGTGTGTGTGTTTGGTGTGTGTGTGTGTGTGTGTGTGTGTGTGCTCTGCCCCTTTACGTGCTGTGCAAATTGTGGACTTAAATGTTTATGCGCTGGTTTGGGCCCAACTGCCATTCCACAACTACAACAAGTACTCGCATTCACATTCACAATCACAAACACATTCACATTCGCATCCGCACCCTATTTGGTCGTTTGTTTATTAAGCTTTTTGGCCAAAATAGAAAAAGGTGTTGAATGCCACTCGCTGGCTGCTTTTTATTGCCCCAAACACACACCCGCACTAGAATACACACTCACACACACACACCGATCTCTCTAAGTGCAGAAGCAGCTGTAAAATAAATATATATTTTTATTTCTTCGCTTTTGCCATACTTTATTTTGTTGTGTTGCCGCTGCCGCTGCCAGGGCAAGCGTATAAATTAAACGCGTTACAGCTGGCAACCACAGCGATTTTCTTTCTACTTTTTGTTCGCATTTTTGTTTTTGTTTCTGTCTCATTTTTTTTTTGTTTTTTTGGCTCACATTAATTCGCATTTGCACCCGCAAAAGCACTTAATGCAGCCCTGCCAGCAGCAGCAGCGGCAGCAGTTTGCAATCGCCCTGGTTCAGTGTCGCTTCAAGCGTATACAAAATTTAAATAAGAAACAAATCGAAGTAATGGTCCCCCACATACCATCGCTCCCTTCCCCGCGACGATCCAGAAGCGTGCGCAGATAGCAAATGCCAAATGTTCAATGTACTAAAAGGCAATCAAAAAGTAGAGACAAAAAGAGTGTGGCACAGAGAAAGGGAGAGAGAGAGAGAGAGAAAGCGGGGAAACGGATGCGACAGCCACTATAGAATAAAAGCTGAAGAAGACGAAGCCATCGGCATAATGAAAGTATAATATAAAAAATAAAAAAATAGCGAACCCGAACATCCTACAAAATGAAATTCATTGATGCGTTCGACGCACCAAATTAAGGGGCATTAATGAAATTATGCTATTGCTTTCGAGTGCAGGATCCAAGAAATCAGAATACAGATACAAAACCAGCTTCCCCGCTCCCAATTTCAATCTTCCACTTACCACTTAAAGAAATCTCATCTCCTTTACGAGGAAAAAAGATATCCTCAATTGGCAATCGCAGCGAAACTGTTCTATTAAATCCATAGTAAAAACTCTGCTAGCTTAGGTGTTCCAACATTTTTTAAAATTTTTTCCATCTTTTATGACTTTTGTTGAAGAAGTTTTTCATTTAATCGACTGTCTATATTAAAATCAGTATTTATAAACTGTAAACACTTTAGCTTCTCAACTGTTTTCCAATTTTAATTGACTTTTAAAGTCTATTTAAAGATTCCTAACTATTTAAATAATTTAGCAAATGTTTTATAATTTTTAAAATTTCAAAATGCACCCAAAAGATATTTATTGATATAAAAAAATATTTAAATGTGTTTTTTTTTAAGTCTCGTTTATGTTTGTAATAAAAAACAATAAAATTTCAAAGTTAAATAAATTCTTTTAATGCCATTATTTAAAAAGTTAACAGTAAACTGCTATTTTATACTTTTCAAAATAATTTGCTAAAATAAAGTGTCAAGTTTATCAAAAACAGAAACTATGTTATTTTTCATTAATAATTCAATTGCAAATAGCTTCAACATATAAAGTAAATATTGTCTGCATATTAAGCAATGTTATTTTTAATTTTCATTTTTTTTTAAATTTAGCTTTAATTTTTTAATTAGCATTTGCATTAATCACAGTCGGATCAATTGGAAAATTAAGTGCTTATCGATAAATTGCCATCTAAGGCAAAGGCACAGTGAGTGGTCTGTTAGAAGCCACAGTTTGTGGTAATGATATGCTGAAATATCCAATTCACACACAGCTGGCCACACAAACCCACTCAAGCTGCACCACCCACCGCACCACCCACCTCACCACCACAACACTCACCGAACCAACTGTTCGATGAAGCGTTAAGAGCAACGAAGAGCTTAGGGCCAACACTTAAATACAACGAAACGTTCTTAATCACACTATAGATACGTCGATGCGAAGATACGTAGATACGTAGATACTTGTACTTTGGAATGGTTGGAGACGAAGCGGCAGACTGAACCCAAAATGCGCAAACGTTTCACCCAAGCGATTTGAAGTTCCCATCGACATTTCAGTCAGCTGTCAGTGTGGATTCAGCTCCAGCTTCCACAGCTCACAGAGTCTCTTCCATCTTCATCTTTATTCGTATAAATGCTTACAATCTGAAAAATAAAGTGCACCAAAAAACAGCCAACGGCCAAAAAAAAAAAAAATAATCAAACACAAGCTGCTGAACGGTTTGCGGCCTCTTGGTTTTTTCTTCCCTTCCCTTCCCCTTTCCCTGCGTCATTGTGTCCCGTCAGTTACCTCCATGTCCACGTGGCTTTGGCTAGTTGCTTCGACTATTCGGCGCTTTTGGCACTTTACTTCCGTTTTTTGCACTTTGCATACAAAGTACCGTTAACTACTAGCATCAGTTTTGCTTCACACAACAATCAAGAGGCGTAGCTGAGGGGTATAAGGGAGATGACTCCTTCTCTCTCACTCTCTCTCTCACTCTCTCTCTCTCTCTCTCTCTAACTGACATTGCGGTTTTTCACAGATTTCTTTTTCGTTCCGCATTTCGGCAGCTCTTAAATGGTTTCCTTATGGAAATTTCATTGAAATGTAACACGAGCGAAATAGTGGGACGATCCCAATGAGGAGAAAGGAATTCAGAGAGGTGGAAAAGCGTCTTGAAAGCTATCAGCCACAGATTTGTGCTCAACAGTTTGGCCCAATTGGCCTAAAGTACTTGGCCCACTCATAACTTTGACTCATCGTTAACCTTAAGTACTCGAAAGTTTTGCCAGCCTTTAGTTCAAATTAAAAGCCTTTTAATAGTAAATGTAATCGATGCATTGCTAAAACTTTTGCTCACTAAAGTATTCTGTTTATGGAGTTTAATTTTAGAAAATCTGACAAACATAAGTTAGGTAATAGCAGGTCTTTCTGTATGGCTTCAGTTCATTTTCTGCTTGACTTCAATTATAATTTAATTTAAAATAAAACACTTCATTTAATCTTTAACAATGGGCTATTTATTATTCTGAACTATTTTAGTTTTACTCTAAGATTTTGAACAATGCATTTAATTTGATTTGTTGAACTTGTAATTTATGAAATTGTAATTTAAATCTGTTGTTTACTTTTTGCGTGAGACATCCTGTCCAGTCTTGCATTTGCTTTCTTCCTCCGGACATTCGAGTAGCATTGTCTCGACAACGTTAAAGAACATACTGTCGAATATCACGAGAGATATCAGCGATATCACAAGTGGTGAACTATTTTTAAAAGTCATTATTGATTTTGAGCATTTTGGTATGTGGCAAAAGTAAATGCAAACAATTTTGATGTTTACATATTGCTGTTATTAAATTGTTTGAGTTGTACTTCAGAGAATGCTTGAATACATGAAAACATTTGGGCTGCACAAAACAATTTTAAATAAAGCTCGGCAATTTATTTTGTTTTTGTTCGAGTAATTCTGATGTTATTCTTTTACGGTTTTCGGTTCACTTTAATTTTCTGTATATTACTCTACCTATATTTGTAATGATCAAAAGAACAATCATATAAGCAGCGGTTAATATGACTATTACAATATGTTTCTCGAAATTATTCATTCCCGACTTTAACTATGAATTTTCAAAAAAAATTTTTTTTGGGTATTGATAGAAAAATTTGACTTAAATTTAAGAGTTTACTAGATTAATGTCAAACACATGAAATTTGTATTGAATTGATTAATCATTTAAATAATTTAATCGGTTGCCTTGATATTAGTTTATAAGAGATTTTATTCGTATTTTAAAATGAAGTATCAATAATATTTTTATGAAAAAAAAATAGTAATTATATTTAGAAAACACATTTTTATTTTATTTAGTCTAAAAATCTCAATTATACTTATATTTATTTATTTATATAATCTTTATCTTCATTAAATATATATGTATTAGGACTAGATATCGCTTTCTGGTGTAATCAACCAATTGAAATCGATAAAAGCAGTTCCTTCGTTGCGGTTTTCTTACCTTTTCTTCTTTTATTCGACTGTCGTTGTTTTTCTTCGTTTGTTTTTTTGTACTTTTTGTGGCTTGCCACGTCTTTATGTACTTTCTTTTTGGCTTGAAGCCTATGGCTGAATCGCCCACAGGTCATAATTTCTCGTTAAGCCCACAACGCAAATGGCACTTTTACCTAAATGGACCATAAGGCGTTAAAATGTTGTTATCGCCTCCCCCTGAAAAACCTATAACCCCAAACTCAGACCAGAAAAGCCACACACACACACACAAACACCTCATACCCTTGACTGGCAATAAAAAGCCAAAATACATTTCGATTATGCGGCCATGAGCTGTTTCATTTTTTTTGTTTGCATGTAATTTTTAAAATTCTTTTTAACAGTTGGCTTTCTGGCAGCCCTTAACAACAATTGAATGTGGGCTACTGGTAGCTTAAGTAAATCGAATTTACGCATTGTAATAAAAAAATTGCTCAACAATGTAAAATAAAATAAAAGATAATACGCTAAAATAAAATATAATTTGCTTGAAAGCGCAAATATGCCACTGGGACATAATTTTATGGAAGTATAAACAATTTGATTGTAATGTACGTGTATTTAAATTATTTATGTTGAATGGGACTTAATACTAGGCCGAGAAATCCCTGTCAAGTCAATCATATTTTTTATTATGAACACTTTTTTACTGAACTCTCAATAATTTACACTTAAGAACATATAAAATTCTAACATAAATATATTTAAAATAGTTTTGAGCAAATATGTGCAAGCCCTTAGGATCTGTGGTATGCTGGTGAGTATTTAAACTAAGATAAAGTTTCAGTTTTGATAACGTTGCTTACTTTTCAGTTGCCTGGAATGCGGCCTAAGACTGCTCTTTATGCTTATTTGTTCGATCGTGGGCATACTTTTGGTAATTGGAGTCATTGTCTACTTCGTGTTTTTCCACGAGTCAACCCGCATTGACTCGACTAAGTTTCGAAACCTAGGTGATGAAATTTATAGAAACCGATTCATGAACGGTTGAAAGGTGTCCGAATATATATATGTATGACATCACAATTTTATGTTAAATCAAAATTCTTAAACTGTAGACAATTAATAAAACATTATTTTTAATATCGTTGCATCTAACTGAAGGTTTTTTTTTATTTTTCGAGGTAAATGCCAACTCTAAATAAATTTCACTGAAGATACAAAATAAATAAATTGGAAAACATTTTTTTAATTGACATTTCAATTTTAAGCTAACTTGAATTTTATTGGATTTTAGACGCTTAAGAGGCATTCAGCAAAAAATGACAGTAATCTTCTGCCTGGTATACAGCTCAGCTGAGGCTACAAAGCACTTTTGTGTGCACGGATGGGCTTTATTGTTTATTTATGTATAGTTGCTTTTTCACTTCTTCTGCTACACTTTAGTTTGTGATGTCGGGCAACGAGGCGTATGCGCAATTTATTTGCATATGATGACCGGCATTGCGTAAAAATTAATGAAAGGCAATTAAAAGCATTCGGAAATGTAATAAAATGCGTAATGTACACACAGTCACAAGCATCACAAATAAATACCAACAGCAACAACGTTTAAATGTTGGTAATTATTGTTGTTGTTGATGCTGCTGCTGCTATTTACTTAATGCAATTAAAATATGATACGCACAAAACTGTCAACTATAAATAAACAATTTTAAATTGTGGTTGCTAAAGAAGGTTTGCCTTAACATGTTACATGTAACATGCAACGTGCAACATGCAACAATAGATAAGTAATCGTTGCTATTCAATTGATTGCATTTTGTTATACTCGCAAACGTCTCTCTCTCTTTCTCTCTCTCTCTCTCTCTCTCTTTCTCTCTGTGTGTGTATGTGTGTGACAACATGTTTATGCCTACGAAAATTGAATCCAATTGTTCAACTGGTTTTTAGTGTTAAAAGCCAAATTGAATTTGCTTTTGGGTTTTTAGTTGTTTTCGGCAATCAATTGGCATGACAATTGCTGTTTGTCGCTACAACATGTCTTTTGTATACACCCTTTATAATAAAAGACGACCGAATTGTGTATATTGATACTATCGAAACCTTTGTAAAGTAAAGTAAAGTAAAGCATTAAATAGTTAAGATTAAAGATATATGTTTGTTTTGGTTTTCAAATCGAATATAATAATTAGTTAATTATTTTAATAATTATAATAATCCGCAATTATTTTCGAACAATTAATACACATACAAGTTTTGTCAGTGAAATAGTTAGTTGATTGCATTATTTTTATCATATTTTAAGCTCTAAACATATTGAGATTCTATGAATTCTTTAAGCACTTACAGGGTATTTCATAGTTTAGTTATCCCCTCATAGTCGGCAACTATTTGTCAAGCTGGTTTATTTTTTTGGGTTCTGCCACAAATCGGTAACAAACACTGAGAACGGACATGGGCACAGTGCAACATTTTGGTGGAATGTACAATCTGGTGCATTATTGCGATTTTACACGCTGCTGCATTCGAAAATGAAACGGACAATAAGCTCCACTTGGTGGGCAATAAGTTAGTCAGTTTGCAGCATTTTCAAGGGTTGGCCAACAGAGCAATGGGCGTGGCAGCCGCATCGTTGTCCTGGCCATCATTGCCACTGTCCGCCGCTAAAAGCTTTTTGATTATGAAAAATGTTCGAAACATATGCTCCAAATGACTGCGGAGCGTGCAGCCAACAGAAGAAGAAGAAGAAGAAGACAAAGATGTAACTTCAGCTCTTCTCCTCTCTTTCTCTTTCTCGCTCTCACTTTTTTATAGTGCAGTGTAAAAGTATGCGTATACGATCCACAATCTAAGTACATGTACTACACGTACTCAACATTTCTACTGCGAACAGTGAACATTTTTTATTTCTCTGTTGCATTTCACTCGCTTTTCACCAGTTTCATTTGGTTGTTGTTGGCTTTTCTTGTTTATTGTGACTCAACTGGAAATTGTGGGTAAGTATTTGTTTTTGTTTTTCCTTTTTGTTGTTTTGTTTTTTGCAGTTGTTGGTTGCTTTCTGCTCTCTCTCTCTCTGCTGCATTGTTAATGGTTGCACCATTTTATTTTGAAATTAATAAAGTGGCGAAAAGGATAGAACAAAACGAGCTACATACTTTAAGAGTTTCCACTGACTCTGAGTGGTGGTTACAAAACTTTCTCATATATACTATATATATTTTTGTGCAAAATTGCAAAACAAATTGTTGAATAAAGTTGCTCAAAATCTTGTTTTAATGAAGCCAACAGTTGCAAAATTTACTATTAATTTGATTTCAATTTAATAGCCCAATGACACTAGTTCAAAATTAAGGGCTTTTGTGGGCTTTTGTTTAATGCAATTTGTCGTAAATTCTGTGGCTTTGAAAAGTGAAGTTAGCTTTAATGAGCTTTCATCTACAAACACAACAGTATTTAGTATTTATTTAATTGAGTATTTATTTAATTGTATAACCAGTATTGTGTCAATTTTAAAGGCTAGAGAGCATAAACTTGGTATAAAGGCTTAAATCAGAAGTAATGCGCTTAAAGCTTTAATCAGATACCAATATAAATCGAAGTGTTTATGTGACTTGAGCTTTAATGCGCTTAAAGTTTATAGAGTTATTTTTGTTGTGAGGAAAAGTATTTATGTAAAGAGCTTTAATAAGCTTTTAAATAGTTTAAAGACTTTTCTTAAATTGAAATCTAATGCTGATTCGTTAATTTAAATATCTTACGATAACTCCAGCTGAAGTTTTAAAGTATTTTAAGGAACTTCAGCTTGACAATTTGAATTCATGCCGACTGACAAGTTGGGAAGAACTTCAAAATGAGATCAGACGTACTTAAGTTGCTTGCCACACATACTCGAACTGGCGGAGGCACACAAAATAACAATTAAACATCAGGCTGACAAACTTTGTCAAAGAGCAAACAAACAAAATACATAAGATGTGACAGCCTAAGGCAAACACATCATGGTTGTCTCTAAGGAAGGATAGTCAGTGTAAGAAACTGTGTGTACATATATACATACATATATATATACATATATGGATACGCTTAGTTGTATGTACTATGGTTATATGGCCACAAAGGACGCGATGTTTGAAAAGTTGTCGCGCCTTGGCACGGGTAAAGGTTACGGGCCAGAAAACTTTGTCAGCGAACGTGACATGAAAATCGCAGCGCTGATGAAAAATGCTAAATCGTGACTGGAATGTGTGATGCTTGTTGCAGGCTGGCAGAAAAGTTGCAGCTTCAGCTGCTTTTGCCCAAAATCACGCGACACATGGCCCAGCCTATGGCTTGGCAATTGAATTTTTACCACCCCAAAACCAAAGAAAAAAAAAAAACCAAACAGTATTTAACATTAGAAACGTAAAAGCGGGGCCAAAACTCGAATGTAACTCGAGAGCGCCATGTGCTGAGACCAAATATAGTAACTCCATTCGGTTGGGCTATATTTAGGCCAGAACTTTGAATATGGCCGGAGACTAATGGCTTCATTTGGTACTATACCCCAGGCCAGACTAACATAACAAACGGTCCGGTTACTTGATGCCAATGCAATGTGTGCACTTGACTTCGCCTGCTGCGATTTTATCGTTTAAAAATATCATAAAATGATCTCTACAATCTCTACTCTCGCTCTCTCTCTTTCACTCTGGCATGGCTTTTCGTTGTCTCTTTCTATCTCTTTCTGCATACGCATCTCGCTCGCATCGCGTTGGTTTCTATAAATATTCTGGCTCTTTTTTGCTGCATTTTCCGGCTTTATTTCTGTTGTTGTTGTTGTTTTTGTTTTTGTTGTTGCAGCTACAGTTACGTGTTGATCAGAATGCCTTGTCCCCCCGTTCCTAGCCTTGCCTATGTTGCTTCTGCTGTTCTGCTCTTTGCATCTGTAATTAGATGTCGCCTTGGGTTGGTCTTCCTCCTTAGCTAGACAAAGGCTATTGCACCCAGCCAGGCATTCAATTACCAACGCGTTGACAAATATTTGCTCTGCTCCCAATTTTGGTTGTTGCCAGGCCAGCGATATTAAATTTATCACCAACGAGTTCAAAGGCCCAACATGTGCACGTGCATCTCCGATGAGAATTGAGATCATTTAATTGCTCAATAAGTATCATTTGCTGTACAAACTAATGGGAGCTGCCTGTCTCACGAACTGTCAAATAGCTGAAGTGGATGTGCTTAGCATGTAGCACTTGCTTCTAGCCATGTGGCCAGTCGACGTGGGAGGCACTGCTCATCTCTTATGTCAAATGGCTCCCTTGGAGGCTGTTAGATAATCGGAATTTCTTAATGTGCTAAGACTGACGGAACGCATCAACTTAAGAGGGGAACAGTTTAGGTTTTTTAGATAGAAAATAACCTTAAACAATTTTCCAAATTGTATTGATCTTTTGTATAAATCCAATTGTACAAACTTTGACTATTAAATGAAAGGCAGTTAGATCCTAAAGAGTAAAGTATTCTATGTGTTTGAATTGACAAATATATTATTTAAAGAAAGAAAAGCTTATTGACAGTTTGTTGTATAAACGATACCTGTACTCGTAGAGCACGGGTATATTGCAAACCCTTATAATATTTTAAGTTAATAAAGATAATTTAATATAAAGCAAGAATTTTATATGACACGAATAAAATAGGTTTTAGTTAGCTGATATAAGGTTCTATTAGGTTTAGGTTTCTAACTATCGCTTATTTGTAGCAACATCCGTATTATAGAATTTGTTCACAAATATATTTTGTTTAAATTGTATTTTTGTTGGAAATTGTAAAGACAAATCTCGAGTCGAGGTTTGCAGGGTATTTTTTGGCAACTACTGTTACTCTGACTCTTAACGCGGCAATTTATAAACATCTGTTTATTTGCAATGAAAATGAGTCAAAATTTTATTTATAAAGTAAATACAAAGATACTGTTTTATTTTCTGATTAATATCTGTAAATTTTCTTAAAGTTTATAAGATTATATAAATTGTTTAAATTTCATAGGAGAAAAACCTTAGTTTACGTTTCATTATAATTCAAGGTTTTAGTTTGTATCTCTGTATAAATATTTTAATCCCTTTGCTTGGCTTAACTTCATTTGGTTTTATGCTCTGCTGCATTTTAACCTTTTAAGATTTAACGAGCATTAAAGAGAAGATCCCTCCTCACCTCCCCTTTCGGCAATGTCTTGCCAACCTGTCCGTATTGCCACCGTGTGGAATAAAAATAAATATTAGTTGCCAACGCAGCCGCACAAAACAGGCAATCTAGGCGTACTCGTATGTGAGATACATTTGTATCTCAGTATTTGTATGTGTAGCTATAGTTGTATTTATATCTGTAGCTGTATTTGTAGCTGTAGCTGTAGCTGTGGTAGCTGCCCACGTTGTTGACTGCTGACGCTGACTGTTGCCGTCGAGAGCATTTTATATTTTAATTCCTATTTATGTGTGTGTGCATGTAAGTGCTTAACTAGCAGAGTAGAGAGCAGAGACAGAGGGAGAGGAAGTGGCAGAGCCACCTACACACTCAAAATGTTGCCTGTATCCACTTGCGAGCGATTTCAAAGCGTTATTTATTTGTGGCACAAGCGACCATATTTCAAATGCACACCGCACCACCTCCTGTCTCCCCACCCACTCACCAACCCACCTCCCCCCGACAGTTTCTAACCGCCGCCGCCACCGACGCGTCACAGTCGCGCCCATGTTGAAAAGTCGACAAAAATACAAGCATACCGCGAAAGACTCTAAAGGGAAGAAAGAGAGAGATAGAGAGTGGTAGAGTGAAAGAGAGAGCAAGTGTTTGATTGTACGTACACTATACTGAATGCGGAAAATTTTGTAAATGTAAATTGACCACATAGGCAACTATTGAATACCCTAAATGCACTTCAGTTTAATTTATACTAGTTTTAGGAATTGATAAAACGATAACAATATTAGCAAAATAAATAATTTTGAGTGTCTTATTTAAAAATTTTAAAATAAATGATATCTTATCCTAAAATATTTTTAAACGCTTCAATTACAATAATAGTTTATTTTTAATGGAAAGAACTATTGTTATATTGTATAATTAATCCAGAAAACGAGGTCAACATTAAAACATTTTCGATTTTGTCAGTGTGGGAAACTTTTGTAAGGAATGTTATCTCGTTTTAATATATATTGAGTTGTGGGAGATTTTAGCTTTCTGTGGTACCCCTAATAAAAGTCAAATTACTCACCATAGTAAATATTTAAAGTAAGAATTATATGAGGAAATTAAGAGTGTTTATTTTAAAAACTGTTTAGATGTACTACCAAAATAAGTCTTGAGTTATTCTGTTAAAGAAAGTTCGGAGAAAGTCAAGATTAGATTGAAATTTTAGGTATAAATTCCAACTTGTATTGAGTGTATTGAAATTGTTGTAATTTATTAATGCATTTGAATTATGTTCTGCATTATATTTATTGTGAATTAAATTATAGATACATAAGGTATTCATTTTTAAAAAAAAGTCTTGTTTTATTTTAGGTCTTTTTATTCTTACTTGTTAAATTTAGATATAAATTAGATTTTGTGTTTTGTTTTTTGTTGTAGAGTCTACCAAATGCAACTCTGCTGGATTACAGTTGCTCTCTTTTTAAAAATGTTGCTGTTGTTGCTGCTGTCCAAAACGCTTGCTGCATTTTTCGCGTTACCCCCGAAAACTTTTTCGCACTCGTTGCCTTTTGTTGTCGTTGTTGTCGTTGTTGCTTTTTTCTATTTTTTTGTTGCCTTTGTTTTTGTTTTAACAACTTAACGTGTCGCACAAAGGTGCACATGAAGTGCACGTGTGTGTGAGATTGTTTGTGTGTGTGTTTGTGTGTGCATATCTGACGCATGCAACGAATGCTGCTTGCTGCTTGATATTTGGCTCAAACCAGCTCTACAACTATCTAGCCATTTCCCTGGTCTACTATCCGCTTCCCCTTTCCCAAGAACTATTCCTTGGGTAGCTGCGTTTTTTTTTATATTTTTACTAAATTTATGCGCTTTCATTTTATGAAAAACTTTTGCAATAATTTCTCAAAACGTTTTTGTGGTGAATTGAAATGCGAGAAAAACATTTTGCGGATGGCGACTAAAAACTTGAGAAAAACCTTAGGACATACACACACACACACTCAACCACTCACACGTACACATACAATGATGTAAAAACAAATACTTAGCAGCCATTTTTTTTATTTTATTTTAGTTTTATACATTTTTTTTCGGTTTTGTTGCTGCTGCACTCGGCCACGCCCACAAATGACGTTTAGCAGCGGAAGAAAGTTTTCCGCGCTTTTCCTAGCTGCTTCACGTCTTTCGGCTCTTTTGCGTCGTCCTTCCTCTTGGCCAAACTTTAATGAAAAGTTTTGTTAAGAACTTTTGCGCTGAAAATTTCAACGGTTGAATGAAGGCGCCGCCTCGTAGAAGGCAAGGGCTGGGGCTGCAGGGGCGTGGCAACTGGTCTGACATTAGATTGTTTTTGCAGCCGCGTTTGCCAAAAGTCAGCGAGTCTTACTAACCTGGCCATAAACAACAACAACATCAACAACAACAAAAGGCAATAGTAAATGGTATCAATTTTGTTATTGCAGTTGCCGTCGTTTTTCAACTTGCACTTTGAAATTATTTACCTGAATAAACATTCGGTATTTTAATTACGCAGCTATCTTATGTGTGTGTGTGTGTGTGTATATATATTTGTGTGTGTGCGGTATGAAACGGTTGCAGTGGGAAGGCGATAACTTGGCCATAATTGAATTAACACACAATTTACGGTACATTGCGTAAACTTTTTGCCGTGTGCCATGTTTGTTGGGAAGCTGTGATGATAGCAAGACCCAGAGAGGGCAGCGGATGTGTGTGTGAATGGGTTATGATGGGACAGCAGAGAAAGAGGGGGAATTTATGTTGCAATACTTGGCGAGCTGCCTGCGTATTGGGTGAACTCTTTTCCGCACATGCTTTTCTGCAAAATATTGCATTAAAGTTTTGTAAATCTCAAAAATCTGGCACGAAATATCGTGAAAGTTTTGGGCTTCTATTTCTTTTAATACTCTTCATTTTATGATTACGTCGCGGTATGTGTAGGGAATGCAGAAATAGTAGCTAACGAATTCCCAGCACAACAAGTTAAGTCGACCTTTAACAAGTTTCTGTTTAGACATTTGACTTTTGACATTTGATAACTGAAAAATTTCTCCTATATAAAACTAAATCGTGACCAATTACAGGTTTTTATTATTATATGAAAATTCTACATTCTATATAAACTGTTAAATAAATGAATTATAATTAAAATTTATTATCCGATGCCCTAAAAACAATCGTTGGTCACTTCCAGATAATAATAGGTTATGAAATTAAAGGGCTTTGATTGCTTTGAAATAAATAAATTTATTAGCTAATTTTTGTAATAGATATATAGATAAAAGATATTTTCACTTCAGTTTTGTTTTATTTAATTAGTACAATATTCATAGTTTTCTAACATATCAAGGCAAAATGCTGGACACATTACAATTTACATATTCATTTAATTTGACAACTTTGTTATCAACTTGCGAATGCAGACTTGAAATTTGAAATTTGCAAATGGAGCAAATATATGTACATAGATGTCAAGAGGAAACTTTGCATTGTTTTGTTGTAATTATTGTATTTACTTTAACATATGTATAATTCATTTACACAGACTTTTATGCACTAATTGGTATTGCATTTTATATACATAAATTAAATATTAATATCTATTAATTTTAGATTTGTTGGATTCATAATTTATATTTTAACATTTTAAATATTTGATTTGTTTGTCTGCGAAATCTTCCCTTTTTTTTGGCCGTAAATACATGTATTGCAATTGCCGCCACTTGAGTTCATTCATACTCGAAAGGCCATATGCAATAATACAAAAACGAATACGAGTAGGAGTATGAGTGTGATTGTGAGTGTTAGTGTGTGTGTGAGGCTGAGTACATGGTGAGTATATTCAGGCATGTGGCATGTTCTACATGTGTCCGATTGCTGGGCTTGACTTCCACGTAATTACGAAACAGCCAGACAAACGTTGCAAGGGGGCAGAGGTACACTGACTGAGGCAGAAGTAGAAGCAGAGGCAGAAGCAGAGGCAGAGACTGAGTCAGAGGTAGAGGCAGACAGAGGTCTGAGATGGCAACGTCACCACGTCACATGTGAAACTGGATGCGGAGACTGAACAGTAGGTAGCTGAAGGTCCAATAAGGGATCTGTCCATGTCCAGATTGGCGATGAGTGTGTTACACATGTAAACCGTTACAGACAATGTCAATGTGGGCTTGGCCTTATATTCACATATGCGTACAAAAAGCAACCCATTTAATAGGGTATGAAATAAGTATAAAAATATTTAAAATTAAGTCAAGAAATACAGTGTGTTTTGTATCCTACAAAAAGGCTTTTATAACAATAAAGACTGAGCTATCTCAGGTATATTCAATGCGCATTTTATTTACAGTCGCTACCGCCTTATTTTTTATTTAATTTATTATTTTATTTTTTTTATTTAATTGCAGGTTATATTAATAAACAAAATTTATACTTATTAATTAAACAATATCAAAACAGATTTATTGCATTTTACTTTTAGATATAAGATATCTTAATTGGGCATTACAAAATTATAAATAAACTGGCAGCAATGTAAAAATGTTGTATATTATCTAAGATTCGATGTGAGTTAGATACATTAAATTAAATGAGAACGTTGCTAGATAACGTAAGCAAATATTGTTGGTTTTAGTTCGTATATGTTTTCTATTTGGTAAGTTGCGTAACGATCGAATAATGAATACAAAAGGAATTTAAGAAAATATTTTCCATAAATTGGGGCAGGAAAATGAATGAAAACCCCATCAATTGCAAAAACCATAATTTCAAAATTGCTTCTCTATTCAAACACTAGAAGCCTACTCACATTATAAGTACATTGACAAAGTTGCAGCCATTCAAATAATATATTTAATGCATTTCTTCAGTCAATGTCATGATTTTAAAGTTCCCATTTAAAGTTTCAATATTTATGCGCTGTCAAGGGGCATTAAATCTAAAATCGTTTGTCACGTTTTGCCCATAAAAGGATTTTCAATTTTCCAATGTGACAAGAGCGCAATGTTCCTCCTCCTATTTGCATACTGAAGTTGAAGTTGAGCACCCGAAGTGAATGAATGGAGGAATGGAGGAATGGAGTGGGGCAGGCCAAACGTTAACGGAAATAAAACCAATATTTAAATAATGCAAAGCGTAGGAACTGTGAGGCGGCACTTTTTTTATTATCAATAAAATAAATTAAATCAAATTCTGCAATTTAATTGCCATCGTAAAAACAAAGACAAAAAAAAAGGAAATTGACAATCTTTGTGGTTTCCGAAATGTTAATACCCTTAAAATTGTTTTCATTAATAATTTTTGCAATAAATACTATAAAATGAGTGAGTGAGAGAGAACTAAAGGATTTAATTGATTGTGTGATTTTTTTTATTTTGAAATATTTTTTTACCAAAAATATAAGCATTTTAATTAAGTATTTAGAAATTAATTATAGTTGATACTTAAAAAATAAGTAACAGGGAAAAGGAGGCATCTTCTATATAGGCTTTTTAAATGAAAATTATCAACGGATCGAATGCCAAAAAGCTTCGGACACAAACAACACTATTTCAGAATTGATAACAAAAAATAATACTCTTTGCAAAGGGTATTATAGGACTATGACGCACTTTAAGAATGTGCCTCAGAATGTGGTATGTAAAAATTTCGTAAAATTGACGAAGGGCATTCAGATAGGCAGCTTTGATTTTTAAATCAATGCTGAGCTGTCACCTGCAAGTATTCGACTCTTATTTTGCCAACTTTTTTGCTCTCTTTTAAATCTATAAGTATTTTAATTCATTCGGCTTTATTGCTGCAGCAACACAGTCAAGTGCAATGTGTCTCTTTTTTCTGGCTCATAAAATTTGTGTGTGGGCTTCCCGAGGGTGTTCTAATATTTGTTGAGAATCGTGTAACGCTCATTAGGTATATATGTTAAGTTTTTAGTCATGCCGTCAGACAGATACCTCTTCGGTTTAAATGATTATAATAGACATTATTGACTTCAATCAGATCGGATTACTAAATTGGTTTATTCTAATTATAATTTATTTTTAATACCTTTATCTTTTTATATTTATTCAACGAGTTTTCCTAAAAGTTAACAAGTTTAGTTCCAAAATAACAATATTCAATTATAATAATGAATACTAGTCCCTGAAACAAAAACTAACTATTTGCAATCATAAATCCAAATCGTTGTTGTTGTGTTTATACAATTTTTAGAGCAATTATAAAAAAGTCAAATTATTTTATCATAGAGCTGCCAAAAGAAGCCTTTCAGTTGAAGGTTTTATTTGAGTAAAATCGGTTAGCTAACTACTTATAGGAACGCGCTCCTAGGGTATTTTTTATTCTGGCCGTAAAAAATGTCTCTTCTTTCTTGCTTTATTTATTATTGTTTGGACCAATGCGTTTTTATGGTCATGTTGTCTTTGATACTTTTGGGGCTAAATGTGTTTGTATCTGCATAAGAAAGATGTGTGAGTGTGTGTGTGCTTTGTACTCCTTAACGAGATTTATTTGTAGACAACAGTTGGTGGCTATGTTTTTATGGCACACACAAGCACAGCAGAGAAATTCATCAACCTAACGACATGGATGAAAATCATCTCTCTCCCTCTTTTTCTCTCTGGGAGCTATTATTGCCACCCAAAAATACATTTCATACAGACCAAAGATGAACAAAAAAAAAAACCATAAGAAAAGAAAAAATTTGAAAAAAAACGAGAGAAAAAATTGTCGAAGAAATCATTGAGAAAAAAAAATTAAATTGCATTTGTGTGTTTCTCTCGCATGTAAGCAGAGGCATCTACTTTTGCCTGAACTTTGCTGCTGCTGCTGCTTCTTCTTCCCTTAGCTGGTTGCATCTATTGGATGCATCTATTGTGTGTGTTCATCTAGTGCGCGCGCATATGCAACTGTGTGTGTGCGTGTGTTAGTGCATTAGTTAAGCTTTACATTTGCACATTAAAAGGCGAATTGTGTTCGAGCGTGTTGTGCGTTTTCTCGCAGCACCAACTGTTGAGAAAATGTTGCTAAGCTCTTAAAAGGACCCAATTCCCAAAATGCATTTCAAGTATTTTCGTGCCAAACAAAATGTATTCACATAATAAGCATTGAGCATTATATATTTAAAAATACAACGGGAAGTAGATAAAGCGAAGTGCATTTGCTTAATAAAGTCAGTGGTTTAAATATGATTAAAGCTTGAAGTTAAGGCTGCACGTTTCTGAACACTAGGTAGAGATAATAAGCATTTTGTAATAGTACAAATAAAGCAGACGTTTGCATATGCTGTAATAATTATAATGGGTATCTTAACTTTATAATAAAAAATTAAGAAATAATACCGTAATCGCTTAGACTAAGAGGCCAAGTAGCTATCAAAATGATATTCCGTTGAAAATCGGTTAAGTTTTGGTAAAGTTATGTCAGTTTAAAATTTTTGAAAAAGCTTCGTAGCGCTAGGTACGAATTAACTGGCTTTAACTGGAACTGAAAGGACAAAACTGAAGTAGAGTCTCTTACCGAAGTAGTTGTTTTAAAACGTATTGGTTTAATTTCCTGTAATAAATATTTATTTATTAAAGTTTTGTTGTTTTGCTGTTTAGTTTATCTAATTTTATTTATTCGATTACAATCTCGTGGGATTACTCATTTATTTTGATCATTTGAGAGATAAGAATGATTAGGTAAAAATAGAAAAATTCTGAGAAAGAATGCTAAAAGAGCAAAATGAATAACAACCCACGCTAGTGACGCAACTAGAGAGCAAACCAATATAAAAAAGTCGAACGCACCTCTCTTCTATTTTGTATATTTTTTTGATAAAACAAAATTCGATGTTACTGAACTTGTTTTACAAATGAGAGCAAATTGATTATTACATGTTGAAATTGATCTTTCGTAACAATCTTTGCGAGAGAGAGCTTTTTGCTTGCCAACACATTTTCCAATAACCAAAAACTATATACGCACATACACACGTAAAACATTAGTGTTGGCAAAATAAATCGGGATAAAGCGACAGCAATTGGATCGTTGCCAAATGTGTGTTGTGTGTACATAAAAAGTAATTAAGCAATTCTAACTCATTTTGACGTTTCCAAAAATATGTCAACCCAAAGTGTGCGAAAATATAAAACGAGCAAAATTTTCAAAAAGATAATGGAAAGCTAAGATATCGACAAACTGATGCCTCCTGCTTAGTTTAGTTCGATTCGAATGTCAAAAAGTCGATTCTGAAACAGAAAGAGAAACACCAACCGATCGTAATGTTAGATCGTGTTCGGCTAGACAGACTCATAGAGTGTATAGATCTTCTTGTTGTTGTTGCATTTTCTGGATGTTATTTTTATAGCAAGATGTTCGCATTGGCACGAGGAGAAGACCGAATCGGAGCAGCTAAAGCAGTTCGACGATCGGCCGATCTTCCGTATATACTAATGCGGCTAAGTATAGAAGCTGCTGCTCTGCTTGTTTACTTGTGTGTGTGTTTAATTTGTGTGTGTGCGTGATGCGCCTGCGTATGATGATCATTGGTGTGGATCATTTGAGGCGGAATGTTAAGGTAAAAGCACGACAAGCGACGAAGACAGTGCCGAAGACTTTGGTATATTTTGGGCGGACGATCTTAGCTATATAATGTAAAGCTATATACGCCTTATGTACCATTTGCGTATATATATTAACAGCAAGACAAGAAGACGAGACAAAGCTATAAATATGTACGAAATAAATATATATATATATATATATATATATATAAGCGAAATGAAAGTTCTCATCATCAGCCGGGCAGGCGGGCATAAGGGCGATGGGAGAGAGGGTGGATATTCTCGTTTCTCGAATCTTTAGATGCTGTGGATCTTTTTGGGATAGAGTTCGTTCGTTCGGGCAGCCGGTACAGTTATAGCCGGGCAAATCGGGCAGCAGCAACGCGTTTGGGGTCGACCGACAAGCCAAAGAATTAATTTGAGAATATTTTTTGCATCCTTTAGTGCATTACCGATTGTGTTCTCGAGCTGTGCAGATCGCCTGATTTCGGTCTGGGCTCTCCGCTTTGTTTATAATATAAATTTTGAAAAGAAAATTAATACAATACAAAGTAAAACGCTGAAACGAACGCAGTGCTTAAAAACAAAACCGCTTGGAAAATGCAGAAAATTATTTAAAAATGGAAAACTGTTTAAAAAAAATATTAAAATCATCATATTTTAAAACGCGCAAGTGCTCGGTTTGTGTTATTACATATAACAGGAAAAATTGAAGAAACAATGAAAAAGTTCAGCTATAGTTTTTGGTGTGCACTTTCAAACTAGTCTGTTGCTATTTATGGAGAATGCCGCAAACTGCTATAAATATAGCAGAAAAAGCACAAGAATCGCCAACGATATAAGTATATATGTGTGTGTTTCTGCTCGTGTGTGTGAGAGAGAGGGAAAAACAGAGTATCTGTGTGAGATGTAGCATGCAAATGGTGGTGAATAATGTGGGGACTCACTTGGCTCATCGCTATTTTCGTTTTCTTTTTTTTGCGGAAATATATAGAAAATACTTCTTATAAATAACAGCTTATACTATATAAAATGTCTATATATAATTATCAGACATATTTGCAATGTTGAATTGGGGTTACTTAGTGAAAGTCGCCTGACAAAATTATATAAGTTCTGGTCATATTTTTCTGAAATTGAAAGTACTTATTTTTGTAAATTTGAAATAAATTTTATTATATAATGCACAAGTTTTTGTACAGTTAATCAAGTGTCTATTCTTTTCTCTATACATTTTTTATTGTGAATATTTAAAAGATAATCTGTAGAAGTAGTTTCTTAATTTTTCGATTCTTTTTTACTTTAAGCGACTTACAAAGAGCCTTGGTAACATGTTAATACTAACCATTTTGCGTGCATATCTCGTTAATTAATTTCAATTAAAATATGTACACATTAATGGCTATAATAGCATTTAAATAATTAGTTACATGACCCAGGACCTCCTCTCGTTGCTATTAATATTGTTGTTGTTGCTCAACTCCCACAAGTCTCTTTCCATCACTTGATTTAACTGCCAGTTTTCATGCATTACGATTATACAGAAATTATAAATTAATGAAAGTGCATAAAACTTACGTGTAGTGCATTAAAATATCACATTAAACCAAATGCGATGGTAAAATATGAACGTTAAGGACTAACTGATACCCTGTAGTATAGGAGAACTCTAAAAAGTATAGTCTTTTTTGGTTAACTCTTATAACAATTTACATTTTGCAGATATATCTCAATCAAATTAATGTCCTTGAAGTGTTATTAATTTTTGAATGAAATAATATGCAACATGGAATCCCAAATCCTTAATTTATTACTCCCGCCTTATACAGTCTCCAATGATCATAAAGAGCGTTTAGTTTATTTTGATATATTAACATCCTTTGAGATATTAAGATACAAAAATTGTTATTAATCCTTGAATGAATCGTTTTCCAAATTTCCTATGAATATCAACCTTCCTTCTTCAATCTTTTAGTAGATCTTAGATATTCGTTCTCTTTTAATGATTACAGGGTATACCTAGAGTACGGTGCAATCCGCACAGCAGCAAATTGCTAATTAAAATGCACGTTTGTAAAATCATTTTTTGCTCGTTTTGTCATTGGGCAACGCTGTGATGACAACACGTTGACAATTTTCATTACAATTCGATTAAGTTTCATCTCAAATTGGCCAGGAAAAATTGTTAATTGCGACAACAATTCAACAAAATGGTCATTTTAATTATGGATCTATTTATTTGAAAAGTGAAAATATCCAGCAGTTTTCCCATAAAATACTTGCCAAAAAAAAAATTGAATTGCAAAATAAATGTAATTCCAAATTTTTTGTAACCGAAAGGTTTGTTTAATGAGCATTCGATTTGTGGATTGGTCGCTTTTTATGGTTGACTTTTCTGGCTTTCTGCATGATGCGAACTGGCACCACGGCGGCTGCCACCTCCGTGGTCCGCTGTGTGGCACGGGCTGACACCACAGCTGCTGCCACCTCTGTGGCACGTTGTGCTGCACGAGCTGGCACTACAGCTGCCGCTTCACGCTTCTCCGTTGAGGCAAGCTTTGGGGCAACCTCAGCTGCCACGGGCTGTGTTGGAGCTGTGTCAACGGGTACTGGAGCAGGCTCTGAAACAGGAGCAGGAGCTGGATCTTGAGCTGGTGTCACAGCCGAAATCAGAGTCGGAGCTGGAACCACAGCCGCAATCAGAGACGGAAGTGGAGGTGCCCTTGAATCTTTCTCATCCTCATCGTCAGTTTCAGGCTCAGGCTTTGATTTAGTTGCCGTAACTGGAGATGGAGATGGAGCTGGAGCTGGAGTTGAAGCTGGAGCTGAAGAGAGCGTAACCTGTCGCTCTCTCCAAGCTTTTTGCTCTGGGCTTTCATCGGGAATGATGTAAAAGGCAGGCTCGATCAAACAGAGATCGTCTTGAGCCAATTCGGGCCCGGGAAAACTGGGCTGAGTGCCGCGATGTCCGACCGCATAGGCGGCACAAACATTTGCCGCATGAATGTGATGCTCCAGATTCAATTTGGGAAAGTGTAGCATATGGTAGGCCAAGCTGCCCAGAAAGGCATCTCCGGCACCCGATGGATCGGCCAAGTAGCGCACGGGTGCAGCCGGGCAATGGATACATGTATCTGGTTCACTGCTCGATAGATAAACAGCGCCTTGATGGCCCATTGTAATGATAACCGTCTTGGCACCTCTCTCCAGCAATTCCTCGGCAGCATCCTTCGCGTCGTGCACAAACCTAATCTCCTGGCGATCCGGTGAGTTGCGCAGCCTCCAACTCATTGATACAAAGTATTGTCGGGGCCTTGATGAGCTCCGGGGATATATTCCTGATACCCGGTGCGCCATTTAAGATGGAAACTCCTTTAAATTGCTTCAGTGCACACAGGCAGACCTTGGGTTCCGTGTCCAGCTGACAAAGAAGCACTTTGGCCTCTCTGAACAGCTTCTTGGCACGAGAGACATCCTTGTGACTGAGCATTCCATTGGCTCCAGGCAGTATGACAGATGTATTCTGTGAATTGTCATCCACATTGATCTGGACAATGCCTGTTTCATGTCCCTCCAACATCTCAACATAGTCTACATTGATATCCATCTGTTGCAAATACTCGTAGTACATGTTGCCCAAATCATCCTTGCCCAATTTGGAGACCAGAGCGCAATTGGCACCCAATTTTGCAGCAGCCACACATTGATTTGCCCCCTTGCCTCCGAAACATTGCTCCCTGTACATTGCTTTCTTCGTGTCTCCCGGTTCAGGAAGTTCATTGAGATATCTACAAACAGAATTCATTTAAAGCCAACTTGAATTTGTGTTAGCCTAGTTTCACTCACGTTATATATTCCATATTTATTGAGCCAAAGACCAAGACTTCAACCTTCCAATTGTTGTTAACCGACTTATCGCGCTCAGTTGTCAAGATTTGTGGTAAACGGACAGTTTTTACTTTGATCAACCTTGACTTTAAACTCATGACGGTATTATGAAATTTTGTCTTCGACGATTTCCAAAAGGAATCCATAATTTTATAATTTTAATTGTCAAATTATTTAATTTCGTGCAACTTACTACTAGTCAAATTAATAGAGTTTCCAAAATAATATGAACCTGACGTACACTGTATTTCATAATGAAATGAAGTTTTCACTTGATTTTTCAAGCATCTTTATAATTTAAGAATATGAGCTTTCATCTAAAATATGAGATTTGCGATGGATCTTATAGATTGTTTGCGAACTACTTCTTAATCAATAAAATTCACAAATATTTGCATTGAATTAAATATTTTAGATAATTTTCGACATATTACTCGATATATGTTTAAGAGACATAAGAAACCTGAACAAATTTTAAATATATATAAAACGATTTTTTAAATTAGATTATATATTGTTGCTTTTAAAATTACTTCAAGTAATCGCAATTAGTGTAAGGCGTGGAAATTGCCTTTGCAATTGGATATAGACACAAAGAGATGGGATTCTATAACATATGATTAACATTTGACATTCCTGCTGTTTATTTGTTGTAAAGCAGAACAACACATGTCCGGCTCTTGGTACACTTAAGGCGTCAACGGGAACGGGAACGGGGATAAGGACGGGAACATGGGAAACGCCTGCAGTGTCTGCAGATTGCATCCATGTGCCACATCCTGCTGCAATCGGCAGCAAACACAAAGTCAAACTCGAAGTCAAACTCGAAGTTGAAGTTGAAGTCGACGCCGCGTGGGTATTGCCACAACGCATTTGGTTTCTTCTTCAAGTAGGTAACAGAAATGAAATGACAAAGAAGAAGAATAACACTATAAGGGGTGCACATGTGGTGCTGTGTTGCTGTGGTGTTGTGGCAGGCTTAGCCGTGACTTGACCTGTAGCCGGGTCGACTGCGACGCTTCATGTGGGTCCTCGAAATTTAATTGTAGGCACCTATATAAACGTCTGTTTACAATGCGCTTAGAGGACAGTTGCATTTGTCAGTTCGCGCCGTTAACGCCGTTCCATCACGGGCTTTCAAATTTTGTATTTTTTAGTTCGAATAACTGAGTCAGTTTCAATTTTCGTTTGCGATCGAGTACCGAGTGCCGAGTTCGACTTTGAGTTGTGTTTTCTAAATCGAAATTGCAGTTTCTCTGTTTGTGAGCAACGCGGATTTTGTTTGCTGTGGCATATTTCGCGTGCGGAATGTGACCAAAAAGTAAAGCACAAAGCGGCATATAAAAAACTGAAATGTTAAGAAAAAAAATCGTTTAAGCGCAAAGCTAAAGCCAAGGCAGAAGTAGCAGGGGGAGGAGGAGGTGGAGGAGAAATTGGGGGACGCTTTGGCCATGTGGTGCAAAATATGCGCATAAAACACAAAGTCGAAAAACAACAACAAAGGGCGCAATTTTATTGCGGGCGCCGCGTCGCGCCACTTCGTGTCCACACACACACACACACACACAGACACATATACACAATCAACAGCAGCAACAAAACAAAAAGCAGCAGCAAAAAAGTTTATGAATTTTTTGTGCAGGCGCGTGAAAGATGCAAAAAATACAATAAAAACAACAAACAATACCAAAAAAATAAAAGCAGATTCACTACGAAGGGCTGGACCACGCCTCCTTTTCCGCCGCCCAGTCACATATAAACACACTTCAGTGCGCTTAAAAATTGCTTTATTGCAGTTGGACTATAAAAACGCACGGCAAAAAGTATTAAACCACCTCACAGTACCCATTCCCATTCCCTTAACACTTGCCAAAAAAATATCCCAAAACAAAAAGGAAGAAACATTCAACGAAACACAGGAAAATTTGCAAGCCACAGTTGGAGTGGTTGCAAGATACAAAAGGATCCCAAGGATTTAGTTCTAAAAATAAAAAACAAAACAAAATAAAAATATAAAAAAAAAGCGATGACCATAAATGCAAAACTCTGGTAGTTTGCTATAAGAATTGTTTGGCAATGTTTTTCAACTTTTTGCTGCAATTACATTCACCATTGTCATTAAATAAGCGTGAATCAGCAATGAAACAGGCAGTAACAACAACAAGTAGGACATATAATTTAAGAGTGTTTTGTAATGGTTTTAAAATAGCCTTTGAAAGTTCCATGCTTCCTTGCATTCAATAGTATCTACACAAGCATATGGAATGTAAAGAAGTATGGAGCGAAATCTGGCAAAACATCGTTAAAATGAACAGAGAATAAACAGAGAATATTAAAGAAAAGTGTAAACTAAATTTAAAATTTAAATAACGTTAGAGTGAAATGGATAATTAGTTTAAACAAAGTTCAGTTTTATTCGAGTATTCTCAAAAAAAAATATGTATTTTTCAAGTTCTTAAGATATATTTAATAATAGACGAACATTAAATATTTACAAAATTATTTATGATAATTTTTTAAAATTTCTCAACAGTGCTAATAAATAGAAAACTAAATTGCATTAATTATATTTATTATGCTAAATAACTTAAAGTAATACTATTTTATTACAGCTCAAAAACTTATCATTATCAATTTATTCAGCTACACAAATGTGACGTTATGCAAGAGAACCCATCTTTATTTATAGCTACAATTTCGATTGCATAATCTTTAAAAGCACAAATATATAAAAATTTTAATTACCTTTCAACAAGGCGGCACAAAGTATATAAAATTTCAAAATATTTTTGTTGTTCCGAAGTTTGCCATGCTAAAAATAGCTAAGCGTTCAGCAAACAATTTGAAATATTCGATAATATTTGCATGTACATCTGTATATATATACACACATATATTTAAATGTATCTGTGATTGTAGCTGTATCTGCTTAACATGCGTGCGCGTATCGCATTTCATTGTACGAGTATCTATTGGAATTTGTTATTTATAAATAAATTCCAAGTGGGTGAGAATACAAATTGTGTAGTCGGTTGTTGTTCAGTTTGAGGTTTGTTAAACGTATTATAAATACTTACATATGTTGGAGCTTTATCCAGCGATTTCTGGCCAGTTCGAATTGCAGTTAAGCACACGGCACAACTAAGTCACAAACATGTGCAGCAAAGTGGATTTACCGAGCTGAAATTATCACTGAAGTTGCAAGCCGTGTGGACTATGTGGCACATGTGACGCTCGCTTGCTTGAATCGGTGGCTATAGCTTAATGCAATTAATATGCAAAATCGTGACACACACAGTGGAGGCAGTTGGACGAGGAGAAGCAGCAGGAGGAGCAAATGGACGAGAACGTGCACAGCATGTGCGGAACGATGCAGTCAGGCAGGTTCAGTTTCAGTTTCAGGTTCAGGTTCGTGTGCAGCAACGGAGTAACGCATCCATCCACTGACTACATGGAGCCTAACGGTTGTAGTCATCACCATCATCGTCCTTCGCATCATCATCATCGTCTTTATAGTCCTGATGCTCTGTCTCATCCTCATTCTCGTCGTTGGCGGAGCGCATTAAAAACACAAAGGCAAAGGCAAAGTGCGCCAAATTGATGAGCGTCACGTGCGTTTTGCTCTCTTGTGTGTGTGTGCGCGTGTGTGTGTGTGTGTGTATAAGTCTTTGTGGGTACGTATGTGTGGGAGTGTGTGTAATGTGCTGTGTTACTATCAGTGCTGCCAGACTTGGCATTTTCCCGACAACTTGACGCTAAATTTAAATTTCGTTATATTATTATTTCATTTCTTCGTCACATTTTAGACCCTTAAAATAATATTATTTTAAAATTTACAAATTTGTAAGGAATCAATCTTTATATGAATTTATTTTGTTCTGCTGTGTGAACTTTAAGCAAAATAATAAAAAATAAAAGTGCTTTTAAATTGCAAATTGCAAAATTAAAAATATTCTTCAGGGTGTCAGTTGAATGTATAACGATTCTTTCCCTCCTCCCATTACTTATGTAAAGTTTTTGCGTTTACAGAAAATGTTTATCATAAAAAGATTTACATTTGTGGTTAAAACGCCAAAAATTAAGTTCATAAACGTTGTAATGAAGGAGGTTAATATGAAATAGAAATGCTTGAGGCTTAGTATAATTTTCAAATTTTATACATAGTTTTGATTGCCAATAAAAAAACAATTTATAACAATATTTCTAAAGCTCAAAAAAAATAAAACCATTATGAACTTTTATAAAAAAGCAGCAAAAAAAAAACAATACACCTAAATACATTTTGGTATTTTGGTTATGAGTAATAAAATTTTAAATCTTAATAAACATAATAAGAGATTTCACAGCAAATGTTATTAAACCTTGCTTGAATATAGCAAAGTAAAATAATTTCAGCAATGTTGGTATTAAAGCTGCACAGAGAAACATCAATATTGTTTTATTTTATTTTTTTTTAGTTTAAGCTTTAATCTGGCTTTTTTTCAAGGCAACATTGACAGTAGTTGCCACACTTTTAGTCTGCTTTATACAGTTGAGTTTTTCAGCTGTTGCAGGGAAAGTCGTAAAAGTAAGCTGAACATTTGCTTTACTCGCAGTTGCCTGCCACGTTGCACGAGTTGCATGCAACGCTATAAAGCGCTTAATTTTTTCCATCGTGAGCGCAATTTCTACAAGGTGAGAAATATATAACAAAGCTTAAGAGGTGGCTGAAGTAACTTTAATTTTGTTGTTCTTTGTACATTATATGTCGAGCATACAATCTATTGGATATCAAATGCCACATGCCGCCTTTTGTGGCACTGTTTAAAGTAGTCGACAAGTGTCCACAAAGCACAATATCAAAACTGACCCACATTTGCCACAAAAGCTGACCAGAGCAGCTCAGCAGCTGTTCCTAGCTGCTACCACGCCCCCCGCCTATTTATCATCTTTCTCTCGTTCACTCGCTCTCCCATTCTCTAACACTTTGTGAGAAGCATTAAATATTTTGATGGCGCCCACAAAATAGCAAATTAGTTTCAATTAAATAATGTTGTCGCAATTTAGACGCAGCAGACAGCCCCAATTCGGAGTCCCCCCTCCACACACTAACAACTTCTTACACCCATGCCATGTCCTGTACACACACACACACACATATACACACTCACACACACACACACACACACACACACACACACACACACACACACACACACATACACACACAGAGTCTGGGTCTGTCTACATGTTCAGTTCATGCATAACGCAAATGTTGGGAATGTTAAGCGCCACAAGGAGCAGGACAACATCCTCTACCTCATCCTTATCGTCCTCATCCTCATGGTCGTTGTCGCCATCAGCGTCCCAGCATGTCCATGCAATAACGATTGTGGATTCAACATAATGCCCTCATAATTACTGCTCACACGCCTCAGAAATTGAAGCTGTCGACGTCGCTGGCCAATGAGTTGACAGTACACAACCTCTTTCCATTCCCCACTCTTCCCACTTTTCCCTCGGGCACAACCACAGCTCCAGTCTCGAAGCTGCAATTTGCATTAAATGTGCGCTTTGTGTTATTAATTTGGAGTGTTCCCATTTCTCATTAAAATACACGCAACGTTTATGAAATTATTATTTGCCTTCCACCAAATGGGGCACTCAGAAATTATAAAAGTAACCTTCCAACTTCAAATGGCCACAAGTTAAATTATGAAATTAGAAATGAAATATGTGCAATACATAAATTTGCATTTTTTTTCGGCTCAAGAAATTCATTTGTTATAAATTATATGATTTAATGGGGAAAGAAAGCGCGTCCCTGTTATTATTAGAGGCAAGTTTGTGAGTTGAATTTTAATAGAAAAGCAAAAGGGAATATAAAGATTTTCATAAGATGAGAAAGCAGAAAAACCACTTGTTGCTAGCAAATGCATTGAAAGATTGATAAGTTAATTCTACATGTACTAAAGAAAGTAATGAAAAGCTTTAAAATTGACATAGCTTTTTTTAGCTTATTTTTTTTGCTAATTATATTTTTTTAATGTACAAAATTCATACATGAATCTTGCTTAAGAATTCCCGATTTTTAATGAGAACTTGAAGCTAGCAGCTTGTAGAAAATTTCTCTTAAAACAATTAATAAATTTTAAAAATTAAACAGAACATAAATTATATTTATTTATTTTTCTATTTATATATTGATTTTTTTAATGAAATAAACTCTAATTACCATGTAAGTGTAACTACGAAAATAACTTATGCCCAAAACGAATAAAATGCATTATTTAAGGTACGAAACTAATTTGGCAAGCCAAAAAAGCCGCATTGTAAAACTACGAAACTAAACAACAGATAAATAATTGAATGAAAAAATATTTGAATTAATTTAATATTTATAACGCAATTTTTGGTTGATTTGGTTTTGCACTTGGTCGCACTTTTCCACGCAAACCGAAATGGACATGAACATGGACAGAGACAGATACATGGATGACAGAGAGAGATAGAGAAAGGGAGATGCAACATGATGGAACTTGACAAACATTACATGCAAATAAGTTGTTTCTAGTATTTATTTATTATATGTATTACATGCGTTTACTTGTATTAATTTATTTACTGACTATTTTTTTTTAACTTGTTGTGGTTTATCGTGTTGTTGTTGTTGATTGTTTGACAAATTTGCATTTTGTTTTGCGGTTTTGCAATTTGCATAAATCAATTGAAAATTCGAAGGGTGATAGAGAGAAAGAAAAAGGGAGAGGAAAAGAGATGGAGAGAATGCGTATCATATTTCTAATTATGTTTACAGCATTTTAAGTTTATTTAATTTATGCAAATTGTTTGTTTCCCAATGTATCCCACCCTGTTTCCTTTGTTGCCTGCCAACCATCCATACTCTGATTAATTGTTTGTGTTCACATTTTTTTCCTATTGCTCTCGTTCTTTTGTTTATATATAAATTCATTTGCAAAAAAAACGCATTGCGTCGTATTTTAAGTGGAAATTTAATAAAGCTATGTAAAAGTGCTAAATATTAGCTATTAATATTAATGCGCTCATTTGAATGTTACCGACAGTTTACACGATTTAATTATAGATTGGGTTATGTGTTTAGTTTTAATGACGGAAAAAAGGGTATTGAGCTTATTATATGATTGCTGAATTGATATATTTTTTTAAAATTGAGATCATGAAAAAATTAAACACACTATTAGAGCTTATGCTGATTTATTTTAAAGTAGATTTTATTGTGGCTTATTTAAAGGTTTGAAGAAGAAGTTTTCCCGTACATTCGACAATTTAATTGGATTGTATACCTATTGCATTTCAAATTGCATTACAATGCTTGATTTAACTAATTTTGAGAACCATATCTAGTTTATTAAAGCAATTATGGAAGCTTTGTCTACTAGAAGGGGGCGTGGCAAGAGTAGATATCGAGTATTGTGCAATGTGCGCTGTGCGTTGTTTACTCTTAATTGGAATCATCTTTTAATTGCCATATTAAGCACGCTCTATAAGTAGACACATACACACACACACACACACACCTACACAGTACATTGCACAAACTTACACTCAGTTACACAACACGTATACATTGGCAAGCAATTACGCATGAAGACGGTATTTAGTTAAAATTGATTGCACATGAAAGAGACAGTTGATTGGATTCGATATAGAGCATAGTTACGCAAGCAAAATATCAATGCATTCAGGTGTTGAGGTGTGTGAGTGTGCGTCTCTCCGTGTGTGTGTTGTGGGTGTGCACTCAATTAGACAGACTGACAGCTAAACAAATAGAGCATTCAGCTCTGCATTTGACAACATATTCGCTTAATTGATAAGCTCAATTACTTAAGCTTAAAACTTGAATATTAATCTTAAAATTAAATTCTCAACATAATTAAAGCTTTTTATGTTTGACAGCTTTAGTAAAATCTCAGGTAAGTGCTTTCATCTTGCAATGTAGTTTAATTTTGGGTAAACACTTTTGTGAAAATTGATTTTCGGAATGCTTGTACAAAGAAATTGTGCCAAGTGTTGAGCTTCAGTTCGGGATATAGAAATTATTAATGCACAACTGCAAATTGCTCAAATGTCCATGAATATTGTGGGTGTTTGCATGGGTGTGTATGTGTGGGTGTGGTTGGTGCGGTAAGTGAAAGCCTTGTAGAGCTCTGGAGAGCTCCATTTATTACGGTATTTATGTGGCACGTAAATCATGCGTACAAATGGATTGGAATTAATAAATGAGTCTACAGCAACAGCAACAGCGACAACAACACTAACAACAACTACAAATGCTGCAAAAGCACCAACAACAGCTGCACTGACCAGTTGCTGTTGAAATCATAAAAGAGAGTGGCAAAAAAAAGCGTTGGTAATTATGAAAATGCTTGTACGCTGCCAAAGCCAAGCACCCTGAAAAGTATGCTATACTCGTAAGTTGCATTGTTTAACGGCAAGCACGCATACACACACACACACACACACACGCACTCAAGCAGACACATTCAAGAAATATACGCAAAAGTCAGTAATTCGATTTTAAATGAAATTTCTGATGTTTGTTTTCGTTGTTGCATATTTTATGTTAATTAAACTTGTTGCAACGACTTGTTGTGCTTCTAGACGTGCATCAGGTGAAACGAGTATGTACATGTGTGTGTGTGTGTGTGTGTGTGAGTGCCGTAACTTGAAACCAATTACGTTGCAATCATACATACACACACACAGATGTCCAGAGACTCATACATACTGACAGTTTGTTACGCTGCTTAATTCCTCTCAACTCTTCAGCTTCTATCAGCCCTGCCCCCCCAAAACCCCTCCATTCCCCTCTACGCTCTCATTCACCACGTTCTTCTCCTCTTTCACCACTGCTTGCTTGTTACTTCGTTAGTTAGTTTTGACGTGGAGTCGAGCTGCGGGACGCTCCAAGCGTGAAATAACTTCCGTTTGCGAATTTTATGTTCGTTGCAAATTTTTATTCACAAAATGCACAATGCGCAGATACTCGTACCAAGTGTGTGCACGACTGTGAGTGTGAGTGTGTGTGCGACTGTGGGTGTGAGTGTACTCACACTCACTTTGCCTCCGCAGAGTTTTGCTGGCTGCGTTTGCACTTTGGACTGCAGTTCTTCTTTTGCCTTTGCCTTTGCCTTTGCTTTTGCTGTCATTCACTTAGCGCGAATGTGTTTTAATGAGCTTCAAATTATGATGCGGGTGCTGGCAGCATATCAGCCAGCATTAAATTATTTAAGCCACAATTTAGTGAGTGTGTTTATGACTGTGTGTGTTGAAGCTGCAGCTGCAGTAATGTCCTGCAGTAAATTTAGGTTGCTTTTTTGTCCTCAAAGAAAACCTTATTTATATTACATATTTCACTTTCCATTTCAGATGTGTATCATTTTCATTTTTTCAATATTATCGTATGTACATGTTTCATCTAGAAAAACATAGGACTTTTACAGATTAAAGGATATATTCTTGACATTTCTCTAGCATCAATTTTCGATTTAAATTTACAAAAATAAATTGTTGACTTTATTTAAATTTAATTAAAAGCATAGTTAATTAAATTAAATACTATTTTCCAAATTTAGTTGAAATCTTCAAATACCTTCGTTGACTTTAAGTAAAAACAAAGCATCTAATAAGATAATACGGCTGAGTAATATGCATAAATAAAACATTTGGTAAAAACAATTGCCAATTACCAAATGTTTATCACACGCTTATTGAAAATTGATCTGTATAGTCTATATGACCAGTCTATAACGAAAGACAAATGAAGCTATTTATATAAAAGAGATACATTTAAGTGCAACAAATAAAACCACAAAATGGGCTCGCTAATGGGCAGCATTTAAATTAAGAACTCGGCACAAAATGCAAATTGTCGAATAAAACTGCGCCAGTTGTTTTCTATGGCAAATACAGACATAGGCATAGACACACACACACACACACAAACACAGATACACACACCTTGTTGCGAAAGGACAACGCAACTAACGCAGTGAAAGCGCCTAAAGGCAGGCTGTGAAAATGTATTTACCAAAGTGTTGAAATGTTGCACAACTTAAATTAAAATGACTTTGTCAAGTTGTTTACCATATCTTTAGGGTGCTTTGTACCCCTTTTCCCCATTTTTTAAAGAAAGCACAATCAAGTTTTGAATGAATTTTTTTCATTTTGATACCCTGTATAATTATTTAAAGTATAGGTTAGCTTAAAAGTAATTTTAAAAAAGAAAAAGGAATTTATTCCTTATCTATTCTTGTTAATTATTTTTAATTTTAGTTTTGACCAGGGTATTTTTGTAGCTATGCACTCCCGCTGCTATTATTCTTATTTATTTCGTGCAGCTTTACTTTTCTTTTGGTCATGTCCTTGTTGTCGTCTACTTTGCTCGAAGTTTGTAATTATTTTCCTACTTTGTTTCCCACAAGTGTGAAAATAAGCACAACTTTTTTGTCTGAAGTCATTTTCCATGTTTTCTTCTGGCCCTGCCCCTTCCCATTTTCCTGTTCTCTCTTTTTGTGCTGCAATTTGAACGTTGAATAATAATAAAGGTAAAGTTTTTATAGCTGTTCGCAAACGGCATGTGGTTTGGCCAAGCGATGAAGAAGCAGCAAAAGTTGCCAATTAAAAATGTATAGAAAATATGTATTTGAAATTATGCAGTCATTGGGGAAATTTTTGTAGCCTTGTTCAGTATAACAGCCAGCAAAGGTTTGTGTCTACACTAAGTGTAGTCATGTCACGCTTGCACCGGGCATCCACCACCAAATATTATGCTCAACGATCAAATCCACCACTATGTTAAGCAACGAGTGTAAGAGAGTGTGAGAGAGTGTGTGTAGGGAGAGGGGGAGTGGAAACCGGTTTTCGACACAGAGAGAGGGAGAGAGAGAGAGAGAGATATTACAAAAGCAGAGAGCAGGCGGAAAATCCGAGCGTTGTTTATTTTTCATCAGTATATTTTGAGATAGTAAATAGTAAAGATCAGAATTCTCTACTGTATATTTATATATTTTTTAAAAACAATTCAATTGACTTTTATGCTAATACGCAATGGCTTTGGATGATTTATTCTATAAACTGAAAAGCCGAACTCCTAGTTTAGTGGAAAATATTCGGCAGGTTTTATTAAATGCCAAATCCACCTCTCCGGATACTTCGATAACTCTCTCTCAGATACGAGGTAAGTCATACGGTGAGTTCAATGTCTTATTAAATTGATAAATGTCTTAAGAGAGTATATTTTTCTGCTTCATTGTAGATGGTTTCTATGAACTAACTGAAGAGAGTTTTCCTCGCATGGGAGAACCGCGTGTTGAAATGCTTTTTATACTCTCAATTCCATTTGTCGCTGCATTTTCGAATAGCGTTGGCACATTGCGTTTTTACATCTTAGAGAATTCGGAGTCATTGGATTAAAAAGAAATTTAGGAAATATACACGAAATTTGTGCAATTTCTGTGGACTTTTAGCTTAAATTTAGATTTTAGTATTAGGTTTACATTTTTGTTAAAGAAAAAGAGTTCTTGGGTTTTAATAAAACTTAAAATAAAGCTATGATTGACGTTTATTAAATATGATGCTTAAATCTGAGTTTTACAACATATTTTCGATAAGACATTATCGAAATATTAAGTATATTTAAGGTAAGCTTAAATATATTGCTTTAATGTACTTTTGCAAGTGCTGACTTGCTTACCATAATATAATTAAAGTCTGACTTGTCAACTTGTCGTATTTTTTGAAAATTTTCCAAAAGAATAACAAGCTGGAAACTTAATTTAAATTTTAGCCAAACATCTGCCAATCCAGTTGGGATACAACTGGAATCGGAAGAGAAGTCAATGACAACGCCAAAACAAGCCACAATTTCAAAAAGCAATCGCAAACAGCAAATAAATGTGGAGCGACATCAAATCAAATGAATATGCGCCCGCAGATTTACATAGAAAACATACACACATGTATGTACATTTGTAGACAGCAATGTGACTATAAAAAACACAAAACCAAATAACAAACAAACTGAACAGAAGTAAAAACAGAAACAGAAATAGAACAAACAAATAAACAAACCAACTGAGCAAACTGAATCAAAAACTGACTCGGCCACACTTTTGCGGAAAAAGCTGAAGGTATCAAAACTTGGTCAAGGGATTGAGAAGGAGATGAAAGGGGGCGGGGGAAAGGGGTAGATTGGGATTGGTTGGGGTCATAGCTGGGTCACGCAGCCGCATTCGAGGCAAAGCCAAAAGCGTAATGAAACTAAATGCCGTAGAAGAAAAACCCCAAAACAAATTCATTACGGAACTGCACCTCAGGGGGTGATAATTCGATTCAACGAAACTTTCCTGATTATTTATTGCTTCATGCGGCGACTCCGATTCGTCCTCGTCCTCTACTTTCCTCTCTCTCCATCCCTTAGACTCTTTTACTGGGTTGTGTGTCTGATTCTGTGCCTGATGTTGAAGTTTTCCCCGTGGCGTTTAGCTGTTAGTGTCATAAAATGTTTTGTGTGGCACTGCAACTCATTATTTTGTTCATTAACACTTTTTGTTTTTGTTTTAATACCCTAAGTCCCCTAACATAACGAGGGAGTATACTTGAGTATACTTGTAATAATTTGTGGGACTTTTTTTATTTGTTGCCGAGAGGAATCGAAGAGTCTTATAAATAGCACAGATATTTTTGTGAAGCATACTTTTTAGAGCCATATAAATGTATAAGAATCATTTGAGTGAAATTGTAATACAAATAGGAGCTAAACGCTTAGCAAACTTTCTATAAAGCAAAACTTAAAATTAAATTCGAAAATTTATTTAGAAAGCACATCTTTCTCAAATCCCGATTTAATTTAAAAAAACAATGTAAAAATAATAAATTTAATATAAAGAAAATATTGCAGATAAAAAAAGATTTAATTTTGCACACTTTCAAATATTTAAGCAGGGTACCTTGTAGTCCGCATTTAAGTTGTTATTTCAAGTTAATTTTTTGTAGGACATAGTCGGATGCCCTGGATATATATTAAATAATGCGACCTTTATTTCAGTTCTTCTTATTTGATTTATGTTCTTCGAGTATATGAGTTTTATGCCCGAATATAAAATTATTTTAAGTTTACTTTTATGGTTGACTGTTTGTTGTTTAGATTTTTTTTATCCCATTTATGCAAATATGGCGCTATCTTTAATATAATGTCTAACTGTCGAGCTGTCTTAACTCGTAGATGGCCAATGCTGGTTAACTTTTAATGGCTTGTGGCTTTAATTCATTAGCAAAAGTGGAGTGGGAACAGAGATGAGGATGAAAAGATGCGGACAGTCTTCTCCTAGTTGAGGGATCTGTTTTGGATTGGGTCCTTCGTTGTGGCCATTTCACTGGGCTATAGCACTTTGCTGAGTTATAAAATGTTATCGACGGCGCAGGTTTTTATGCTTTTGGGGGGTCAGATAAATGTGTTTATTGGACATTTTCGGCCAAGTCGTCCGGCGTCTGTTTAATTTTTGTGGTCTTTTACTTTTTGTAGCCACCAGCATGAGAATTTGGCAGATAGAAAACATGTTTACGACAAGCAAACGCCACGTTTTTGGCGGCAGTTCAGGAAGATTTGTCCAGGGATTAGAGCCGAAATGTTAAGAGCCGCTCATTAAGAAGCTAAGAGAATGTCTAAGAGTTTATGACCAACACAAGAATGAAAACAAAAACTCTGAAATAGAAACGAGTACATGTAGAAGAGGAGAAAATGAGATTGGGAATGCGTAGGCTCTTTACATATGGGCCATTAAGAAGCTGATGAAGTAGTTGATAGTGTATTGTCAGTTGGTACTTTGTTTGTATGTTAATCTAATGCTTTGTGCATAACAAACAAACAAACAAAGTCTTAGACCATCTTTTAAATCTCTCATATGTTTAAAATAGTTGATAATATTACATTTTACGAAGAAAGAAGAAGCTTAAATATTTTTTAGCTTAGCTTGTCTTAAGAATCTAGATAATAATTGGCTTTCATCGAGCAAACTCTTTAAGCTGCCAATATATGTTTGAAAAATGTTTTTCTTTGTCGATTATGGCAAGATATTTAAATTATTTTAATTTAATTTTAATTTATCACTTAATTTTGAAAATTTAAAATTATTTATAAATTATAAAACTATAATATTAAGATAAATTGTTGCATAAACTGCAAAAGTTAACTCTTTTGCTTGAATTAAATTAAATTATTCAGAACAAAACTTGCTTGATAGCATCTGCTTGTCTGACTTTTGTAGCTACTACTTAGCTTAAAAAGGCTTTAAGTTAATTTACTTTGTAGTTCCTTAACTAAATCAAAGTTAAACATTTTATTGCCTGGCCCAAAGGAGTCACAAAGCAAGTTTCAATTAAATAGCCTTCTCAATGCTAGATCCTATTTCAAGCTTGCACTTAGCCCTCTCTCTCTCTCTCTGTCTGTTTCTCTCTCTCTTTCTCTCTCTCTCTCTCTGTCTGCTTCTTAGTTCTATACGCAGTGAACTCCTTGCGGATTTAAAGCCGTCAAACAAAAGAGGGAACATGGCGCACAGGCCATGAATTCATTTTAAAATTGTAACTTGGGCAAAACAAAAGGAACTGCCATTGTGCAATTAAAATTGTATGGCACTGGGGAAAAGTAGAGAAGTAACTGTAGCTGGAGGAATGGCTAGAGATGTAGCTGGAGATCTAGTGAGAGAATCAGAAGCAGCTGCCTGCCGATAAGAGAAATTAAAACAAACAGACGACGCACGCTCTGCAACTGTTGGACAATTGGACAATCTGTACAATTTCCAAAGTGACACACAGTGCAAAAACAAACACAACACACACACACACTCGCACACCCGCAACAGAGTTCAATATGTGTCCATGAGCAGAATCCTGGCCCAGTCACCGTCTTCAATTTCGTCTCTCTTTCTTTGTCACTTAACTCTCAGTTCTTGGCGCCAGCAGCTACAACTACAGCTGGCCATGTTTACGGCATATCATGACAGTTTTCCCTCTCTCCTTCTCCATCATTCTATTTTCATTTTTCCCATGTATTTTTTCTGTGTGTATTTTTCTGTTCGTTGCTTACTTCTGCTTTAAGTTGTCACAGTTGTTCAAGTTGTCGAGTCCAGTTTAGATTCAGTTCAGTCCCCCAGCAGCTGCACTTGTCGTGTTCCTTAAGTCCCCAATGATATCGCATAAGTTTTTCAATTTTGTGCGTTATTAGAAGCGATTAGAGCTCGAGTACACGACGCTAAATAAGATACAGTATGAGTGGGCAAGCGAGAGGGAGAGTCACAAAGAGAAAGAGAGAGAATATCCAGAGTCCATTTCCTTTACGTTAACTTTTTTCTAGGGTGATAAACACTTAACACCGATTTTCAGCTGCCTTAAATTGCTGTGAAAAGTTTATATATCCTGTTCATATTCAACTATATCAATTTTATACAATTTGCTAACTCTCTCAACAGTTTGAAATTATTAACTTTGGTTTATTTGTTCCGCTGCAAAACAAAGTTTTAATTTTACTAGTGAATACATTATAAGCACACGAGTGTCCTGCAAATCATTAATTCACAATTACTCTTTTGTTTCTGTTAAATTAGCAAAAGATAATTTTATTAAATTTAATTAAGTTTTAAACTCAACAAATAGGCAAAAATACCTTTTATATGAAATTATTGTTGTATAAAATTAACCATTAAGTAATAAACTTGTTAAAATTTGAAATGAATATGTGTGAATCGATTTTTGTTACCGACATTTTTTTTTATATACTAATTTGTCTACATCATATATTGCCGTAATAATCTCTAGAGATTGGCGCTGTCTGTCTGATTTAAAGTAAAAAAAGCTAAATCAACCCTCTGTTACCTGCAGGCATTGCTTAAAACTAAACAGCTATTACGGTTACTTTGGCTTTGGTATGTCATAAGCGAATTAGACTAATTTATTAGGAATTTTAGGTCTTTTGATATATACTTTTATTGTATGCTATTCACAGCTCTTAACAGTTTAATTAGTGGTCGGTTGAATTTTAATAAAAGGATTATGTTGGTCGCATTGTTTGCATTTTATTCATTTATTCAAAATTTCTTTGCGGTTTTTAATAAAGCGCATGTAACGCAAAACTTGCCAGGTGCATTCAGGTGTTCATTAGTTCGAGTGCATATGAATGTATTTCTTTAATTAAAACACACACACACACAAACACACACAGAGACTGAGAGAGAAGTACAGTAAAATGTGTAGAAGGATGTGAGCTTAGCCAACGGTCAAAATTATGGGCAATTAGGCTAGCCACAATCCGGCAAATGGATTTGCAGCCGAAGGTAATGTGTCAACAGGCGGTCAACTGCACAGGATTGTGGTTCTACATATGTGTGAGTGTGTGGGTGTGTGTGTGTGTTAGAGTGTGCGTAATGAGGCTTAATTTGTAAAATTCCATGGCTTTTAATTGGCATTGGGCAAACCACAAAGCAAAGCAAAGCAACTAACCGTAAACTGGACGATGGATCTGGCATTGAAGTTATACGAGCATCTTAGAGAAGGGGAGAAGGGGGGGCAAGTGCACGGCGTAATTATGTGGTCAAGTGGCCTGAAGGCCAAACCAAGTTTCAAACTAAACGTTCAAGAATTTAAGCAGCATACACTGAGAATTTTACTGTTTGAGTTGCAGCTCTTGTTGTTGTTGTTGTTGTCCTGTTTATGGCATGCAATAAACGTAAGTGGTCTTATTTTGCCACCTAGCTGCAAGTTGCAAAACCGCAGAGATGCATACCAAAAATTAAGTTGCAAAAATAACAAGAGAAAATATGTAAAATAAAATAGAAAATAGCAAACAGCAAACACAACATGGCCACAAAGGCAGAAAGAAGTAGATGCAGAAGCTGAAACGAAACTGCAACGTGGCGAGTGTCACGCCGAAAAGTTATTTTTTTATTGCAGAACTTTATCCTTTCTATAAGGGAAGGAGGTTGAGGGGCAGCAGGTTGTGGCATGCAACGCACATCGCATGCATTTTCGCGCTGGCCAAAAACTTTTGTGGCCATTGTTTAGCTGTAAATGTGGCCCACGCCCAATAGTTTTGTGCTTGTTGCCATAATCTCCGCCTGATTCTTGCCACTTGCCTCCTCGGTCTCATTGTGTGTGCGTGTGTGTGTGAGTGTGTGTGTATGTGTGTGGCAGCTGTTTGGCTCAGCGGCAGCTTAGACTGTATGCGCAACTTTAAGTTGCAATACTGCAAGTTTTTGGTTGCAAGAGGGCGGCAACTTGCTGACATCAAATGCCGATGGTGCCTTGGCATTTATGTAATGGTGCGTATTATGCGTGTAATTGCCATTGCAATTTCTAATCTAATGAACTCAATGGACTTTCCTAAACGTTAAATGGACCGAACATTTACAATGCACATTCCATGCTAAACACTTTAAAATTGTCAAATATTTGCTGAAGTGTCTGAGAAAGTTTTGACATTCTTTGTTTATTTAGAATTTTCTTTTTAACTAATTGGAGACGATGCAAATAATTAGTTGAAATTGTAAAACATGTACAGCCCAAAAGTATGCTAAGTTTTAATATGGTTGTAATTTACCCTAGCGCTCAAAAGTAGGCAACATAATTATCTGCTTTTGGTTTTCTACATGCGCTTTAAAGTGAGCAACATTTTATTTTCATAATGATTTTTAATTTGCTCTGAAAAGTATGCAACACTTTTTTGGACTTGCAATTATGTGCAGCCACTCAAAAGTAGGCAACACTTTATGACATTTAAGTTGCCATTTGCATTTCCAACTCGTTAGCCATATTCAATTGTTGCCTTTGAGGCATTTGAAGTTGCTGCTTTAATAATCGACACTATCAGCATCAGCAACAGCAGAAATAACAACTACAACAACAACAAGGACGACCAGAGCAACAATGACACAAAACTGAAAGCTAAAACAAAAACTTTGTTCAAAGTTGCTGTTGGCCCCGGGGCAGCGTTAAGACCACAAGTAACATTTGTAAAATGCACATTTAAAACTCAACAAAACTCAAGCACACACACACACACACACACACAAGAGTTCGCAGGCATTGGCAGCCCAAAAGGATAATAAGAAACGCCTTTACCGTTGCCTTGACTTGACTTCAACGGCAGCAGCAACGGCAAAACTGTGAAAACTTTTCAATTTATTGTTAAACTTTTGCACTGAGGCGCACAATTATAAAGTGTCATTTAGCACAGGGTACCCCAAAGGCGTTGCACAGAGCAGTCAAAATCAACGCAGTGGCGTCGCAAGGGGGTGAGGGAGTGATTGGGGGTTTTTCTAGCAGCAGGAGCACTGTTAAGAAATTATGAAGTGCTGGACGGCGGCACAGACCATGCTGACAGTTGCGGCTGGGCCACTTCCGGTGCTGGCCAGGCCAACAACAGCAACAAAAATACGAAAACAGCAACAACAACAACACAGTGTGCAGCAGCAACAGCAACAGCATCAACAACATCGTCAACGATGTTGTAGTTGTCGCCGTTGGACATTTTCGGTTGTGCTTCTTTTCTTCCCCCACTATTCTTCTATTCTCCTCTCTTCTCTGCTCGAGTTGATACTCAAGTGCAAGCCAGTTTCATGCGGCGCATTCAAGTGTTGTTATGCTGCCCTCAGTGTCTATCTCTCTCTCTCTCTCTCTCTCTCTCTTTCAAAAGTGTCACAAACACAAATACGAGTTGTAGACGTTTCTCGCACTTGGGCGCTGCGTGATTTACAGCGTGCGACTTTTATTTGAAGTGGGACATTCATTTTACGCTAAAGTGAACCTAAATCAACACCAACGCCAACACTAACACTAACACCCGTCTCCCCTCTCCCCTCTCTTTATTTCTATAGTCGAGTCGAATCTACTTTGTATTCGCATTTTTTGGCAGATGCTTTCAAATTTCTTTCTTTTCGTGGGTTGGCGTCTCTCTTGTGGCGCCTCTTGATTGAAATGCCTGGTAGGCCAAACCGACGATGGCAGCGCTGCACTTAAGTTGGCTTAATTAGTTTTTGAAAGTTATGCCAACACCACAGACACGCCCACTTAATGGCTTGATGGGCGGCTCCCGATGTTGCTGCTGCTATTGCTGCTTCTTCTTCTTTTTCTTCTACTTGAAGTGATTGCTGATGCAGTGCAACATCAAGTTTTCCTCGAGGCAGAATTTCTCAGCATCTTTTCGGCTGCTTCATCATCAAGCTTCACCAGCTGTTGTTGTGTACTGCATTACAGAGTTGACATATGCATTATATCAAAGCCGACTGCAGTTGCTCTATGTTTAAATCAAAAAGCAATCAAATCGATCGATAAACTTAGAAACGGTAAAGAATTCGCTAATTATTATTATTTTCAGTGTTGAGCTTTTACTCAAAATTGTTAAGCAAACAGTATTACTGTATTACTCTGAAGTAAAAAGATATTCAAACATAGCTATTTTCAACTTCTTATTGGCTATCTTGAGTCTGTACTCAGCAGAGCTTAAAATTAACTCCCTGCTTTCAAACTGTGCTTTCAAAGTTACTCTCCTACTTTCATTACTTTCATTAATAGAGTATTTAAGCTATGCTTTGCTGTACTTTCTTCGGTTATTTTCTTATGTTGCGTTGTTGCCTTTGGGATTTTCCCGGCCGCACATATTTTCTTGCAACTTTGCTGTGTGCATTTTTGGCTGGCCCAGACGACGACTTTTGCATTATTTTCTTCATCTCTTTTTTTCGCTTTTATTTCACATTTAATTATGGAAATACTTGCGGCAAAAAAGGAAACATTTGCATAAATATTGAGCAGCAGACGTGAAGTTTGCTTTCATATTGGTCCTTTGAGTATTTGATAAACTGCAGGATTTCTTCATTTCTTTCTTTTTTCATTAAGTTTTTGCGGCAGTTGAAAGGATATGTGTAGAAAGTGTCAAAAACCGAATTGCTAAAAGCCAAATGGTCAAAAGCAACGCTATCAGAGCCACACGTATCCTGTCGCAAGGCCATCAAACCGTAACCAGAATGCTTTTATGCCTGCTGGCCAACTAACGAGAGTGAGACAGAGATAAAGAGAGAGAGAGAGACAAAGCGAGACCAGAGTGCGAATACGAGTTGGACATTCATTTCCAATGAAACTCATTTTGCGGTGACACACACACACACACACATGAAAGGCTCAACTCGACTCGACTTGCAGTGTCCTGTCGAGTTATCCTGTATCCTATATATATCCGGACAGTTGGCTTTTGGCTCTTTTACAGCTGAGCGGTTAGACGTAGCCCACAACCGCAGTCCCGGCTGCCGGAGGGGAAGCGTTGAGCGTTGAGTTTGGCTGTTGAAATTAACTTGACTACTGACACCTTGACAATATTTTTAGCCAGAGAAAAAGAGAGAGAGTGAGAGAGAGCGAGAGAGTGGGGAGTGAGGGTAAAGGACAGGCCTGACATTAAATAGGTAACCGCATTTTATATATATACTATACTAAAACATGACATTTGGTACGGCGTGCGCTCTCTCTCTATCTTCCTCTCTCTCTCTCTCTCTCTGTCAGGCCTCTCATTTTTTGACTTAAACCGAAAGACGTTTGTTGATTTTGGCAGCCGGCGCACGCTGAATTTTCAATTTGATTTGCAATTTTTCCTGCTGCATCAGCATCACCGCTGAGTGGCAGTGTGACAGAGACAGAGACAGAGAAACAGACAGAGACAGCGCTCAAGTGTCAAAAAAGCGTCGACGTGTCAGCTGCCAAACGTGACCCTGTCCAATGTGGTTAAAAGATTTAATAGAATTTTACCAGCTGACAACTTAAAGCCAACTCCCTTCATACGTCGTACGTCCATGATGAGTCGGCTTATATTAATGCAGATGCGTTAAAGCCAAATTGGAAAAGAGGTCAACAAGCAAATTGCAGAATATGCACAAATCAAGACGTTCCGCAAATCGAATTTTGTGTTTTTTTAATTTTTGGCACGACAAATTATTGGTTGGTTTTAATCAATGTTTTCTAGTATTTTTAAATATTTTTGGTAAGAACTTATATAGATATTTATTTTTTATAAAAAAAACTAAATTACTTAATTATTTTTTTGATTATTTTAGAAATAAAGGCGAAAAAATGATCCTTCTATACATTGCGTAATATAGTTTGTTTTAATTGCTCTGCAGACTTTTACTTTTTAAAGTCTTAGTTTTATTTTTGCCTGATTTCTATTATATGAATGATTTTTTTTTGGTTATATTTAACAACAAAAATGTATAAGTACTTCGTAAAAATAAGTATGCAAATAGGAACATCTATCATATTGAATATAAGGTACTACAAATCTTGCTTACCATGAAGTAGGTAAAGTATACATTTAAAATGTGTTTTGAATCTAGTGCTTTTATCTGAATTTTGACAAATTAAATAATAATTTTACGTTGATATGACAAAGAAAACGTTTTTAGGAACATATATCCATAAAAAAAACTCTTAACAAAATTGAACACGCAAATTCGAATCTCTGAATTTTATATGCACCACGCAAATTATCTCATCGGTGATGTCAAGTGAATAATTATCTGCAAATTCAGTTTGCCTTGCAAACCGCATTCACCCCTTCCTCTGTGCTCTCTTAAAGCGATTCTTCCCTGCTGCGAGTCGATGATGCACTCACTCATTCAAAGGCAACGCCAAATGGTTCTGTCAGCAGTGGCTATGAATCAATATGAATGCGTATGCAAAGTTGAATGCATATTTGTGGGTGGTGTGTGTGTGTGTATGTGTGTGTATGTGTGTGTGTGTGTGTGTGTGTGTGTGTGTGTGTGTGTGTGGCAGCTGCTGACTTGCTGTCTGCTCATTCGACTGCTCATTCATTATGCCAATGCCAGGCGCTGGCACTTTTAAAGAATTATGCCATAAGTTAACTTTAGCCAGGATGAGTTTTGGCTGCATTTGGCAGTTGGCTGCTGAAAATTGCATGCTACACGCTGCATGCTGCATGCTGCATGTTGCATATTGCATGTGGCCTGTTGCTAGATGCAGCTTTTGAGCTTTGCTTATTTATAAAGCTGACAGCTGTTTCTCTTTTTCACTTGCCCCTTCCCCCCTGCCCCACTCACTGCATAAATGATTGCCAGCAACGTGACGTATACTTAATTTGTTGATGCTTCAGCAGCTGAAACAGCTGCATCTGCAGCACTAAACGAGCAGTTTACGCATAGGGGAAACTGTATTAAATGCATATTTGTTGCACACCTTGGCAAAACTCTTAGACAAAATTGCTTTTGCCCAAATTCGTAGCAATTTTTGGCCAAATATTCCAACAAATTGGCAATTTGTTTGTTCGCTCGTCACAAGGCAGCACATTTGTGGAACGGAATTTCTTCTTATTGCATGCTACACACATAAGGGTGAACCATTTTACACTTGATGTGGCAAAGCAAGTTTTATGGTCAACAACAGTTCAGACAAAGTCTCTTCATTCAATTTATACTAATTACGAAGATAGAATTTCAGTTCATTGACGCTTTGTCTCAATTTTCCATAGAGTTATCACATGAAATTGCAATTTTAAAATCTGTCGATTCGTTTTTCATTTAATTAGAATTTATTTAAATTCAATTGTCGCAACTGAAATGTTTTCCTAGTAATTTATTTTTGCTTTAAATATTTGACATTTGTTAACTTCATTTAATGTGCTTAAATTATGATTTCTTAGAAATAACATTTCATTTAGTCTTTATTATAATCCCTGCAATTTAGTTCCAGTCATTTGAATTTATTATTTATGTGCTGACTTTGCAGCCTTAATTGTGAAAATTACTTACAATAAATACTTATTTCATCAGTTGGTCTATGGGTTTTTCAAGGAGATTTTTGTGGATTTACAGCATTGAGTTATTAACAGGTAGTTTTTGTTAAATTTACAAAGTTTTACAATATTCTATTTAAATGTTTGACAATTCAATTGAAACAATTGTGTCAACAATAATCTGAATTGAAAAAATTTCTAAAAATATTATTTGATAAAATTTTAAAAATATCAAGCTGTGTACTCCGCAATTAAAATAGATGTAATTTATTCTACTGTGAGATTTATGTATGCCCAGATTAAGTGAAAGCCAGTAGCAATTGTATTTGATATAGCATACATGCATGCTAAGTATTATGCAATCTATTCGTATTTTAACGATTTGTTTTTTGGTTTTTTGTAGCACACCTTAATATTTTGCTGAATAAAGGTTTATAAAAACCGCAATTTACCATACAAAATGTGAATATTTTTAATAATTGTACATAATGTTGGGACCAATGTTGGCCTCATTTAAACCAACAACCAACCGCATGGTCAAAGTGCTTTTCCGCTGCACTGCAGGGTAGCAGGACAGCAGAGGGTAGGGACAGGGACACAGAAAGGGAGCAGACATAGCAGCTATCGCTGGGGACGCTTCAACCGGCTGTTGGCAGGATTCGCTCAGGATTCGTTTGCCGCAGGGTCCAATTGTGCAACTGTCATTATCTGCACGTACTCACGGCATGTGCGACAGAAGGGTAGATGGGGCTGGTTAGCTAAATGTAATGTGCATACATTAGTCATATCTGAAACGGAGGAAGTGTGTCCTCGGGGGTCTGCGAATCGCTCGCATCCGGTGCTGTATAATAGAGATAGAGATACGCACGCGTAACGACAATAACCGTAAAGCGCGTCGCGTCTCTAATTACGCTCTCAATGTACAACAATACAATGCAACAGCAACAACAACAACAACAACAATAATAATTACAATAGCAGCGGCAGCAGCGGCAACAGTGGGTGCAAAAGAACTTCCGATAAGCCTCAATGACGCAGGTTAACAACAGGCGAGAACTTGATAAGACCCTCTCAAATCTTGCATCAACCTCATTTTATCCGTTTCTCTTCCTCTCCCTGCCTCTTGCGCTCGCTCCTTCTCCCCTTCTCTCTCTCTCTCTCTCTCTCTCTCTCTTTTCTTTTTTGCGTTAATCCAAATCTAGGCCTTGCTTGACAATTATTTAAATCGGCACGCGTTAAACTTTTGCGCTCGACACTCGTAATTTTTATTAATTTTACAACGCCAAAAACTTTGTAATTTTTTTCAAACTTTATTTTTTTTCTTAAATATTTTCGGCTTAGCGACTGGCTTACAAGCGCTTGACGATGTCCAAAAAATTACAATAAAAAACTTTGCCAAAGAAAAGAAAGCAGAGTAAAGACATAAAACATGAAATTTTCTTATACTTTGGCATTGCTACTTAAGCGGAAGTTGGACTCTTTTTAAGGCGGAATTGTAGCAGGACGGGAAGGGGAGGTGGGCATTGTGGATTTCCGTTTTAATTAGTCGACTGCGGCAGCGAGAGCACCGGAATCTCTGAATTCAGCAACTGTATTTTGTATGCTCGGCACAGAATCCGAAGCAGGAGGAGAACAAGGCCCAGACAATGGGCCCGGAGAGTCTTGGGCCAAATGGCAAAACTTGCCCATTGCCAGCCATAACTGTAAAATGCGCCTTGACACAAAGTTTCTTAAAGGAGTGAGAGTGAGAGAGAACGAAAAAGGGCGAGAGCGAGAGCGGTAGAGTGTGTATGTGGGATAAGTCTTATCTTACATGCTGCTCTCATTTATGTCTTTTTTTGTCGTCTGCTGTCTTCGACTTCAGCTGACTTTGCCTCATCCTCATCCGCATCATCTTTCTCTTTCTTACTCCCCTGCTCAACCACATCTACATCCTTTTACCCCATTGGCATTGTCTGCGGCCAGAAAGTTCAAGTGATGTGCATAATTTAAATGAAAATGTCAACGCGGCTTTCGGCAGCTCATTGCAGTTACTTTAACTCTGTTGTTTCCTCTCTTCTCTCTGTCTTCTTACTTGCGATTGTTGTTGTTACTATTGTTGTTGCAGCAGCCGCAAATAACGGCAGTTTTCTGCCTTGTTCATGTGCCGGAAGTGACAAAAGTTGGCTGCGCTTTTTCTAGTCTTTCTCTAGGAATTACACTAATGTCCTGCGGTTAGCTTTAAGTGCGTTAAGTGAGTCAAATCTAAGAGATTTAGTTTAGCAGATGAATAATATTCAAACTCTAAGCTGAAGCTAAAGTAAAGCGGATAGATCTGTTAAAACTAATTATTATTTTCACCCTGTTATTATTTAAGTTCAACAAAACCCCTTTCAAAATTTAATTGGGATTTTTTTGTGTGTGTCTAGTTATATTTTAATATTTTTCTTAATTTTTAGTTATAATTTAACACAATAAAAATATAAATTTAAAATGTTTGAGGTGATTGTTAAAGAGAATATCATCTGAGTACACAATTTAAACACATCAACATCTAATTGTATATAATAATTCCGACATGGAGTTGTCAATCATACAAATAAATCTATTAACTACAACTTAATTGACAATCGTTATGTATATATAGGAAAAACTAATTGGTATGATTTTATTTAACTGCATAAAATATGCACAATAAATGAGCACAAGGGCAAAAAGTTTAAATTGCGTTAAATGTTGACGCATCATAAAAAATGAAAACGAAGCAAATCGAACGAGCGAAAAAAATGGGGCAGAAAACTTCAACTGCAACTGGGGAAATAGTTAACGCCATTTTTATTTATGACGTAAATACGATGCAGCATATTTCATGCCGACTACAAACTGATAGATACAATGCATTTTCGAGTGGCCCCGTTTTTATTTATTTTCCTGCTCTTTCTATTTTTTTTTTGATGTTGTATATTGTTTGTATATTCGACGCCTACCTATTAGGCCTGTGAGTGGGTAGGATTCGGACTTGGAGCTTGCATTTGATGGGCGCCTGTCAATGCCAGGATAACAAAAGAAAAACGTTGAAAAATGTGTACAGCTTCGACAGCTGAGCGCAGAAAAAAAAAGATAGAGAAGAAAAACGAACAGATAAATTTATATGCAACCGCACATACATACACACACACACACACACACACACACACACACACACACACACGCAAACTCACACTCCCAGCAGATACACCTACAAGCATAAGCCCACATAAAGCACTCAGAGAGCTGAACGAGCCTGCATTTAACAATTTATCTGCAGCTGTCAAAATTAAAACCCCATACGGAGAGCCAGATCCAGAAACAGAAACAGAACCAGAACCAGAACCAGAGTCACAGCTATAGCTATAGCAATAACTATAGCCGTTGCCATTGCTGGGCCAGAGGTTGGACTGAGCCTCTCCGGGAACAGGCGCAGCGAGCCACGACGAGGAGTCAATACCCATGGCAGCAGTCGAAGCAGTGAGCACAGGACATAACCCAGTCGCAAGTCAGCTGCAGGCGGCATGGATTTCGAATAAAAACCAAGTCGGAAAGGCTATAGTCGAGATCTCGACTATAGAATACCCGTCACTTTTTTTAATATACACAAAAGTACTTTAAAAATATAACTATCTAATAAAATTTATGGCCTTCTTTGGGCGCTCGGATTGCCTAAATTATTAATAACTTTGGTTAGCTATTACTGTCGTTCTACATGTCGGATCTTAATGCGATTAAGTGTTATAATACATTATATTAATAAAAAACTTAAATTCTCATAAAAACCATATTATTTTAAAAACTGTGGGTGTGGATGTTTTGCGCGACTTCTTACGACATCTTACAAATTTAAAACAAACCTGTCCTGTGTGAGGTCTATTGAAATCATTGTGACAAATTTGGTTGACCTATCCCTAATAACTTATGAAGTCTAGCCGCTCACACGGACAGACAGACGGACATGGTTATATCGACTCGGCTGCTGAACAAGAATATATATACTTTATAGTGTCGGAGAAGACTTCTTCTCCCTGATTCATACATTTCAACGAACACAATATACCCATTTATTTATTTTTGAAGTTTCCGGTATTAAAAGAAAAAAATTGTAGAAAAAGCAAAGACAGTTTTTCTTTGGTGCGCCGAAGTTTTGATACTCTTCATCACAAAATACGATAAAGATTTTCATACTACAATTTTGACTATCGCCCGGCTTTCATCTCATTTAAAATGTTTTAATTTATGCAATCTCTCACGCCCCTTTTAATGCGTTACACATTTCTTAGACATATAATAATACTCTCTGCAAGGGAATAAAAAGGAAAGATGCCTGCATGGATTGGAGGTGGCTGAAATCAACAACGGCAAGAAATAGCGGGAAAAGAAAAGTGCAGCAAATGGAGCGGGAGAAGAGGGAAGAGCATGAGCCCTAGGAGGTCACACAATAATGCCGGTCACAGGATAAGCAAGCCAAAGCCAGACAGACACAGAGGCAGCCTCAGCCATTGTACAAGGGAGAGGGCAGGGGGGGGGGGAAGATGGTGAGGGTAGGGGGCAATCGGACAGTGGGAGAGTCAATAGCAGCGGCTGACTGTAAAAAACGGAAATGGGGCAATCATAAATTTACACAGATATGCAAGTGCCCTGTTCCCTTCAATTGTGTGAGTGTGTGTGTGAGGTTGATTGTGTAGGTGTAGGTGTAGGTGTATGTGTGTCTGTATAGAGTATTTGTGTTTGTGTTTGTTACTCTCTCTTCCTCCGTCAGCTAACCGCCTACAACAACAAGCAAAAACTGCAGCGTAGAGCTCTAGGAGAAATCTCTGGGAATTGCAGGCACTGTGCCATAGGAATTAGAGATGAGCACGTGACAGATTCTTAAACAGTCAAGCTATCAATAACGATTATTTCTATAAATTCTACTCTCATTAATTTAAATATTTCCGAATATATATTACAGCTTTCTTTCTGAGCTCCTCACGCATCCATCTCTAGTTTCTACAACTGGCCGCAAACAATTCAGCTGCCAAATGGCAAAAGTTGTTGTTACTCTACAGAGTGGGCTATAGTTTTGGGGTATGTGTAAGGGTTGATGGGCTGCGGAAGTGGGTAATGGTAAGGGAAGCTTGGAGTGGCGTGTAACGGGAACGACTTCGATTTAATGCGAATGCGATGCGTTGCCCTTTGCCTGGCCTGCTCGAATATCCTTGTTGGATTTGTTGGGCCACAATTTTATTTCTGTTTATACCCTGGAATGCAGAAGGTGGATGGAGGTATTTTCGACTATGGATAAGTATTCAATTTGAATTTTCTGTGATTATGAAGTCAAGCGAACAAAGCTGTCAAATGTCTAAAATTTAAGAATATATTTAAGATATATATTTAATTAGTTTATAAATTGAATTCAAATGCACAAAATACATTTGAACGAAATTTAATATGGTTTAAAATATACTATAAATTAAAAAATGAAAAGAAATGTATATGTATGTATAAAAGTATTGTTCTTATCAGATATTCTCTTCAAATCGACTAGAGATTTAGTATCGTTTTAAATACAAAAAGTGATTGTGTTTTTATGAACTTAAAATGCACTTTACTTAAAAAAGATCTTACTGACAGGGTATTTCCTAGTCAACTCAAGTTCTATTATCTAATCGCATTGCATTTTTTTTGCTGCTGTTTCTCTTGGCTGCGCTGCGTTCGCTGAGCTGAGATTTGTGGTGCGGTGCAAATAGATTTCTAGCGTAGAACATAAATAATACACACACACACATGCACAACCAGAATATATGAGTGTGCGTGTGTGTGTGTTTGTGAGTGTGCTGTTTGCCAGTTGATCCTTTTGGTTGGCATGCAAAATGCGAAAATCAAAGTGTTTGCATTTGTTCAAATCGCACACAAAAGCAAACGCAGTCGCAGCTCTCAAAATGGGCGTTGAATTCTTCGTTATTCGGGGCATGGTGAGGGGGAAGTGGGGTGGGGTGGGGTGGGGTGGGGTCGATGAGCGGTGGGCGTGGTCCCTGACAAGGCTATTCTCTTTTAGTCAGGGCTTTGCATGCAAATTTTCAGCGCCTGGGCAAAACGTTTGACATTTGCTCCGTCTCCCAAACTTGAGATAATGTGCCTTTGTGTTGCCTCGTTTTCCTCTCGAGTTTTGCCAGTTTCCCGCAGCTCTTCCCTCATTTTGTTTTTCTCCCATACTAACACACACACACACACACACATAGTGCTTTCAGTTTGCCTTCTTCATTTTTTGCTTCTCGCACTTTTGCATTCAGTTTTGGCAGTCGCATATTTTACGTTGGGTTTTTGGCCTCGCATAATGATGGCCAAGTCCAGAGAGCACTAGTTTTTGCATTCCCCATACAACGTCCTCAACATCCTGTCAGAGTCCTGCCTTCTTGCATATACTTTGCATATCGCCTTGCCACATTGCACATTGCAGTGTTTGTTGTCCATTGGTATCAGTAACAGACACTGTCACAGTCACAGTCACAGTTTTCAGTTCCCAGTCTAAGAGTAAAGCAACTTCCGTTTTTCTGCCTGACTCAGCAATTTATGCAACATTCTGTGGCAACAACACATTTTTTGTCAACTTCATTAGTGCTATTTGGGGACTAATTATAGGCTCAGCCTTTGTCCCATTCTCATATTCGTTTGAACTGAGAAGTAGACAAAATTTTTGTTATATTTCAGTTTGCTTTTCAGCTAAAATATGAGTATTTAAATAAAATATTTTAGTTAGTTAGTTATATAGTTTTTTATTTTACCTTTTATTTACATAATTTAGTTGTTAAAAATTTTATTTTCTGAATTTTTAAATACTATCTAATGTTTAAGTTGGTCAAGAGATTATGAAAAACTTGTCAGAAAGGGTCGGAAATGCCTCCATCTTCCTGTTACATGATTTTCAACGAACACAATATACCCGTTTACCTTTCTCTGAAATAACGGGTATACAAAAATTAAGTTTCAGACACAAATGGTCATGTTATCCCATTAGAAACTCTGTGAAATATACCCAACATAGGTTAATTTAGATTGGAGCTTGTCTAATTAGATTTGTTTAAATTACAAACCATTTGATAATTATGAAATGAAACTCCAGAGATTTAAAAACATAAAAAACCAAACTATGTTGACTGATTGTCTGGCACATGCAACATTCATTTCAAATACCCAGAGCATTGAATTTTTAAAGGTAAACACCGAGAGGCTAACTGAAAACTAAAACTCAAACTCAGGCACTGGCGTTAACTTCAACAACAACAACTGTAGCTGCAACTCGAGAAGGAACTCCAGCTCCAATTCCTGCTCCAATTCCAGGTCCTGCTTCAGTTTGAGGTAATCCCCAAGTGCTGCTGAACACGAGTATAACACACGTAATGCATATTTAAACATTTGCTGATAGCAAATGACAAAGGTGGTACCCTGGAGAAGTATGGAGTGGTATGTTATATACAGTCCATGGAAAACAATGTTAGCTTGAAGCTAGTAGCAAGTGGCTAAGGCAATGAAGTGGAGTGAAGTGAAGTGGAGTTTGGGTAAATGTTTGGCCAACTTAAACCTTAATCAATGCAAAAGTTTTTGGCCTAATCGCTCTCAATTATTCAAGTGAAACGTGGCATTTAACAAGTACGTGAGTAGAGCCACTCACGTGAAGATTGACTGAATGTGGTGCTGTGTGGATATGTGTGGGGTCTGTGAGGTCTGGTGGATTCCATGGGATCTATGTGGTCCTTAACGAAGCATAACTTTCGCTCTCAGGTAAGCTGAACCACTCAAGTCATGCCTGGCGGCGGTCTGTTAAGTGCCACAGTGTTGCCAGGGTTAATAATAATCATATTTATGTAGAGCGCACTGTACAAGGTACGAGTCTTCGTCCCAGCCTCTCTCTCTCTCTCTTTAACTCTTTGCAACACAAGAGGACAAAGTTGCAAACGGAAACGGAAGCAACATACAGTGAACTACCTCATACCTGGATATCATGCTCAGCAATGTGTCTCTGTCTCTATAAGCCTTTTGTAACCATGGTCACTGCGAGTGGGAAAGGGTGGGAGAGAAAGGCAACGGCGATTCACTAAACTGTAACTGGAATTACTGAAAACTATTCACACACAAAAATATTGTTCATGTTGCACACAAAAATTGAAAATTTTCTACTTTTCCGAGTTTTTCCAGCTGAAATCGGAGCAGAGCAGAAAAACTTTGTCTGGTTACAACACGCTGAACAGGTAAACCCAACTTCCACACTTTGTGGGATGGACGGAGGAGGAAAAGTACGGACTACTGCCTGATGAAAAGTCAGGAAGTAAAGTTTTACGGTTCACATAAAAGCTGAAATGTTCATACAATCAGCATGAATTATAACTCGGATGTGGATTAATAGTTGGCCAAGTGTGCTGTAGGTGTGTGTGTGTGGTGTGTGTGTGTGTGTGTCGGTGTGTTCTGGCATTGGATTTTGATTTGGCTTCGGCTTACTCGGCAACAATTCTAGCCAGATTTTCTGTGTATATGTATGTATGTATGTGTATGTGTGTGGGCTGTTAAGCCTTGTAAAATGTTAAGAGCTTTTGCATTTCTGAATTCTGCGTTCAACGTTTCACATTCGAACTCTCATTAAAATTTCTTAATTAAAATGATTTTGGAGTGCATTGTCATGACGAAAATAGACCAATATTATTAGAGTTGAGATAAAATTCTTGATTGTATAACATTTTTTTATCAGTGCACTTGACTTTAATTAATTGTAATGAATTCATAGCTGCCAAAGCTAATTTGAAATTGAATCTGCAAGGCGATCTTGAAATTTGTATATGAAAAGTTGGCATATTCCAGAAAATAATTGGAAACTCCTAACTTGCTTTCGGTGGAGTCCATACGAGTCGATGATTTGTATTATTTCTACTTTATTTAAATTAAATACATTTTAATAAATATTTTCGTATATGTTTTAAAATTAAGCTATGTAAATCTGACACTCTTAGCTCTAAGTGTTTTTACTTTAATGTTTGGTTAAAAAATTCATAAATTTAAATGGTTGTCCCAAACGGATAGTTTTTAAAGCTTATAGAGAATAAAATGATTGAATAAGTGCTGCTGTTATTACCATTTTCCAAGTTTAAATTAGTTTAAAGTGAATTAAAGAACACTTTAAATATTGTATTTCTTAATCTGGATATGGATAAATATGTATATTTCTCTGACAGCAAATGTCAAGTATGGTCATGACCATAAATTAGAAATGCTGCGTTGGCACGACATCAAAAAGAATTCAACATCAGCAAATATTTGCAGCACGTTTTTCGTTTACATATCAGCTTGACAAGTTTTGCATTACGATTAAGATGTACAGCAGTGACTACTCCAACAAGAAAAACAACAACAATCAGAACAACAATAACAATAAGAGCAACAAGAACAGCAATAACAACGTTATCAACACCTTTGACAACAACAATGACAAATGTGGGCGGAGTCAGCATCCAAGTCCGAGTCGTAGTCGTATTTAGAGTCGGAGTCGAAGTTCAAGTCGTGAGTGAGATTTATGTGTTTTGCTTGGCTGCGATTTGAGTGTGTGTGTGTGTGGGAGGGTGTGTGTGTGTGGGAGGGTGTGTTTGTGTGACAATAAAACAAAACAAAACTTGCGATTAGATGGCAGTTATGACTAACAAACGAAGCAGAAGAAGAAGGTGGATAGTCGGAGGTCGACGCATAAATATCAGCAGCAGACTCCAGGTTGCAAACGTGGCAAACATCGAATGCCAAATATTTTGATGTATTTCAATGGGCAGCACACATACACAATAGTCATTATGGCCACAAACGTCCAAGGAATTGAAGCCCTGCCCCAAAATGAGACCTTACTTGGTAGCTACTTGCCACATTGCAACTTATATTTATGAGTGGCATTCGCGAGTGTCCTTTTTGTTGTTGCTATTGTTGTTGTGAGTGCGTAGGAATTTCGCCTTTGGCTCGTTAAGATTTACGAGCCACTAACAAACACACAAACATACACACACACTCCCACACAACGCTGTGGCACGTCGCTGACTTTAGAAATTAATTGGCCCAAATAAGAAATTCGAGAGTAAACGTTGTGCTCATAAGTCCTGGCATCGTCCTGCCATCGAGGTGGACGCCAGCTCCTTGTGGCTTCTTCTTTTGAGTTTTTTCCTTCCTTTCGAACAGACGAAATTAATTTGTTATCCTCGCTTGTTTAACGCAGCTATAAATTATGATGCCAAAACTTTCTGGCCACTCAAAAAGCAAACAACGCCAACAACGAGACCAAGACCTAGAACGTGGCCCGGTTTACAACGTGGCCAGCACGTTGCCGAACAATTATTAGCTTTTGTTACGCACACTTTATCACTGGCCATGTCGATATGCAGCATCTCTCCAGCCCCCATTTGTGCCCAGTTTATATATGGGCCGCGTAATTGGTGGGCACGTTAATCAACACAGGAGCTCTCTCTTTCTATCTCTCTCGTTCGCTCTACGCGTTGTCTTTGCCCAATTAGAGGCGACCAATGACTGCAGTGCCTTCAAGATGGCAAATGGAAGATGGATGCTGATGAGCCTCTGCTCTGAGCTCTGAACTCAGCCTCATCCTCATCCTTTGGCTAAGCCAACTGATGCGTTACCCTGGAGAACATTACGAATGGATGTTACTACATAAATCCTAAATAGTAGCTGCTATTAATGTGGTGTTTAGTAAGCCTCGTGTTTGATGTGCTTTGATTACCTACTCAGATGAAAATCCAATATTAATTTATTTCAGTGAACTTTTTAACTCAAACTACTGCAGACCATCCTCCTTTGGAAGGAATTTCCTCTCTTTTCTTTAATCTTACAAAGTTCCATCTAGTCCTACTTCTATTCATACTTCTATTAGCATTTGAACTCTCTACTACTGCTACTATAAATACTACTATTATTATTACTCCTCCAAGTCCCTCTCCCAAGTCCCTCTCCCAGGCACCGCTCCCAGTCCCTCTCCCAGGCTCCGGTCCGAGTCTCTCTCCCAGGCCCCGCTCCCAGTCCCTCTCCCAGGCCCCGCTCCCAGTCCCTCTCCCAGGCTCCGGTCCGAGTCCCTCTCTTAGGCCCCGCTCCCAGTCCCTCTCCCAGGCCCCGCTCCCAGTCCCTCTCTTAGGCCCCGCTCCCAGTCCCTCTCTTAGGCCCCACTCCCAGTCCCTCTCCCAGGCACCGCTCCCAGTCCCTCTCCCAGGCTCCGGTCCGAGTCTCTCTCCCAGGCCCCGCTCCCAGTCCAGCTCACAGGCCCCGCTCCCAGTTCCTCTCCCAGGCACCGCTCCCAGTCACTCTCTTAGGCCCCGCTACTAGTCCCTCTCTTAGGCCCCGCTCCCAGTCCCTCTCTTAGGCCCCGCTCCACAGTCCCTCTCCCAGGCCCCGCTCCCAGTCCCTCTCTTAGGCCCCGCTCCCAGTCCCTCTCTTAGGCCCCGCTCCACAGTCCCTCTGCCGGGCCCCGCTCCCAGTCCCTCTCCCAGGCCCCGCTCCCAGTCCCTCTCTTAGGCCCCGCTCCACAGTCCCTCTGCCGGGCCCCGCTCCCAGTCCCTCTCCCAGGCCCCGCTCCCAGTCCCTCTCTTAGGCCCCGCTCCCAGTCCCTCTCTTAGGCCCCGCTCCCAGTCCCTCTCTTAGGCCCCGCTCCACAGTCCCTCTGCCGGGCCCCGCTCCCAGTCCCTCTCCCAGGCCCCGCTCCCAGTCCCTCTCTTAGGCCCCGCTCCCAGTCCCTCTCTTAGGCCCCGCTCCCAGTCCCTCTCTTAGGCCCCGCTCTCAGTCCCTCTCTTAGGCCCCGCTCCCAGTCCCTCCCTTAGGCCCCGCTCCCAGTCCCTCTCTTAGGCCCCGCTCCCAGTCCCTCTCTTAGGCCCCGCTCCCAGTCCCTCTCTTAGGCCCCGCTCCCAGGTCCCTCTCCCAGGCCCCGCTCCCAGTCCCTCTCCCAGGCCCCGCTCCCAGGCCCCGATCCCAGGCCCCGCTCCCAGGCCCCGCTCCCAGTCCCTCTCCCAGTCCCTCTCCCAGGTCCACAAGTACCACCGTACTTACTATGGAAAAAACTTCGCCCGATCGGTCCTATGACAGCTATAAGTTATAGTGCTCCGATTTGCACGAGCTTTGGATAGGATATATAAAGCGAAGTTTTATGTTAATTATATAAGTTTGGTTACGATATCTCATAAAACAAATAAGTTTTTTTCACTAATTATTAAAGATGTGGAGCTTTTTTAGAACTTTTTCAATGCAAAATTTTAAAATCATTCAGTATAGAAGAAGTTATTCAAATGAACCATATTAATAGCTTAGCAATTCAATTACCTCTCGCAGCTTGTATCAAATATTTTGTATTGACCATGATTGCCAATTAAGTTTATTTAAATACCACGTTTAGCTGACTATTGCCATTTGGCAACTGCGATGCGTTGCATGCAACTTGTCGGGTTCTTTTCGTTTGATAACGCGTTTCAAAAACGGATTAAATTTCTTTTGTTGCGCGTCGCAACGATGTTATTTCCAACTGTCTCTTTCTGTTTTACTCTCTATACCTATCTCTTCCTCTTCAACTGCCGTTTAACTTCCACACCACGACAGCCACATGTATGTGTGTGTGTGTGAGGGAGAGAGTATGTGGCATCGTTGTCGCCTTGTTAATTAAACGTAGCATACACCGTGTGGTACGGAATTGCGCCTCGATTGCGATTGACACAATAAATTGTCAATTACAGTGCAATTACGTATGGAAATCGTCGCAGGTTGTGGCGCAACAAAATACACAAAATGAAAAGCTGAAAAACTCAACAAAATATAAAAAAGGAAGGAGAGAAAAAGAAATACTTGCCGCAGCAACAGCAACAGCAGTCGTCGCTTAATTAAATCGATAAAAATCGAGTCACATTTTAAGCGTCGTTACAACGCGCACACAATAGAAACGTGCAAATATGCCAGGGGAATCCCCCCGCAGCATTGCATGCAAAAAGTGTGAACGAGATAGCAATAGCCCACTTTTTTTGTCTCATTTTTCCTGCTTGCGAGTGAAACATTTAAAAATTGTCGAACTGTTATCAATTCCATGGGAAAAATTCGGTCAACATGGCGACCAGCGGCCAGTTCAATGGGCATGGGATTATTCCATTCAACTGATAAGGGGGTTCTGAGGAGGGGTGTGGAGGCGGTTTGGGGGTAAAGGTTTTTTGGGTATGCCTCGCGGCAGACAACAGTGAAAAACCAAACCAACAAACAACAAAATAATCGGACGACATGGCACAACATAATGCCCTACAGTCAGTTGGTCTCTTGACTGAAAACGGAATAGTTAAAAGTCTGTAACTAAATGTGCAAAGTTTATCAACTAAATTATTGCTGGAGGGGCTAGAATTTTATCTGACAGATTGACTCTATCTTAATAAATAGCTATTCTTTTCTATACTTTTGTCAGATAACTTTATTTTAAGAGCAAATTTGAACTGTAAGATATGAACTGAAAATATTCTAAATTGCTTAATAATATATTAAAATAAATTTACCAAAAGCATAAATTTCAATACAAAAATAAAAATTTTAAATATGAGTTTTTGAAACTAAAAGTAATATCCTTACAAAAAAATAATTTAATACTTAAAAAAAGGTGAATTAAGTAAAGAGAGATCTTAAGACAGATACAAGAATTAGAATAATTCTGGAGTATTTAAAAAAAAAACGTTTGTTTTTAAAAATTTATATCTAAATGCTTTAAACTTTAACTAATTTGTTGAAATATTTTGAGCAAATATAGTCAAATGAATTCAGAGTTTAAGCTTGATTTCCAACAGAAAAATAAGTCTATGCTGAGCTTTATTGAATTGAATTTAAACACACATTTTCAGTTGAAATTATCTATTTAATTTGGAAATAGGCTACAGGGTATAGGCTAATCGGGGCATATTGATAAATGGCTGCAGCACCAGCAGCAGCAGACAGTTGAAAATGAAGCATGCAACACAGCGTAAGCCCACAACATGTGTCGCCAATGCGGCACAAACAGTGTTGATTCGGACTAGCTATATAAAGGTGTATGTATGTGTTTGTGTGTGTGTGTGTGTGTAGTGCGTGTGTATTTCCGTTTCCGCTTCGTTAATAGAGTTAGTTACACATACTCTAACGACAACTGCAATTGCTGATGTTGTTGCTTTGGCTGCAGCCAAAAAATACGCGAATTGAACTGGCGCTTATAACTTCAAGAGAGCGAAAAAGGGTGAGAGAGGGCAGAGTGTGAAAGAGGAAGAGATAGAGAGACAGACACAGAGAGAGAGTGCCAGTTCATTGGGCATAAAAGCAGTTGGGGGTCAGCAACGGTCGCCTGTCCTTCATACAGTTTACTTTTCTGTTGCTGTTGTTTTCGGTTGCAGGTATGTTGATCTTGTTGTCTCTCCTCGAGCATTTAACTATTTTTGCAATGGCGTTAATTGGAAATGGCAATTTCATACGACCGTCTGGTGAAACGTGCCAACATTTCAACCCCCCCAAAACAAGCAATGGGGCAGGAGCTGCTGCACTTTGCAACAATTTTCGCTGTCCCCATTTTTTGGTGAATTTTTATTTTATGGCACACGCACATACTGTTGCACACATGAATGAATTTACACACACACATGCACACAGAGAGAGAGAGACTCAATCAATGGCTGTGGCACATATTGCGTTGTGTAGATAGTTCGATCGGCTGCAGAATGAAAACTATACTCGGTCCCAGCAATTTCTAAGCATTTTTAGTTGATTGAAAAATTGTGCAGTTGGTTGGCAATTCGTATTTTGTATCTGTGTGTGCGTCTATGTATGTGCATGTGTGTCCAGTAGAGGGTAAAAATTTAAGCTGAGTTTAATTGAGCAAAATGGCGTTTTGGTATTGGAAAACGGATTGAAAATTTGCTAACAATGGGCGAATATGTCATTTTTGAAGATGCACAACAAAGTAGAAAAAACACTGATTTTAGTTCAAATTCTATTTTTAAATTTTAAAGGTGAACAATTATTTACATAATTTTAAACTATGTAGAACATTGACTTTATTTATATAGAAGAGTTTTTGGCAATTTTTGGCATTTTAATGAAAGTTAAATATGTTTAATAATTAAATTTAGTAAAAAGTTTAGTTTCAAATTCTCAAATTGAATCCCTTATTCTGCCACCGTTATTAATTTCTGGCCTCATCGTTGGCTAAACTCATTAACTCCCTCTCTTGCTCTCCATCTATTTTCTCGCTCTCTGCATAGAAAAACTAATTAAAAAGCTTCTGGCCCAAACAAATGTCAGATAAGTACATTAAAGTTGAATGTTTGCATGCAAAATTCCGTGCATAATATCTGCTTTTATATACTTATCTGATGTATAGTATTCTAAAACTGCATCTCTCTGTGTATATCATTATATTAACACGCACAGTGAACACTGCAGATGGCGAACTAATTAAATAACAAAACTACAAGTACCAGTTGGCAAAAATATTTTTGCATTTTCTAATTGCTGGCACAAAAAAATTAAATTAGAAACGTAAATTGAATTTGCAAACGAGGCAAAATAACATGACGTCGAATAAGTAATGGCAACATGTGTGGGTGATTGTGTGTGTGTGGGTGTCACTTTGTGGGTGTGTAGTGTGGGTTAATATCGTTAGGTTTTGTAAGAGTCACACATAACAAAAAGCAGACTCATCTTACAGATAAACAACAAAACCAAAAAAGAAAAGAAGAAATAAAATTGAAAATGGAAATGGAAATGGAAAAAGAGTGAAGGGAAATGCAATTTGAAAATTGGAAACGCGTTTCGTTTTGTGTTCTTTTTTCCTAGCTGTTTGCTGTTTAACTTTGCCGTCCAACTCATTTGCATGTGATTTGCTATAATTGAATTTGCCGTTAGAGGCAAAAAGCAGTTCTTCTAGTCCTTACAGCCGTTACAGTCTTTCCTTAATCTTTAGTCCTTAGCCCCTTAGTCTCTGTTGTCGCTTAGTTGTAGTTGTGAAGCAACTCAAAACTCAAAACTTTTGCCTTCTCGGCACAAGACAAATGTGCGTAAACAGTGAGGGATAATTGGGGGCGTCAGAGGCGTGGCACGTCCTGCGGGTTGGTCTGCTGCTGACTATGTCACTTGCTGATAACGTTTAATGGATTGCACAAGTCTCTGGCAGCATAAAGCGTGGTGGTTTTTGTTTTTTGCGTAGGCCTCACAATGAAGACATTAAAATATTAATGTGCAGTATAAATCAGCAGCAAGGAGAGACAATGAGTGGGTGGCAAGGAGGGGGAATGAGATGCAGAATGCGGTAGCTTAGCTAAGTGCAAATGTTTCCCAAATGGAATTCGCTTAGAAATCGCTCTGAAATATCAAATCTACTGTACAACTTGTAGTTGCTCAGTTTCTTTATTATATTATTCATTTTCAACAAATTCAACAAACGTTGCAAGATCAAGAAGTTGAAAATTCTAGAGAAATAGAATTTCAAAAAAACCTCAAGCATAAAGTAAGCTTTAAATGCCTTACTAAAATTTTATCAGTATCTCTGTTTGCTTGCCTGTCGCAGTTCAGATACGAAGCCAACACTTTTCACTGTCGTTTCACTGACTACGCCTCTTTGTCTGTCTGACTGTTTGTCTGTCAGCGATATGCAAAGAAGTTGATGAGATGCCCACAAATGACTGTCATATATACTACTTAAGAGATATACCCAAACTAGAGACAGTTGCCAAGTCAACAAACAAATTAATTACAGTTTGTCTCAATAGTTGCCACTGTGCTTGTACGAGATACAATTTACGCCTGTCAACAGAGCTTACAGTCGCTTCGTCCCAAAATTAAATGCAAAACTCATTATGACAAAGTTAACAGAGAGCAGCTGCTGCGGCTCCAGGACACACTCCCCACCCACTTCTCCCAGGACATCCCAGCCCAGAACTTTAAGCTCCTTCCTATTTCTGATAACTCCTGCTGCTGCTGTTGCTGTGGTTTTACAAAACATATTAATTAGCATTAAATAATTAAAATATGCCCCTCGCTTAACGTCATTCATTTTAATCAGTTTTAATCCTTCGCTGGTTTTTGCGGTCTCTGTGTGTGTGTAAGTGAGTGTGTGGCATATTAAATGTTAGCAATTAAAATGATATGATACATATATGTAATTATAACTAATTAAACGATTGCGTTTTTTATTACCATTACTTTAAAGTTGCAATGAATGTCGCATATAACAAGGCGTATACTTGATAATACTTTAAGTCATTAGTACGACTTACAAATATTTTTTAATTCTTTGAAGTGCAGTCCAGATTGAAACAAAACACAATCCAACTAAAGAAGCTGATTTTTTTGTAAGCCCATTTGACTATTTTGGGCAACTTGCCGTATACTAAACTATTTTTATTTATACCTATCGTTGTTTAGATAATATGATTGATTGCAGATGTATAGATACACCTTGCACAGTATCAAGTCTCTAATCTTGTTGTTGATTTCAATAAATCTATTAGACTATTTTTAAGATAAAAGATACACTTTTATATCTGTATTTGAATTTTGTACGCTTTTCATTTGAAGTGAAAGTTGAGTGAATTTGTTCTGCGACAACTGCGTAGAAGAGATGTTGTTTAGAGAATTAATATGAATATATCCATTCAGATATTTGCACTTGTCGCATGCAAAACCCCATTTGTATGAGCAAATACGACAATTGCAAAGAGCAGACAATGGAACAGCAGGAAAACTATGACTCCCCTACTTTCTGTCTCTCTTTATCTCTCTCTCTCTCTCTCTCTCTCTCTCTCTCTCTCTCTCTCTCTGTCTCTGTATGTGTATATGTGGGCTAAAAATTTTAATATCATGCTCCGGCTGAAAGACGCCAATACGCAGACAACAACATCAACAAAAAGAGAAATTTGTATAGGCAATTGCAAAATGTTGTTTACCAACATGACCGAAACATCAATACGAATATTGGCATACTCTATTCACCCATTCATCCATTAAATTACTGGCACTTAGCTGTATTACCAGTCCAGTCGTTCTCTGCCTGCAATTTGCCTAAAAGTATAAAAATAGTTACATCAAAAAGATAAAAAAAAACTGCCAACTCTTGCAGAAGTCGTAAACAAAAATGCGTGCCAAAAGCAAAGAAACTAACACTTGATTCGGTATATTAGTTTGACTAAATGATTTACGTCTAATGGAAATGAATGGATTATAAATATACTGTGATTCAGTTTTAATTATTGAATTGATTAAGCAGAAAGTACATTTTATCTAAGCTTGCGTATATTTATTTAAATCATTTTATAATTAAAAGCTAAGTTTTTTTTCTGTTTATTTTGGAATTGTTGAGAATAATCAAGTGCAAGGCGGAGCATATTCAGAATTCATTGCAGCCGTTTCCGTTGCTTTGTCGTCACGTTTATTTAGAATAAATATATATATATTTTGCCGCTGGCAAAAACAATTTAAATTTTGTCTCTGCCAAGCAAATGAAAAATAAAACGACGACAGAGTTTGATGTCGATGTCGATGCCAAACCAAAGCAAATCGAAATCAAATCGAAATGTAATCGCGCGCGCAAAGCCGAAAGCTGAAAGCAATCGCATTATCGCCACATTGGCGTGAAAGTGCCACGCCCTCAGTCCCCCATTTCCCATTCCCCATTTGCCATCTTCACAGCACACACACATACACCTCTACTGGGTCGCAGTCTACTGATATTTATAGTCGGCTCATATTTATGGTTACAATATTTGCCTTTAACCGGAAATCGATGAAATTTTTATGAATCTGCCTTGGCGCCCTTTTATTTTATTTATTTTTGTGCGTATTTCTGCACGGGCTGGCAAAAATATTTTACTCCAAATATATTTTTGTTTCGTGTGTGTAACACAAACGCACACACACACACTCACACATTCGCCTCAAGCATTTGCACTCAGCTTGATTTTCCATTTTCATTTTCATCTTCTTTTTTCCCATCGAATTTAGGCAATTTAGCGGCTTAACTAAATCGCTTTTGGTACTCATGAATTTATACGTTTTGTTTGTGCAGTGCATGCAAAATTCACGTATGATTATAAATACGAAATATATGTAACACAATATGGGATGATTCTACTTCCAAACGTTTCCACTGGACCATAAAACTTAAGCACGCCTTGTTTTGGTCTAACAATTTGTCTGAATTTTGTTGGAAGGCCACCAATTACGTAAATTTATATTGTTTTGTCATTTTCATGGCATTTGCGCGTTGATTTACGAGTATCTGTTAATAGTGAAAATTTGAAATAGCGCATTTATAAGTGGATATTTGCTAAATAAAATTATGTTAAATGGTGATTCTAAATAAGGATATATGCTAAATTAAATTATTTTAGTGGGTGGTTCTAATTTAGTATTATTTTATTATAGTCAATATTTTTAGCTTAATGTCTCACCATAAGTGTAATTTTTTTGTTCATAGTATTTGACTTTAAGTTTGTAAAAATGAACAACACCGTAGCTAAGCTCGTTTTAAAATATATATTTAAAATATAATATTTGCATTAGTGTTATTATCTTTTATTAAGGTGTCGAACATAGTGTTCTTTACCATTTAAATTAAATTAATAAAATAACAATAACATTTAAAAATATTTAAAAATAATAAATGCACTTAGCTTATTTAAATATGATACAAAAAAAGCTTATTCTATTTATGTAATTAATATATTTTTAAAATTTTGGCTGTTTAGCAATTTTTGAAATTAGCAAATAAGTATAAATTTAAAAAAACAATTTACTTTTTTTTATAAACTATTCGACAACTTATTTCATCACTCATTATTATCCTTTCTCTCTCTCTGTCTTTTGTTCTCTATATTTCGGTCGTCGTGCTTCCTTTTCAAAACGAGCTAATGGACTTCCTCTTGCATCGTTGAAAGTGTTAAGCAATATGAAAAATTCAACTCGCTGTGAAATGTGGCAACAATGCCACTAGAAGGTTTTTCGACTCGTAATTATATGACAATTTCATTGATTACATGCTCCACTTAACAGCGGATGGCAACTAAATCTGCGGCACGTATTACGACTCTATTATACAGTTCTTTTTCTTTTAAACCTGCGAACAATGGGGCTGCATTTCAAGCGTACATTTTCTACAGCTGCAATTTAGATATTGAGGGTGACGAATTGAAGGGAAGTGGAGAGTAGCTAATGCCTGAATGGCTATAGCCAGTGCCGATGATGATGATGAATAATTCTTATACGACTAAGCACAAGTTCGGAGTACGTTCCGGGACAAGCCAAAAGTCGGACTGGGCACGTGCTCGACAAGAGACTGGAAGCGATTTAAAGGAACTAGAAGGATTGGGGGAAATGCTGCATTGTATGAAGCTTTAGTTCCGTTAGTCCGCAGTTATATTTCATATTTTGCCAGAGGACTTCCTCTCTCTTTCTGTTTTTCTATCTCCTTCTCAGACTCGATTCATTGCATTCACTTGGCTATTACAGCTGCTGCAGTTATCTGAATTGGTTTCTCACTTTTTCATGGCATTGGCTACACTTTTTGCCCCAAAACTTCAACTTCGTCTCTTGCTGCAATCTTGAGTTGAGGAACCGACAGGACAGAATTTTTACCTGCATGGAATTTGAAATTTTAAATTCGACGCGAGTCACAGCGAAAGTCACGTAAGCAGTTTTACTTTGTCATTGACACACAGACACACACACACACACACACACACACACACACACACACACACACACACACACACACACACACACACACACACACACATACTCAGACAATGTGTTTGGGTTTAGCTTCAATAATTTACTGTCATTTACTGTAAGAAGTCACCTGCTGTTGGTGAGTTGGTTGTTAGGTTGGATCAGCTTCCCATTTGTATTTGTATTTGTATTATGTTCATATTAAAAATGCTCCCAGCTTATGCACGGTTGCCCCCAATCCATGTGTGTACATGTGTGTGTGTACCCTAAATCGAGAAATGAGAAAAAGTGAGAACTGAGCACTCAGCGAATAGTGTGAGTAGCATGTGAATTGGAATTCCTAGGCAGCCAACACGTAACGTGAATCAACAAAAAGCTAAATAAATAAATTGATTTTTATGCTGGCGCACTTAATTAAAAGACAACAACATCTACAGCAGTAGCAACAACCACATACGATTCATTTTGTGGAACGTGGAGGAATCTTAATCAGTCTTCGAACGATAGTCGAAAATGCTCAACGAACAATTTCGCAATTGCAAAAGAAATAAAACTAATAACTGAACTTAGAAATACCCTGTGCTTAGCTACAATTATAAATATATATTTAATAGTAAATTAATACACTTGATAGAAACAGATTCATAATTAATTTTAATGTCAAGCGTATAATGATAACGAAATATCCTGGGTTGAATGTAAGCTTCGTTGAATATTTATAAGTACATCAAGCCTTACTTTTCGAAGGTTACAGCTTCATCAGCAATTGAAATAAAACGCAATTCCAAATGAAAACTTTGATGAGATCTCAATCAAATTTCAGCCAATTTTCAAGTGAAATCATCAACAATTTACTTCCAGCTACAAGCGGATTGTCAATTCGATCATGTTTTAGTTCTAAATTAATTATATTTAAAACTTTTCAAACTAATGTTTTTCTTCCATTGCAATTTTGAAAATTGAAAATTTTTAACCTTAATCTATCGCTTTTAAGCATCTTCTTATATCATCATTAGCATAAAACAATACATTTAAATAATGACTTTGAGGACTTTAATTTTCTTGTAAAAAATCATGCCGAATTGGACAATAAATTTTATTGAACACGTTTAAATAATTTTTGAATAGCAATTGCATAAAAAAGTGTCTTTGATTGGCCTTAAAATATTTCTTGTCTCAAACACACACATACATACACACTCAGAAGAAGGAAGAAAAAGAGCTGCCAATATAATGAGGGAATTTATGGGAAATCGAGTTAAGCAAGCGGTAGGCATGGCAGCTCTCTGCCCTTTTTGCCTTATGCATGACAAGACAATATTTGAGAAAGGCGACAATGTCAAAGGGTCTGCGAGGGAAGTAGGAGGTGTTGCGTAACCAAACGACGACGTGCTGATAGCAAAACTTCCGTTTGTGGCTGAACCAAAAAGCAGATGCTGCTATTGCTTCTCTCCTCCCCGCTGACGTCACAGCATTGTGCTGACTGGTGTTGCTCGAAATGAATTTCTAATACGTAACAACAAAAATTGCATTGAAAAGTGCAAAAGAGAACACGGCGCCTCAGCGAAGGCTAACAATTGTTTTCGAGGCCAAAACACGCTGCCAACTTCTCATGCAGATGCATTGCCTAAAACGAGACACGCACAAGGCACAGAGCCAGCTCAGACTTTTCTCCTCTTCTCCTGCTCCTTCTCCTTCTCCTGGGAGGCGAAAAGGAAGTGGTTCGCGTGCCCAAAGAGAGGAAGTGAGAGAGAGTGAGAGAGAGAGACTCGGGTCTCAGATCCGTTGGCTTTTTTACTTGCCTGTGGCTCACTTCACGCTGGGCATGCAAATGTGAATCTAATACAATACCAAGCGCAAAAGTGCCAAAAAAGAACAACAACAACAACAACAATAATACATAACAACACCATACAACACAACAAAAGTGCGGCTCACATACATACACGAAAAACAGGAAATTGAATTTTCGACTTTGCCAAGTGCGTGGCAGGAAGAGGAAGAACAGCTGCAGGAACTGAAGGAACAGGAGCATCACATACAAACACAACAACTACTGTTGTTGTTCCTACTGTGTGTTGTTGTGGCTGTTGTTGTTGTTGTTGCCCTGGCTGCTGCAACTATTACGAGAAACTCTGACACTGGCAGCGCCTCATTTTGCATACCAAGCAGCTGGCAAACACTGCTAACGGAAACGAAATATTTAACAACAATGCACCCAGTTTCGGCTCCAGCTCCGGGACTCAGATGGGCGCATAATTGAGTGGGCGTGGCAGTTATATACACAAGAAGTCCACAGTCAAGTGCCAATGACACTAGCTTTCGCATTTTCCATATGAAATATAAAAATAGTACTAAAAATGCAAGCAACAGTAAAAGAAGGCGCTTAAAGCTGCTTTAAATGAGCTTTTATTGCTTGTAAATATTTTAGCATTCAGCTCAAAGGGAGCTTTATTAGAGTGAGACACACATATGTGGTAAGTTTTAAAATGTAGCCATTAAGCTCTACAAGTTTACTTAAAGGTATATTTGTATATGAGTTGAAGTTATTGAAAAAGATTGTGAAAAAAATAACTTTTTTGAGGCATTCTTGAAGCTTTTTAGTGTACAGTTCCTGCCTCTCCATGACATGCAGACTTAGGCTTGAAGGAAATTGATTTTTTTAAAACAGTATTGTTAAGTATTTTAAAGTACTATTAAAGTCATTTAAGTATTTTAAAACTATATTTAAATATGATAATTAAATCACTTTCATGCAGCTTTGGATAAACTTTTAACCAAAAAGATCTACTTTAAAATCCATTTGTACTTAGTTATGCTATCGTTATATTTATGTTGACCGTTTTTATTGTGTTTTTATGCTTCTTTTTAGGTAAATTTCAGTTTGTGATAGCATTAACAGCCAGTGTCATTGGCTCATTATTGTACTCAAATTCCATTTAAAGTTCGAATAGGAGCTTGTACTTTAGTAGTTACCAAGAGTGTGTCGCATGTTGATTTCAGTTCAGCTCAACTCAATGACTTATCATGAACAAATTACAAAGTGTGTTGATTACGAAACCTCTCCAACCGATGAGCACTAACACACATACTATAGACACACACTCACACACATACACATGGACATAAAAACAAAAGTCACAGCAAAGTTACAATTTACGCTTGTAAATTGCTTTAAAAAGTTTTCTCTCGATCTCTGCGCTATCAGGCCCCGTTACAATTTTGCTAATTAACTCAACGCGCGAGCCAAAAGCTGACTTGGGGCAAAATACGAATCAGAGCACGAGATCCAGACCCTCCCCCCCCTGTCACCATCCCTTAATTTTTGCCTCGTTGATGTTCAGCTGCTGTCGCTAATTTTGCTAATCAAAGTCAGGGAGGGGATGTTTTGGGCCAAAAAGGGCATCAAAACAAAAGGACTTCGATTTTATTAAACGAAAAACATGGCAGAACAACACCAACAACAACGATAACAGTTGGCTAAGAGCAATGAGTGAAATGTGGGTAAGGGGAAAGAGGAGAAGGGAAGTGAAGGTGTAATGGTTCGAGGCGCGTCGGAAATTTGAAAAGGAATCCTTTGCAGGCCATAATTTGTTAGAGAAAGCAATAATAACAACAATAAATGTTGAACTTTTGTTAACGTTAATAGGGAACCGTACAAAATGAGGCACGACAAAAGAGGAAATGGTTCTTTTTTCATTGGAAAACTTGCCTGATAATTACGCGCGTTCTTTAAAGCCGCGTTAGAGCCGCAGCACGTGCCCCCCTCACCCTCTTCCTCTTTCCCACCTCCAAACTTGTCCCGCGGCATTGCCTGTTGTGACAAAAAGTCGGAAAATTCGATAATGTTGCCGCAAGTACAACTTCAGCAGAGGAAAGGAGGGTAGTTGGGAGGGGTGAGAATACTGGCAATTCTGTACCCGTCGTCAAACTAATAACCAAAAATTAGGCTCGAATTCTACCCAACTATAGAGGATTTCTCCCCCGAAGCGAAAAACTCATAAAATGCAAGCCATTGAGCTTTCGAAATCTCTTCAAGCTTCAATTCGAAAGCATCCCTTTTCCCCTATCCGTATCCTGGCAGGACTATCGGGCTTCCCCTTTTGACCTTTTGACTCTGTTGGCGCATTGTTTGGCCATTTAAATTCGTTACGTTTCGATTGCCGCGAAATATGCAGTGAACTTTATGAAATTTATAGTTTAATCTGATAGATAGGAAATTGCTTTGTTTTCCACACAGTCGAATTGGCAAAAATATGAACAAGGGGCCTACCATGCAGAAAGTCGAAGGACACGAGAATTGACTTAACAATCAACTGGCCAAGAGGGAGAGGGCCAAGTGGCACTTTAAAACTTTCGAGTGTGCCGACAGCACAAAATAAACCTTGCAATTTATGCGAATAAGTAAATATAAAGTGAATATATAACGATGAACGCGATTGTAAAATACTCTTAAAAGTGGATCGGAAAAAGTATTTGGAATTGGTTTAATGGCAATATTTAAAGAGAAAAGCTTTGTTTTTAAAAAAAAACACTAAAACAAAAATATAATCAAGTTAAAAAAATAGGGTTTAAATTAAAATTAAAACTAAGTAATAAAAGTCTTTTTCAAGCACACTTTATGAGTAATCAATGAGTTTAATTTGCAAATGATTGATCAAATATAAACTACTTCTTTTATATCCACCTGTACATAATCATAAGCACAAAAAAAGTAAAGTTCTTGTTGGATGCTCAAGCTAAAATGCCCTTACTAAAATAGGGTGCCGCATAAAAATAAAGTTATCCTCGCGACCCAAAAACACTTAACCCCAAAAAACTCTTATATTATGTAGCGATGCTGCTGCGAAACGTTGATGAGAGGAGTGAAGAGGGAGAAAAAGACAAAAAAAAGGGAAGAGATCCCTCGATATGCTTGTAGTGTCTGCTGGCTTTTATGCTTGGACACATGTGAGCTTTCCGGGCAATTGCCTAATTAAATTTTATAACAAATATCGTAAAACGAAATTTCAATAAACAATGGGAGAGAGAAAAGAGGAACAGCCACAAAGAGCAGAGCACAAACACATTTTCCACAAGATTTGCATCTCTCAGCTGGCAGCGCAGCTTTAACCAACATGCGATGGCCAAGTTAATAACATGGCCATGGAGTGAAAGAGGGAGGCAGAGTGGGAGAGAGAAATGGAGAGACAGAGCATTAAAATCATGCGGTTCATTGAACGAATCGTCTGACCAAAATCGCCTGAAACAGTTCAGAGTCGATTCGCTTCGCTTTCAATATCAAAAGTGGAAGTGGATACGGATAAGCAAGTGGCTGTGGCTCTGACTCTGGCTGTGAAAGTAAAGGAGGAAGTGAATGGGAAGTGCATGGAAAACAGGCACAATGCTTCATGCCACATGAGGCTGTTTGGCTCTGATCGGCCGTTGTCCTTGTTGATTCAACACTGGCCGTTGTTTGGGGTCGTAGAGTTTGACAAGTGGCTTCAATGTTTGGCCAGGTTGCCGTTTCTCCTTCTCTTTCTCCTGTCTGCTGCTGGGTCATCGTCAACATGTCATCCACCTCCACTTCCACCTTCAACTTCAGCTGCAGCTGCAGCTGCAGCTCAAAATATATATGTCAATGATGCTGCCAGCGAAGTCTGAGCCTCAGCCTCAGCCTCAGCCAGAGAGAGAGAATATTGCGCTGTTTGTTCTTATCCTTTGGCACTCATATAAAGTTTGTTTGCGGATTTGTGCAGCGCAATATGTCATTGCCTGAGCCAGCAAGAGGACAGCAAGAGTGAGGAGAGAGGGCGGAGAGAGGAGAGAGGAGAGTAGAGCAGGCAACGACCACGCTTAATAGCAATGTACGTTCAAGTAAACACACAGACACTCGTACAACATATTTGTGCATATAAGAGGGTTACTCGAGATTAATTGATACATCATTGAAATGCGTAATGAATTTAAATAAAAATTTTATATTATTTGTAATTTAAGAAAGAAACGCAAGTTTTTGAAAAGCCACTGATAAATCATAAAGTTCCATTAAAATTCAAATTCATAAAAGTAATAAAGCAGGATGCAACGTGTAAGCATTTAAACTACTTCAAATGTCAAAATTTATAAGATCAGCTTATTTTGCATTGAACATAGTTATTTTTAAAATAATTTTTGTCATGACCTGGCTTTTTCGGTTTTCAAACAACTTTTCTAGCCGCCCTCTCAAACACATATGCAGTTCTGTGTGGAGCGTCGACTAACAAATCCTTTTGGCATTATAAACATTATTAAAATTTCATGTTTCCTGCTACAAGCGATGGTTTCGCCTCCGCCCAACACCCACTGGCCACAGCAATGCTTTCCCGCCGTCCCCCTTTGCCCCTATGGCCATCTCCCTTCCCTTCTCTCAGCTACCCACAAGTCGATTGAGCGCCCACTCAAAACGCAAACGAAACGAAACATGAAACACATATGAAACATGGCAGAGGCTGAGGCTGAATGGTGGAAAGTAGAGAGAGGGGGAGAGGGGTTCAAGCTGTGGCAGCTCAGCTCTCGGTCTCACATGGTTCAGCTTGTGAGCTCTCGCTTCTGACCAGATCTCTTCTCTCCTCTGCCACTTGGAGTCGTTTCCGCGTTTCCCTTCATGGCATCTTTAAGGCTGTCTAGCCTTACTTATTTGCAGCATGCTTTATGCTTTATGGTTACTTGGTCAAGGGCCTTTTATGATCACGCATACACATACATGTTTGCTTAAGTACAACACACACACACACACACAGTCTCACGCACCCACATAAAGTGCACATAAAATGCATGAAATTTTTGCAGTATATCGTTAAAATGGTTTATATTTAAGTATATATGCAAAAATGCTTTGTTATATGAATTAGCATTGACTCGAAATTTTCCATATTAATGTAAGTATATCGTATGGTATAACCAAGTTTGCGAGATCCCTCCCGGCACTTTACACAATTTACAATTTAATGTACAAATTTAAAAATTCGCATGAAAAAAGAACGAGACGAGTCGCTTTTGTCGGTAAATATTTATAAGCATAAGCCGCTTTTTGTTCTTCATTTTTTTATGAGATGCCGCTTTACTTTTTGCCCTTTTGACTTTGCTTCAACGTCACGTGGCGTTTGCGTAATCAGTTTTATTTATACATTTATTTTTTACTTTAATATGTCGACTTTGGAGACTAGCATGAAGAACGGTAGGTACCGAGGGCTATTTTTAAGTCAATAAGCAGTATGCGTCGGCTTCGTATCCGGATTGTGTTCAAAAGCTTAGCATACTTTCGGGTTCCTTTATTTTAATAGTTCCCGGACTAAATTTGTACTCAACAATATTTGATATTCAAGTAGATTTATAATTTTTAAAGGACTTTAGATCTTGTTACTTTTTATTTACTTAATTGATTTAAATTATTTACAAGTAATATATATGGTTTTTTGAAATGGATAAAGATAAAGTAGAGTAATGGCCTGCAGTACAGACTAATGATGAAGACAGAAGTCATAAATGGTAAGTCAAATTATATATTTTTTATCTTGGAAAAAATAATTTTAGATTACTTTGATACCGTAATTAAGTGATTTTAAGTTGTATTTGATAATTTTTCTGTTTGAGTAAGAAATAAAAAAGAATAAGAAATGAAACAAAATTTTGTATTCTCAGCATTAAAAAACCCAATAGAACAATGTCTTTTAATTGAATTATTCAAATATATTAAAAATTTCCTTTTATGTTGAGTGCAAAGTGTATGTTCGTTAATCAATAAGGTAGCATTGAAATGTGTGTTGAGTCCTTTAGAAATTAAGCTCATGTGGCCTTCAATTGCTGAAAGAGCAAACGGAAAACCTTTTTTTAAAGCACAAAAAAATGAAAAAAAAAAAATGAAGCAGCTGTGGTAAAGAGAAAAGTGCTCGGGGGTATTGTTATGGCAAGTTCTTAGGTACAATAGCTTTGCAATTTTCTTGGCAGCTCAAAGTTCAGCTGCGGCACACGGAACTGCTTTGCTAACTAGCTTGGTAAATCCTCCCCACAGTTGCTATTTCTAACTCCTTTCCGACCACGCCCCCTCCACTTGACTCGCCCCATTATTCTTCGGTTGCTTGGCTAACCCAACGCACTTAACACTTGCGTCTGAGTTTAGCGCAACTTTTGTGCGCACGGCTAAGGCTGAAAACTATTTTATACGAGTATATATTTTTGTTCTTTCTATTTTATTTCATTTTATTTTTTTTTTTAATTTTTTATTTTTTATACCTATACTAACTCCTTGGTGGGCTTTACAGAAATCTGCTTCAGTGCGTCACGTAGGCGCTTCAAAGTTTTTCTTTATTTTTTTTCAGCTCAGTTTTTTATATAAAATTTACGATTTAACGTGGAAAGTAGAACAAAACAAAAAGCCGTATGGGTCTATATGGAGATTGTAGACTGCAGGATGTTTGAGCATATACCTGGGCCATGTACTACTTAAAAGAATGGCAAACTTTTGCAAACACCAGACCGAAAATCCCGCTAAGTAAGTGTACAAGGGAGGAAGTGTGCCTTGAATCTTCGTTTAACCCAGGGATGGGATGGGATGGAAGGTGGTTGAGATTCAGGTTCAGCTGCACGTACTTTGGATTTTGTTGCGTCTCTCGTCTTTATTGCACTTAAGATTTACTCATCAGCAGGTGTGCCTGCTGCCTAACCAATCCCACTACAGCAACCAGGTGCTCAGCATGTACGATTCAATTTTAGAAAGCACCACTGAAGCACCACCCACAGAACACGCCCTTTGCAATTTTTATGTGCAAATTTCTCTTATTTTTTTTTCTCTTTTACTGGTTGTCGAGTGTCGCTAGTCGCCTGTCGCTCGTTAAGGATGGGCGTTATCCTTGCATTGATTTAGTGTGCATCACCTGGCCCAAAAATCCACCCAACCACCCAGCCATCACCCGCTGCCGCAAATACAATTTAAATTTTTAAGCGGCATCTACTTTGGCCAACCCCCCGAAGGGCCAACCAGGAGGGGGGGGGGGAGAGGGGAACTGAAATTCGTGTCACGCAGCAACAACGGGTGGCAGCGTCATCAAAGTCGACATCAGATTCGCATCCAACAGCCATCATCATGTTGTCCTGTGCCGGTGATTCGACTTGGTGCATAGATCACCTTACCTCAACGTACTCTCCCCTTTCCCCTCCTTCGCACTCCTCTTATCATCCGACTGTTCCCTGCTTTCCACATTTTTCTTCTTTTTTGAATATTTCACGTTGAATGTTGCAATTTTAACCCGTTGATGGATTTGATGCCTCGTGTTTTTTTGTCTTTCATTTGTTGCAGAATAAGCGCCAAATCAGTGCCAAAAACAGGCTATAAGGGTGGTAATAGAATGGGGAGGGGGGGGACTGTGTGGCAGACAAAATCAAATTGATGAAACCCGCAGTGGCAACGTCGTTGCCTGTCACTGATACTCACAAATGTGTTTACCCCCCGTCGCACCACCCACTTTACATGCCACACGCACTCCAAATGACGCTAAATTCTGTTGATTAGATGCCCAGCTAACTCTTGAGTGTGTCATAAGAGGAAAAGGGATAAAGAAAGAAGAAGAGAGAGAGAGAGAGAGAGAGAGAAAGAGAGCAGGAGGGCTATAGCTGTGGTATATTTGCCTTGGCATGTAATTTTGCAAGCTCGCTTTACATTGCTTCGATTTTGTACTTTTTACATATGACCATAAAGGAGACATATTTTTAAGTGGAAAAATATATAGACGAGGACGAAAATTGCAGCTTTGAAAGAAAGATGACATTATATTTATGACTGAAACAAATAATACAAGCTATGGATGGAATTGCGACCAGCTTATTTAGATATAAACGTGATTTAATAAAGTCAACCTAAATACGGTAAAAATGATATACACTTACATTGATATTGAAATGTAAATTTGGCTGATGTGGGAAAATTATAGTATGTGAATTTTTTATATATATTTTATGTGTAATACAAAAATATTATTATTATCTTGACTTTGTTGATATTTGCAAATCGAAATGAATACAAACTTTCTACTAAAAGATTTGTTTGATAAATTATAAAGATATTCTCTAAGGATTATATGATCATTCATCAGTCTTAGTTATATTTTTAAATGCAATGACTTTAAATGTAATGTATATTCATGCTTAATAATTCGAGACTTCATAACCTTCGAGCTGTTAAACTTACAATATTTGAGCTAGAGTTTCCTCTCCTTTAAAAAAACTGTTTCTAGAGTACCTGATAGTCAGTTTCCTTTTTTTTATATTTATATTTGTTAGTTGCTTTTAAGTTTTTCGCTTGTCATCGTTTTGTGTGGCCGTTAACGATGCGGCCTAATTGACAAATCTGCGCGTAACAAGCAAACGCAAACCGGGCAAAATGCAACAGCACTCAGCTGCAACATCAATACTCACACACACAGGGACACGCACACATACACACACGGCAACTGTGGTAGAAAGTGCGCCAGACTGTGTGCCATATAAATTAACACAAGTATTTCACCTATGCCACATACACACACAACGTTGCAGTCATCAGGCAGCAAACAGGCAACCACACAGCCACACAACCACCCAACCACCCCAGCAGCCTATGCAAAATGCATGCTAACAACCACTTAACACACACACACACACACACACACACACACACACACACGAGCCACATTTGCTCCTGTTCCTCGCTCTTTGCTGCCGTTGATGATGATGAACAACTATTAAAGAAATTACGCGCTGTGTCCCAAAAAACGCGGGTGAAATTTTATTTGCAACAATTTGAGGCAAGCTGAGATGCATGCGGGTGCTTTCAAAGTTGCCCCAAAATGTCGATTTGTGCTGGGTTCCCTAAAAACTTTCAAACGCGACAGCCTGTGTAAATACTACAAGTATATGGAAAGAGAACGGGAGAAAGAAAACTGGGGAAAATCTCTGGGAGCTGAGCTCCGTTTTGAGTTGAAGCTGAGTATAGCACGGCAAATAATATGCACCCTCAGGTTGCCAATCAAAGTTGCCATATAATGATAGTAAGCCCTGCTGTTTCTCCCTTTCGTCATTAAGCCAGCGATAGGATAAAGTTTTATGCTGCCTTTTTCGCAACTCGTGCAAAAACTCAACGCGAACTGAAACACGAAGTCGAAGTCAAGTCTGAACCCGAACTCAAACTGCAAGTCTTAACCAGTACTTTTAATTCTCGCGTTCATCTCAAATGAAATTTTAAGCAAATAAAGTGGCTGTAAGAAGAGAATAGGGGACAGGAAGAAAGGTAGGCAAGTAGAATTGTCAGTCGGTTTCTTCGACTTAATGATGTGGTCTATGCGTGTGCACTGAGCCCACCTGGGAGTTTTCAAAATAAAAGCGCCTACGAGAAGTAAGAATTATCTTAAAGGCAAGTCGAGGGTTAGATACTCTTTAAACGCCATAAAAGTATATTTAAAAAAAAATAATATTGCAAATTATATTTTAAAATTAACAGATGTTGAATTATACAAGAAAATGTAATATTTTAAATTGTAATTTGTATGAGTATTATTAGGTTAGCTCTTTACAAGCAAGAGACTCTGACGAATTATAAATAGCCAAATCTATCGAACAGAGTAAGTCTAGAAGAATGTCTAATTTTAATTAGAAATTAAGTGATTATAATTGAAAGTTATTTTCTAAACATATATGTTCAAACAATCCTATCCTATACTATACTACACTCTCACTAAGTGAATATGCAGTAGCAGAACAGCATTGATAAATTTAAGATGGAGCATAGTTTTCTTTATATAATAATATTACAAATATATTAATATAAATATTTATAAATTTAATTAACATTATATTAAATATTATCAGCTCTTAGGTTGCTGCTAAGAAAGCATATCCCCTGACTAGGTATCCTATACTATCGTCTCAGTTAGTGTATATGCAGTAGGAGAACAACAACTGAACTGAGTCAGCATTAATGAATGCAAGCCACGAGGCGCTGGTTGCAACTTAAATTGCTGCCGCTTCCGGCGGCTTTAAATACCATTTTGTCACGCACACACAATGTTGCCACACAGTGTTGCAGGGGCACAGCTACTTGTATTTTTGCCATTGCTGTAGGTGTCTTTAAGAGGGCAAACATTGTCTTAGCGGGTCTTGGCCAATTGGCTGGGGGACCAACTCAATATGTCTGGCTAACTGACTCAGCACTTTGATTGCCAAACTCAACCTTTGCGTGAAAGAGAGGAAGCAACTTTTCTTTTTTGCCGTTTGCTGTTTGCTTCCGTTTCAGCTCCCATCCCTTCCCTGCCCCCCACCACTTTCCTGACTCCCCAGCCGGTGGCAGTCGAGGGAAAACTTCAACTTTGGCTTAATTTCGCGCACGAAGTGGTACAAGGGGTTGTGGGAGGAAAGGGAATGCAGTTAGGGGATGGGAGGTCATCCTTAACACATTCCAACGACTAAAAACTACACATAATAAAACACTTGGGCGCTAAGGTTAAATTCCTTTTTAGGGTGTGCTACCTTCATCCCCTCTGCTCCACCCCTCCCCTGCATTAACACTACCCTGAATTAAAACTAAAACGTTGCAACATTTTTCGCGCCATGTTTTCACTTTGTAGCACAGTCTCCATTGAAAGAATGGTGGGGGGAGAGGCTTGTCAATTATTTCTTTCAGCTCCCTCTTACCCCTATCCACAAGTACTGATGCCGTGTCGTGCCGTCATCGTGCCTGCAAAAAGGTGTGCTTTTAATTGTAGTCCTCGCTCGTCGCTTGGCCCTGGCATCGTCCCGATATTTAGCACAAAATGCCTTAGATCCTGCAAGTCGCGGCGCCTCCTAGTGGCACAAATTGTTGTTGTTATTACTCCTTGTTGTTGCTGTTGTTCTTGTCGTTATTGTTGTTATTGTTGTTATTGCTTCAGCTTGTTTGACTGCTTGTTTTGCAATAATTTAGAAACTTTCGCTGAATGTGTGCTTTTGCTTTTTGTGGCGTGCTTTGCTCGGGCTCTGGCTGTGTAGCTGGCAAAAGGATTGCATGTCGCGTGTGCAGCTTACAGTTGGTTGCAAAAGTTTATGCTCAACAACATAATAGCCACAATAGCCCAGGCATTGTTGTCTATTGTCTAAGTTTATGAACTAAAAACGGCGCGTATACTTGATACAATTTTGGGGTTTCTTGGTCTTTGGTCAGCTTATCTCACATCGAAAATCTTAACTGAGTAACAAACTCAAAGTCATCTCTACGAGTATAAAACTTTGTTTACCGTACAATTTATCTTCTTGGTTATACTTAATACTTTTTATCTTAAGCAATTTTTGCAAGAATTAAGCTTCACTTTAATACTTGCCTATTATTAACTGTTCGAGTCTTCGATCTAATCGAAGATCCTTAATCTTAAGCACAAACGTATTTGTACCTTGTGTGTTACTAATTGATTAAGTCTTATTCCCTTGAATCTTCCATTTGCCTTTACACTTTGGTTTATTCCCCTCAATTTACATCATATTAATACCTGATTCAGTCGAACATGTGTCTATTTATAGCAATCACTGTGTGATCAGTGCTCTCTCCACTTTCTCATGTCCCCCAATTATATTTCGTCTATACTGCTGCCATTCTCTTTCCTTCTCCCTTTACTTGCACTCTTTCCTGTCCCGCAATCGACATACTAAGTCCTTTACCTTTGAGATTTGCGTGTTTCGCTTAATGAAGAAGACAAATAATCGCGCAATTAAAGCCTTTTAGCTTTAAGCGCGAGTAAATAATTGCTGTGAGTGCAAAATGAAACACGCACATATACACACACACACACTTACACACACACACACATATATATCTGTGTATACATTCACATTCACTCAACGCTGGCTGCACTAACAAATGGTAAATGTATTCAAACAACAAATCTTAATGGCACGCTAGAATGAATAGTAAACGGGCCCAGGGATCGGAGAAAGGGGATGAAGAGGGGCTAAGGCGCTAGAAGGATAAATGCTTGAGGGGTTGCAGGTGGCCAGGTAGATAGCAAGAAAGCGTTAACTGTTGGCTGGTTGCCTGCCTACGTTGGGCGCCAAAGGATGCGATGGGTTTCTCTCTCTCCTCTCACTTGGCTCACTCTGTTGACTTGACTTGGCTTCCGTACAAAATTCTTAATTGCACCTGTATACGTCGTTTTCCGCTGACGTTGCCTGGGCTGGAATATCTGGATAGCGACTCGGCGCCTCCGCTTGATGGGTTAGATTAACTGCCTGACAAGTAAACCCATCCTACACACACGTACACAGAAATGCTCACAGACACACCTAAACGCGCACACACTCGTACACTCATAGACTTTGTTGCTGTTTCCGGGCGAATGCCAGTTGAACGTAGCAATTCACAACACAGTGCGAAAGGCGCGCCTCGACTTGTAATTTTTTCACGGCTTATCCCCCATTCCACTCACCCTTCTTTCCAACCCCCGCTCAGCTCATAGACAAGTGCTCTTGACTCACGTGCTCAGCACTCGTAATTATTTTTCTTATTGTTCGAATTAAATACTCAAGGATTTATGTGATTTTCCTTTGCGCTGAGGTGCTAGTTAAGATTTGTGCCAAAAGATTTACAGAAAACAGAAAAAAAGCAGAGAAATAAGAAAAAAGTTATTAATTGACGTTATATGCACCAAAGGTCGAAAGGTTTGGCTGCAATACAGAGAGAGAGAGAGAGAGAGAGAGAGAGAGAGAGAGAGAGAGAGAGAGAGAGAGAGAGAGAGAGAGAGAGAGAAACATATTTAGTTTGCAAAAGAAGTGTAACTCCTTCAATTTTGTTTGTTGTGGTTTTTGCATTCTTCTTTTTTATTGTTTGCTCTGCATTGACACTTGGCATAATTATTGCATTCGGAAATTGAATTCTTCAACGGAAATTGATTTTATAACCAAACTGAGACGGCGACGAAAACATGGCCACAAATTTAGTTCGTTAAACTTATCACTTCAAGTGTCAGCGAGTGCTTGGAAACGATTTCTGCACTATTTCGCCAAGTTTGAGGGTGCATAACTCACTAAAATCGTGTTCTGATCAATATTTCAAGCTTGTCGCCCAACGTGGAGACACTACAAAATGGAAATTAAAGTCAAAGACATGTAAATTGTGATATGTTTTATTTAGTAATTTGAATTGAATAAATTTAAATGGTCTGACTAAAAGCAAAATAATTGTGATATCAAACCGAATTCATTTTTCAAATTCCATACTTTAAATCCTTGTAGACCCGAAGAGAATTTATGATAGTGTGTTAAGTGATAAGACACTTCCTTAACCATATTTAGCAGTTGACGCAAATTTATAGCCTTGACTTGAGCTCTTTATTATTTACTTATTTACCTAGTTGTTTAGAGCATAAGCGAAATTTTAAACTATAATTCTTGAGCAACCATTTGTAACATTGCTCCATAAGTGCGAGAGTGCACATAATTCTCAAAGTTAGTTGATGGCCTTTTGTGTGCTCCCGTGTTAAATTCAAATTTATTTGTTGCTACTGAAATTGATAACATAACTTTCTTCAGGTTTCCGCATCGTTAGCTCGTTATGCAGCGGAAAGTTTTATATTTCAACAAAATTTTACAATTTCCCCCTTCTCTACTCCTCGACTTCTGTTCATCTGTGTTTTCAGTGTTCTATGCGAATCGCGTCGAAAATTGTGCCGAAAATTGTCATTTGAAAGGAGGTTGTAGAGGCGTAGGTTGCTTCTGCTGCTTCTAGCATTTCCCAGCTCCAGTGCCAAGTAATAAATTACAAACCGAGTCATTGGAAAAGCAGCCGCCGACGCAGTGAACTCTCCATCTTCTACTTTCTTCCTTTTACAGAAGTTCTAGCTACTTTCTGGCTACTGAAAATTGTTAAATTTATGCATTCATTACTTGATTTGTTAGTAGCTGCTGATGTAATTTATTTGTTTGACGGTCGAAATTAAAGTCTCTAGTTCAAGTCAGCTTTAAACGCTCGAAATACATGCAACGCTTTTCATTCTTTTTTCATACTCAAATTGAAGAGCACTTTGGCAAAAAGTCATATAAATGTTTATTAGACTAAACAAATGTGTGCTATCCCCCTGTATGACACACACACTCAAACTCTTAGACACCCACTTGAACACACAATTTGAAAATATGACAATGTTGTCTCTTTATATATTCAATGCTTTTAGCTCCCCAAGTGCAAGCCAGGACAAAGGAAATGAATTTAGTTTAGTTGTGGCCAGCTGTTTCTCTCTAACTGATGGTTCAAAAGGTACAACGCCAGCACTTTTTCTTATCAAGTGGTTGGGGCTTTATATGCTCAGAATGTAAGGAACTATCATCCATAACAAAAGGGGCACGTTGATGAGGTAAAGAGGGTGGAAGTCGCTTTTGAGTGCGATATACAACATAAAAAATTGCTCATAAGCTGATAATCTAAATGGTATAGTTTCGACTTTACAGCTACTCTGTTATATCTGTTGAGAAACAAAATATGAAATAAAATATAATTAGAAAAATATAAAACTTCAAGAACGTAATAATATCTTTAAAATCAATTTCACTATGGTAGATGTCAAATTAAGGCTAATTAAAGCCTTAGAAAAAATCTCTGTAAAATTAAGATTTATCCAAATTAGATAAGTTAGAGAATGTAATTTAAGTTGCATGATTTATGGAATATGTATATTTGATCAAGGAAAATAAATTGCACAATCTTGTCTAACATTAAATATTATTTTTTATTTTTATATTTTAAGGAAAGCTCAAGCTACCCCTTGGACTATATATATTGCAAAGGATACAAAGTGCTCGCGGTTGACATCTTGGCTACCGCTGGCAGCATATGATTCGTATCCACACAGTGTGACCCTATTGCCCTTCCTCCAGCGAACACTTGCGTTCTTTTTCGCACACACTCTCTCTCCCTTCTTACACTCTCTTTCTTCATTCGTCCATTCCATCTCCTTGTCTTAAACCACTCATAGCTCTGTCTTTCTGGTATTTTGACTGCCACAGTCAAATTTCAATTGAACCGAAAAGGAAAAATGCCAAATTCCGTAGAATTCGCTTTCATTTCGCTGCCACAACTAATTCGCACACCATAACAAAACAACATAACTGTGTGTGTGTGTGTGGGTGTATGTGTGTGATGTTTGTTCATAAACATGAAGTAAACAGGATAATAGCAATAAAATATAAGCGCCAGTCGGGCAGGATTCAAAATGAAATGGTTTCAGGGTCGTACAGGAGAGATGGGGGTTGGGGTTGGGCGTTGGGGGTTTAGTTTATGGTAGGGGTGTTTCGATGTTTCGATGTTTTAAGGGTTTTCGACTTCTGGTAGGGAAGCTTTGACTCGCTGGCTTGTCACAACATAAGTTTGACTGTCTTGGCCTCGCATTTTTATCGCTCGTTCGCGCGTTTCTCCACAACAATAGCTGTAATATCTGCTACAATAACAACAACAACAACAACTACTACAATAACAAAAGCAACATTTACTATAACAATCGTTTGCATGCTTTCCAGTTGTTGTTGTTGTTGATTTCTGTTTATTTGCTCTTTTTTTCTGTTATTTATTTTGTGGGCTTGTTGTGTTTGTCGTTTGATATTCGACTGTGGCGGGCTGACGGGGAAAGCAGACAGGGAAGGGTCCAGAGGGCAGGGGCTTTTCCGACAGCAACTGTGACGTAATATGCCCAATAAGTATGCTTTGAAATTGGTTTGCTTTGTAACTATGTGGCAGGTGGGGGAAGTCCCCCCTAAGCTTGATTATGAAAATTTATTAAAAATCTACGACTGCCGGAAGCTTTTTCATTGCGCCTTTTGGCATCAATGTTTGTATAGAGCAATTGATTATGCAATAAAAATATCGGGAAAATGAAACTAAAAGTAAAGCAGAAAGTAAAAAATATTATGTTGCAGTATATTTCTTAAAATAAAATAAAGGATTAAACTAATGATAAATTTAATGACTACTTAGCTGTTGGGATACTATATTAAGTGCTTAAACATAATATTTGTTAAGTACAATTCGCTTATTTGTATATTTGAAATTTGATTAAATTTATCTCGGTATTTTTAATCATCCAAACAATATTTTAAACTTATTTTTGATATTTGGTATTTAGTAAATATTTTTTCAAAATTCTACCCAGTTAATATTTAATTTTACCTAATTTCAAACTCATATTCAAAGTACTTAGTGTTCTTAAGCACTTATATAATATTAATGAAAAAATGATCTGTAATAAAATCAAACATAAATTGGCTTCATCTCAAATTTAACACTGTGGCCGCACTTTGGCTCAAGCAAAACCATAAAAAATCAGACAATTTAGGCAAACAATTATTAATGGGCAATTAATATAACTACCGCTTATTATAGTTTCTATGGCTTTTGAAAAATTGTATGTTTATTATAGCCAAACGACTAAAAAATAAATGCCAATTGGCAAAAAAACGTGTTTTTCAAATAATAAAATTGTATAATTAATATTGATAACTGAATATATGTGGAATATATGAGTGTTATTTTATGAAAATGCAAATTGTACTGCTATGACTCAATAAGAAATTCACTTTAATCAATTTATGCACAATTGGCAAACAAGAGGGGGAAAAAACGCAAATGGAAATTGTAACAAAAGCATATGAATTATGCGCCGCAGTCAAAACCATAAAAATAAAAGAAAATGGATAGGGAAAGGGGGAAGAGGCAAGAGGGGAGAGAAAAGGAAAAGCGGAGAGAGATGTGGATCCAATGGAGATCTGTCCATACTTCAGTCTGGCATATAAAGTGCCAATATTTACTTTGGCTACATTTGCAAATGGAGCATTACGAAAATAAACAAATTTTCATAAATGACAAGTACAAAGGGTGCATGGAGCATGGGGCAGGGGACAGGGGAAAGCAGTCACAGATGGAGCAGCAGCCGCACAAAAGGATGCCTCTGCTGGCAATGTGTGTGTGTTTGTGTGTTTGTCTACGAAAAATTTTCAATTTGAACGACGTTTCAGGCATTGGACGAGGCAGACTGCAATTGGGGCATGTAAATTGTCGCAGCAGCAGCAGCAGGAACAGCAGCCAACGAGGATGAGGCAACAACAACGACAGTGGGAAATCCTTGATAGTCGATATTATTTTTCTTACGGCGCTCCATTTGTTCCTTGGCTGCAATTTGTCAACTTTACTCGCCGTTGTTGCCATTGCCGAATCGATTTCCATTTTATTGCCAAATAATGTTTTTTACCCATAGATTGCGTCATGTTATTTATAGAGCCAGAACGCGAGCGAAAAATAAAAGGGGTGTGTGTGTGTGTGTGTGAACCCATCTTCTTCTTCTTCTGTTTCTTTACATTCTCCATCTTTTACTTCTGGTTCTCCTTGTCGCATAAGGTATGAATTGCATGTCAAAATGTTTTATTGGCTAACCATTTTTTATGCAATTTGATAATCAGATGCACAATAAATCGACGGCCCAAGAAGCGTGTACCTGGCTGCCAACTTATCGCCAGTTTCTCTAAGACTTTGACTAATAGCATCTACGAAAGGAGCTTTGAAGGTCTTCTACAAAGAGGGGATGTGGCAGTCAATGTGTGTGTTGTGGCACAGCCAATATCAGCCACCTGGTCAAACTAATTAAGGCCCAAACAATGGGCTCGAATACATAAATCAATCAAGCACAAAACAACTTGACGAGTTTCATGTCGCATAGCTCCTCTCCCACTCCCCGTTCTTTGTACCCTTTGGGGCAACAAAGAGAGCCTCAACAATGATTAATCACATTGCACGAATTGCAAATGCGCCTGAATACCCTTTCTTTGACTAAGTATGAATAATAGCTGAAAGCTTGTTTGATTTGCCATAAGGGTCAAGTAGCTTTTAAGACATTCATGAATGGCTTTTGTTTAATTAATTTTTAAACAGCTCTTAAAGCTTGTAAGATAAGTTATTCTATTGTTAAAAGCTTTTCTTTTTAGCTTTATTCTATGAAAGCACATTAAAGCTCATTGAAATGCTTACTATTATGCTATGAGATTCAAGCAATTGATTTAATTTTATTAGCATTTATTTTCAAGATTTATATTTTTATAGGTAAGAAATTTTACTTGAAACCGAGAGCTTTAAAATTGAAAATCATTAAATACAGCTCAACTCGTAACCTAGCTCACAACCATTTTTCCGCTGAATTCTAAGATTATTTCTATGCTTTAATGCTATACATAGTCTAGTCTACGTTTTATCCCCAACTTGTACTTAAATAAATATTTCAGGAAATATATAAGCGAATGATACCTTGTATCAAGTTCTCTTAATTGGATCTGCAAGGGTAAATAAACTGCGACCCCTTTAGCTTTTACTATTCGCATTTTAAATGGCATTTCGTTTTTGTACTTTTATGTGATGGAAGGGGGGAGGCGGGAGCCATTCACGCTAATTAGCCGAGACCCAGATCCAAATCCAGATCCTGTCGCAGACGACCGGACGCCCACCCGACGGTTGGTCTAGCAACACTTTTTTAAAAATAAATTCACGAATTGTAAATAGCTTTCGGTGCGCATTATTTTGTGGATTATGGCCGCCCGTTCTCAGTTCTCCGATCCCCGTCCCACCATTGGTCACGCCCTCACAGAAGGCGTTACGCCCAGCGCTTGTTTACTCTTTGCCATGACAAATGCCGCGACATAAATCTCAGACGGCGTACCGCAACCACGCTCCTATCCTTATTCCTCTTCTGCTTCTTCTTCCGCTGGTCAGCCAGGCACCAGGCACCAACTCGACTGCCTGGCAAAAGTTAATCAACATTTCATTAATTAATTTCTTTAAAAATGTCCTTCGTTGTCGTTGTCGTTCTCGTTCTCGTCGTCGGCGACGCCGAAGAAAAATGACTCGAGTGAGACGACTTGGAACGCGACTTGTTGGCCATGGACTCGACTCTTTAGCGAATTATGTAAATTGGTTAAAAGCTTTTCCGGTTTTGAATTAGCAGCTTCATCAGCAGACATTTCAAGATATTATTCTTCTTAGCTCTCGAAAGTTCGTTTTGTATTTTATTTTTAGCAACACTAGGGATGCAATACGACAGATATTTTTTATAATTAAAGATTGCTCTTTTAAAATTTGCAGAAGTTTTTTTATAACTCAACGTATTATAGTCAGGGGTTATTTTAATAAGTAAACACTCAGATTTCCAATCTTTTATAATTTATTCAGTCTTAACTGGGCGGCGTCTCTTCAAAAAGTGACGCTTGCTGCATTTACCAATACAATCATGCGTTCTTAAGCTAAATCTTATTCACGCCAGAGTGCGCTTTATAGTAATCGATAAATGATTAATTATATTTACAGTGCGATAAGTATAATTAATAAATAACCCTATTTACAATATAATACCGTCTTACAAACTACTTATGACTACGTGTGTTAAATATTAGAACACTATTAAAATGTAACTGCCATTAGTTTTGAATATGAATTACGAACTCTAAATACAGTCAATCAACTTTACATATGCTTATTACTAAATAACGTTAAGATTAGTGATGTCAATATGTATGAAGAAATCTATAACTCAATATTCACTGAAGCGTTAGCTTAGCTTTTATTTGATTTTGTATCACACTTATTCTTCTTTTATCCTTTTGACTTTTTTTATAAACAGTGTTTTGGAAAAACTCGATACATGTAACTAGATGTATTATTTTCCAATTGATTGAAAAATCGCTTTCATCGATTTTTTTATTTCATTTAAAAACTATATTCAAAGGTTGGACTTATATCACAATTTAAGATTAATTTTAAATCCATGAACAGAATGTCAGTTAAACTGGCGACTTAACATGCAGCCCTGGTCAGCCTCATGCAGAATGCAAATCGATAAATGCTCAAGTTAAGCTGAATCTTGTTTTTGGGCCAATTAGGAATGCAGCGTGAAAATGCAGTAAAATTTTTAAAATTTCATTAGAGAACAAGATTAATTGAGATTGAGAGAGAGAAAGAGAAACCAATAGAGTGTGGGTCATGAGACAAAGGCCTAGAGGCATAGGATGTATTGTTGCTGGACAATGGCGCAGAGACTCGACGACATTCAAAGTGCATTTAATTAAGCACATCGAGAGTGAGAAGGGAGCTGCTGAGAAAAGAGAAAGAAGGTTGGAGCCAACAAGAAATGAATCAAAACAATTGTAAATACTGAAACACAAAAGCAATTAGTGACACACAAAGCGGAAGTGCAAAAAGTGAAGCTGTTGAAAATAACTCGACAAAACAAAAAAAAAATTAAGAAAAAGAACTGGTAATCAGTGTAGAGCTAATGGAAAGTAGAGTAGTAGTAGTAGTTGTTGTTGTCTATGTGGCAACGGGCAGTGTTGCATTTGGGGGCAATGAGTGCAAAAGGCGCTAAAATAAACAAAGCACAGCGTTTGTTAGGCTTTAACGTGATGAGAGAGACAAAAGAGGAGAGAGTGAGAGAGGGAGAGAGTGAGAGAGAGAGAGTGTGTGATAGAGAGGGGCTAACGCGAGAGAGGTGCTGATGCTGTGGCATCCGCAACTGAAAAGTGGCCAATGTAAATCTAATTAAAAGCAAAACAAAAGCGACTCTCAACATGCCACTCAAATTATAATGCATACAGAGAATTAAAGCGGAAGAGGTAACAGAGGAGGAGAAAAATAGAATGAGGGAGATCTACTGAAAGATGGAGAAACACTATGCGGATGGGCTTTTGCACAGTGGTTAAGCATAAGTTCAACTGGGAAAAATATATAAATCTATATTTTTATAGTTTAACCTAAGGCTGTAAAATATTTAAATTTGAAATTAATTTAATAAAATGGGAAAGTATTATGGAATTTATTTTCCACTATAAATAAGTAAATACGTTTTAGTTATATGTTATCGCTTTCAATTTATAATATGTTTTTTATATTTAATGAAATAATATTGCATTATAAATCTTCTTTAAATTTATAGAAAGTTCACGAATCTCAAGATCTCTAACTTGCCCCAGTGTGCACCACTTGCACCCTGAGCTGAGCAATACAATGAACCAGCGACAAATGCCAACACGGAAATGCATAGAATTTCATGGGACAGGCCTAGAGAGAATTCTCTTGTTCTCATGTCCCAAGTCCGCAATCGCAATTCGTGTGTTCAACTTGAACGACGCGTCGTTGTCCTGTCCTGTTCTGTCCTATTTCTATCCTATTCTCTACTGAGAAATGAGGAAATTCTGCGACTTGGCGCCTTGGCATTTGGTTTGGGGCCTTTGGCACGTGAAACGACCGTTGTCGCATCGTTGCCAAAATCCGCATTAAATTTATGCAGTTTTGTTGTACGACAAAACGTAGCTAAAATGTCACTACGGATACGCTTTTCTTAGCCACTGCCAGTTTCAGTGCCAAGGCAGTCGCCGATGATGATGATGATGATGATGATGATCGTGTGCTGAGGATGATGATGAGGTCGCTGGGATGCTGGCAACGCTTTTGGCCATTGCCATTGCCTATTGGTGGTTCAACCGGCTCAGGTTTCGGCGTGTTTGCCACTTGGCAAGTCGCCCCAAATGCAACTCAAGCCAAGAAAAATCCGCTAAAGGAAAACAAACACACACTCAAACGAACTCAAATAATACGTTTTGCCCACTTTTGGCTGTGATTTTGCAATTAAATAGATTTCACAAAAATAAAAAAAATAAGGTAGAAGAGCAACAGAGAAAAATGAGAAGGAGATTCTGAGTTGAAGCAAAGTTATCGTCTTGGTCTTTTGCGAGCGAGTTCAATGACAAATTCATGCAACATCTGCATTGGAAGGCAGGCACATAAGTATATTTTATCGACTATTTATATGTCGCCTTCAGCATTATTTTCAGCTCATTTGGCCAGCCCCAAATCATTACATACGTATACGATATATGTTTAAGTATTTTGTATATTACCAAATTGTTTTGCTTTCTGTTTGTGTGGATCATATATTTCTAGATGCTGCAGTTATTTTTCGCCATAATTGCTTGTTTATTTTACATAAGCTGTTAACCTTTCAAATAAATTGGGAACATTTCCCATAAGTCTTGACCAGTCTGAATTTCCTTCCTTATGATTTGACTGCACTTAATGGATTCTATAATTTCGAAGTGATTAGTAAATGATTTCGAAGATTAGAGTTTATAAGCCACATAATTTGAACAAAAAAATTCACTAAAATAATAATAAATTTATAGTTGATTTTTTCTTGATATAACTATTCTTCAATATTTATGTCTCCAATTATGACAATTTTTATACATTGAATACAATACACTTTTTGAAATGTCTAGCTTGATGATTAGACAGATCATAATGAGATTCTTACAGATAGAAAGACTTTTCATTTATTAATAGTATATATAAATAAGAAAACGTTATTTTCCATTATCTTTCTCTCATTTCCAACTGACATTTTTAGTTCCCTCAACAATTAATTAGTTTTGCTGCAACTGTTGCCCTTTATACAGTCTAAAATACAAATGAATGATATCAATAGGTATAATTAAATTCGAACAGAATATGTTGTTGGTAATTCAAGATTCATATCCTGATGCCACAGGGATTTCAGCTGACAATTGAGTGTGACTTGAGGCGCAGGCATAGGGAGAGGAGTGAGAATAGATTTCTTGTTTGTTGACAAATGCGAAGAGGTAGGGACGAGGTACATTCATTTTATTATGCCAACGGGCAGACACATTGAAACAATTGAGTGAATTTATTAACGCGACACATATATGACATTTGACACATTGTGCAAGTTCCGCTGCGTGCTTAACTGCCTGTGAGTGGGTGATGTGTGTGTGTGTGTATATATATATGTGTGTGTGTGTGTGTGTATAGGTGTTTGTCAGTCGCATTAGACGATGTACAGCACGTGTTACAGTTGCTCGTTGCCCCTCGTTTCTCGATTTCCCTCTTTTCCCTCTGCTGCTGTCAACATGCCGCTCATAAATCGCAAATTATACACGCTGCCACGCCTACATGGCGCACTGAAACGCCCACACTAGCGCATTGAGTATGTGTATATGTATGTGTGTGTGCTTTCTTTGTTCGCTTCCAAACACACGCACACGCACACACACACACTAGGTCCTCTTTTTGTAGTTGTTGCATTAATGCGCTGCGAAAAATGGAAAATGCACTTGGAAATTCGAACGCTCAACTTCACACATTGTCTGCGTTTTATTGCATTAGTCATGTGTGTGCGTGTGTATGTGTGTCACTTTGTATTGTTGCTGTTGCTGCTTAGCTATTGATATGACACTGCGTTGTCCGCGTTTAGTTTTTAAGTTGAAAACAAACACCCACTAAATTTTTCGTGTGTTTGCAAACGATTTTCAATTTTGTATGTCAACTACAGGTTTCAGTTTTGCAAAATTTACCAAGCAATTGAGAAATAAATAATGGTTGATATATTTAACTTCATATTAAATATTGTAATAATAATTTGTATGATATAAGTATTGGAAATGCTTCGAAATGCTAAAATTTATGAGAATTTTCTTTATATTAATTCTCAGCTTTTTCTTTTCAATTTGTCATCTGGCATTTATTCAATCTATTTATTATCATTTTTTTTTGTATTTATTCAGATATACTTAAACAATGTCGAAAAATCATAAAGCATTCCACGAAATACAGTGCGTATGCGCAATATGGAATTGGCTTTATTGAAATTCGCATGAAAATCAATTTGGAAAAGAGTCGGGACATTGTGGAACGCTATAAAAGTCAAAGCTGCAACCCCGTCTTTCCCTCTACAACCTCTTGCTCTTGCCATTCATGAGTTGCGTTTGCAGCAGCCAGTTGCTATCAATTTTAATATCACATAAAACTAAAGTCAGACCAGAAAGGAAATCGGGCGCGAAAAACAACAGATTCGAACCCCAAGCAGAGTGATAGAGGAAGAGACGGCGAAAAAGAGAGAGATAGAGAGAGATAGAGAGAGAGAGAGAGAGAGAGAGAGAGAGAGAGAGAGAGAGAGCGATACTAGGAATAGCAAAGAGACGGATTCAACTATTGAAATTTTATCAAGTGCACATAAAACTCAAAAAGCCATGATGATGTCGGGCGAACTGAGGGGGAACTGATGCTAAGTAGAGGGTGTAGAGGCGAGAAAGAGGGGAACGCGGGGTAACCTGCAACTATTGTAAAACATTGACAATTTCCGTCACATCTCTGGGGCTAGTGTAAAATGGCAAATCAATAAAAACAAATTGAACTCGAATTCAATAATATAAAAAAAGTACAAATATAATATAGAGAAAGGAAGGATAGGAGTGGGATAAGCAGGGGAAATGTGAAGAAATGGGGTTTGGGTTTAGCAACCCAACTAAAGCAAAAACTTTAACAATGTTTTGAAAAGATATACTCGCTGTGAGTGCTCTACGTGATCCCACGCCGACTTTGAAATGGATTAGGGCAATTGAAGCTGAAGTACGGCAAGGGGTGAGTTATAGAGAGGGGAAGAGTGCGAAATAAGGGAAGCGGTGTGGTGCTTAGAAGTTGGGAGTAAGTCAAGTGCGACTTGCCAAATTCTGGGCTGCTGGCTCCTCTAGCTAATAAAAGCCAAAATCAATGCCAATGAGTGTGTGAGCGTGTATATATGTGTATGAGTGTATGTCAAATGCGATAAAATTTGGTCAACATAAGGTTCAAATACTTTTATAAGGTGCTGTTGAAATGTATTTGTTGATTGCTTGGGTTTGGTTTTTATTTGCAGCTCGTTGTGTGCTTTCTATTTGCTTTTTTCTTTATTTAGCTTCTACTTCTGCTGCCTTTTTTGTGGTCAACTCGTTCGTAGTCAGGAAATTGGCAAACACATGCACGAAACAAGGCAAAAATTGAGCCAACAACAGGGGCAAAAAAAGGTCAAACTAAGCTAAGAAAAAAAATGTAATTCTATACATGCTTTATGCTCCCATACGTTTTATATGGGCTAGTTCTTATATGTGGGAGTGTGTGTGTGTTTGTGGCAACAGCTTGGCTTAAACTAAACCGCTGCGCACATAAAAAGCTAGATGAAAAACTGCCATACAACAAATATATATAAACCACATCAATAAAGCAAAATTTTAATATAAATAACTAAAGTTTAATATTGTTCTCTTGGCTCTGCCCATATTATACACGCACATGTGTGCGAAAGTATGTGTGTATACCAGTGTGTGTGTTGGGGAGTGTCATGCATGTCGTTTTACTTTATGAATTGTGTGAATTACATAATATTAGCATAATTATTTTATTTGATTTGTTAAAATTCACAAGAGCACAACGAAAGAAAATCACAACTTATAGTATATAGCATACTTTTTGGCAGCGACTGCAAAACGGATGCGGAAATGACAGGATAGAAACTTGAAGACAAGTAAGGAAAGCTGCAACACAATTAGAGATATTGCGAAATACATGAACGATATGGATGCTCCTTATTTATACGACCTTATTTATAGGACTGCCTAAATACAATAATTCTTACTATTTTAAGTTCAGACTAAATATTATTTTGTATGCCTTCTCTATTTCTAACATTTAGCCTCAATGGTACCTTATGCTTTTATGATAATTTATTATTTGTTTTGTAACACTGAAAATTCAACTTAGCATGGTTTTTGATATAATTATAGGGTATAACTTAAGTAAATGCAATTGAAATTCAATTGTTGTTGTTGTTGTCATGACATTTAGAAACAGCAGCTGGCTGTACATTTACGCCAGGATATGCTGACAATCAGCTCGTTTTGGCAGCTGATTTCAACTGCAACTTGATTCCTTAAAACTCTCTTTCGCTTTCACCTACACAACTTTCTACAGCCATAGCCCAAATTCAACATTATGTTGTTGTAGATGAACGCGATGTCTTTTAAGTTACAGCCTTCAACTTTAGTTTTATTTTCATTTTTTTGCTTACATTTTTCTTTCATTGGGATTCTTTTCAGAGACATAAATAAACTTGTCACACGCAGCAGAAGAAACTGCGGCAGCTTCAGATAAAAAGCCAAAAAAAAACTTGCTTAGCTAAGGGTTGGGGGAGAGCTTAACTGTACCTCCTGTCTCCCTCCCCTCGAGTCGTGCTCATTAAGTGCAGAAAAACGCCTTTTCACTGTCATTGATGTCATTCACGTGCTGGCAAAAAGCGTCCCAGACATACACCATACACGTACGTAAAAAGTGTGAGAGAGCGATAGGAAGAGAAAGCGAGAGAGGGGAGGGGGAGAGTGAGGAGCAGCAGGAGAAGAAGAAAAATTGTGGTGGCAGTCGCGACAGACATTCGAGTTTCTCGCTCATTAACCGCGCGCGTTGCTGACACGCTTGAGTTATTTTCAATTAAATGTCGATGAAAAACCCAACGACACATACACTCATACACACATGTACTGCTTGTATGTATGTGTATGTGTGTGTGTGTGTGTGTGAATGAGCATAAATTAAAACTCGAACATCGTTGTGCCATGGCCTCGATGACGACACTCATAACACACTCGGCTATCCAACAATATTAAGAGCAATTGTCTTGCGGCTGAAATATTAAATGGAACACATGAACAAATGGAAGTAAAAGCATAACCCCAATACATATACATTTATTAATCTAACAGTAAAATCACTCGAAATTGTAAAACAAAAAGACCTTCACTGCCTCAAATCGTTAACTTGGCTAATATTCAGCGAGTTGATTGATGATTTAACTGATTTTGTTACTCAACGCTTATCAGCGTTGAATATAATTATTCACATAAGTGAAGCATTCACAGTACTCATTAGCTCAGTTTATTATCTGTTAAATGACTGAGTACGCTTTGGGGAATATTAAAGTTTATTTTGAAAATTTAATTTGAACTTAAAAGGTAATCATGGTGAAATACTTTATTTTAAAAAATATTGTATTAATAAGTTACCGAAGTACTCTTTGTAGACATAAGTTATTTAATAAATATTAAAATATTTATTATAAAATATTAATATTATTCATATAATCACGGACTAAAATTTCAATCCATTAGCTTTCTGTTTTAAGGAACGTGTTACTTATATTGCTTTCTAAAGACACAAATAAATAAATAAATAATGAAACTGTTGAAACCCTAAAGTAATCAGTAACTCATGAATGTGTACATTGAAATTGCATCTTCAAGCAAAATTATTTTCAACAATTTTCAGTAATTGATTAACATTCTTGAACATAATATTTTAAAAATAAAAGCATTATACTTGTAATTTGATAAATGATCATAAAATTACATTTAACATAAGTTAAAAAAATTACCATAACTTCCCACTGTTTTATATTCAACTTTGAATTTAAAAAATGTGTCAATATTTGCAACCGACATTAAATTTTAACTATCAAAAATTGGGCACTATTTTATTTGTGCTTAAAGCCGCATTTAAAGAACAACTTGGCGTATGCGTAATATCTTGAATTCCCTTCACATTTTGTAGCGTACACGCAGGCGATTTGTTTTTAGCCTGAGCAGAAGCCAATTAGAAAAAAAATTAACTCGTTGTACTTACAGGAAACGCCACGCCCACTTGTTAGCGACTATGGGAAGGGAAGCACGCCTTTTGCATGCGCGTAATTTATTTGTAAATTTCATGTAATTTATGCAATGCACACATACTTGCACACGCACACATTGATATAGATACAGAAATGCATATCCCATGGGTCTATTGTTGTTGTGTGTAAACCAATTAAATGGACGTCGACGTGTTGTGTTTTGTTGTTTGCTTTACAGTTTTGTATTTTACAGCTTGTTGTTGTTGCGCTGATTTTATGTAGTTGCCGCATGCCGCATGAGGCATGCCACGTGCCCCCGACTTCTGGCTTCTTTTCGCTGTTAAAAGTTCATTTTGTTTGGCATTTTACGTGCGGGGATTCTTAGATAATTTGTCCAACACACGCATACACACATACATAGACACGCACACACATACACTTCAATTTAACGCTTGAGTTCGGTTCCAAAGAAAAAAACCAAGAAGAGAAATTTGTTTGTTACGTTGATTTATGCAAAGCCGAGCATAGATAACGCATTGCGATTCGCCGCTTCCTGTCCCAAAAAAATCCCCAAAAAAATATTCTGAATGGACGAAGAAGAAGAAGATTTCGAATAACCTGAAGCCTGCTCTTCACGTGGCTGACCATGTTGTTTTTTTTTCTGTTGTTCCTGTTACTGACGTTCCTGTTTCAGTTCTGTATTTTGTTTGGACTTTTGTTTCGCTTTGATTGTTATCACAATGTGTTAACGAGAATTGCGGCTGCTAGTTTCGCGTTTTGGTTGTTTGTGTGCCACTCCATGAGTGTGTGTGCTTGTGTGGAGTGTGTGTGCGTATGCTACTTGTAATGCCTTGTTGTAGGCAAACAGCACCCTCATCATCATAATCATTATCATCAACATTGCATTCAGCTTGTTGCCACAGACTTTTGTTTAACATTGTCCAACCGTTAAGTGATCTTTGTCATTCTGAGGCTACAAACACACACAAACACACTCACATACACACACACAGTCGTCAGGAGCTGTTTAGTTGGAGTGTACTTAAGCCTCCCCTATAAGCTGCTACTGCCAGTTGCAGATAATGCTTCATAAGATTAAGGATGCTCCATACTTAAATTAAATTCTTACTTTAAAGAAAAACTGCAGAAATGGAGTGTGCTTGACTAGATAACCTTTGCTGCTTTGAATATGCTATAGATTAAATATATCTTAAAACATATATACATACTTACATATCCATTTAATTCTTTAGAACGATCTCTAGATGCCGCAAGATGGTGCAAGAAATATTATAAAATAAATTTTAAAGCACTCTTTACAATGATTTTTTGTGTTTTCGTTTTATGTTTTCATACAATTCAATTACGTATTCAAATTTCAAAAAAATGCCTATAAAAATAAATGTCACTAATAACAAAACTATTTATTCAGTTATCTGCAAATTCTTTCTGCAAATAGACACTAACTAACCATCGAAAATATTTAAAAACTTAAACGCCTCTTTTTCGGCATAGCTACTATGGTTAAAGTTTCAATACACAAATTTAAAGTGTCGTTATCTTTAATAAAATGAAAAATATGAATAAAATGAATAAAATGTGAATATGCCTTTGAGTGCCACTTGTGAATATGTCTGTATGTGTGTGGCACTTGGCAAGTGCAAAGTGCGCAGCATATTGTGGCATGAAGTGCGCTTTTTTAACAGCCACGAAAATTGCACCAAAATGTAATTAAAAAAATTATAATAAATGTAAGTCTGATGAATCTGAGAGGCAAAGCAATTTATGGACATTAAATCAATGGCAATGCGTTAATTAAGCAATGCATTAATTTAATAAACAAAATGATGCATTTTAGACTGTCTTTAAATAACCCCACCCATTTAATTTGATGGAGGCTGTTAAAAAAGAAGTTGCGAAAAGAAATATATAGTGAAATATAAATAGAAAATGCTGAAAAACGAGCTAGCAAATTTTGGACAGGCACATTTGGTGCCCAGGCACTGCACAATATATACACATATATATAAACACTAATAGCTGCACACACATACGCATAGATACATGCATAGAGCACGCACACAATAGACAACTGAGGAAAGTAGTAAAGGAAGCGCTGCTGGCGCTCGTACACATTCTGTGTAAGTAATTTGCATACCGGATCAATCTTGAAAAATTAATGGCTTCCCAGACAGATAATGGTAGACCACACACACGCAGTGTGGCATGCCAAAGAAAGCCGGGGCAACGACGACGACGACGACGACGACGATGCCACCAGCAGAGTCTTCACCGATAGATATAGGGAGTGAGAAAGCGACCAAGGAAGATAGAGGGAGCATCAGCGAAGCGTGTTGCGTTCCAAAATGCTGAAATATTACGTATACGCAACGTTGCTGCGTTTCCCACTCCTTGTCTCTCTCTCTCTCACTCTCGGTGTGGTTTTCAGCAATATTACGTAGATACCACAATGCGACGCCATCGTCAACATCGTAGACAATGTCGAGTGCCATGGCAACGTGTGACTTGCACTTGGCTTGTGGTTCCTCATTTTGTGGGTGCGGGCCTCCAGATTGTCGGAAATGAAGCGCCCATGTGTCAGAGCGGCGCCATGTTCAGTTCCATTCCGTTTCATACCCTACAATTCCGTTCCATTCTGTTCCCCTTGTTTCCTTCCTATCTCTTGACAGTACATGACGTAAATCTAAATTCCCTAACGCTTAAGATAAACATTTAAACAGTTCAAAATTTAACTGAAAACCAATCAACTTTCAAGCTGAATGCTATAAAACTATGTGAGTGCAACGCTGCAAGAAGAGGCACATGGCAGTTGGCTATGGGAAAAGCTTAACAAGAACTAGATTTTCTCAATTTGTTTCTACTAATATTTAAATATAATAAGACTCAAACTAAAAAAATTGGAATTTTTTAACTCTTAAACATAAGAATAATATTTAATTTTTTGTTTCATTTTTATACTTTTTATTTGTCATATTTTTCTTTTATTATTTTACAAGTTCGCCTAGAATTGTTGGCAAAAAAGGCTATGAATCCATCGTTAAATTGACTGCTTTGGAACTATCTTTAGTTAAGTTTCATCCACATTCGAAATCTTCTATAGCTTACTTTATACATGTATATTTTTAATTGTTCACAATGCATTCACTTAAAGTTTATGCTGCCCAAATATTTGTTATATCTCAAGTTGTTTGTGCGAAATTAGAAAGCAAATGAAATTGTGAATATGCATTGTCTCTGGCACTCAATTTCGGGGTCGTATTTCAAATGCAACTCTCTCGCACACATCTCACACAACTTGAAAAACTTTGGAAAAAACTTTGATGCGTAGCTGCAACGTAGTCCAACTTTGGCAGTTCCGGCTTTCAGCTCCTCCCAGTGCTCAATTAACATTTCAGCCATAAATTCAACAATTCCGCCTACCTCCACTTGAGGCGGAATGCACAAACATGAAAACATTGAGTTACCCTCTCATGGCCTCTGACCCCTCATCCCTGCTGCATTTGCGCAGATAACTCATCAGACTAAGCCAAACAGATTCATCTAAACTCCGCTAGCCACTTTCATTTCGAGCTCCGAGAATTGCCGCACACACAAAACTTTCCACATAAATTCTGCGCAATTTATTCATGAAAAAAAAAAAAAATAGAAAAGATGGAGCGAGAGAAAAAAGCAATGGAAAAGGTGCGTCGACCGGTGACTTGGACTTGCAAACAGTTTCCCCAGTTTCCTAGCTTACAATCCGCCTCAAACAAAAAACTTTTAGCTCGACAGAAGAGAGAAAGGGAGAGAAGACGTAACTGTGACAGTGACAACGACAGGGAAAAAGGACATCAAGTTGTAGCAAGATTGATATAAGACTTTTATATTCAGGTATTTCGTGAGCTTATACCTGAAGATAAACAACTAATGTTAAATATGCTAAATATGCAGGCTGCTTAAAAAGATAAGAGAAACAAGGAGCAAGAAATGGACATTGGTAGAGCCTCTAAAACAACAAATTAAATAGCCAGGCAATTAGCTTCAAGTCATGGCAAGTCGTAAACCCGACCGAAAGTTTTCAATTTGCTGCAAGTTGAGTTGAGTGGAAAATAAAATACAGAGAAAAAGCCAAAGAAGTAGATACTTCACCTACTTCACGCTTGTTGGATTTAATTTTATTGTGACATAACCTTTTTAGCTGTCAAGCAGCTCAGCTGTTGCTTCAACGAAGAGACGCCACGGCGACTTGCTGTCTGCTGTTGCAGTAAAACTTCTTTTATGGGGCGCTTATCATTAATTTTATGGGAATGCGGCAACTGTGCAACATTAGCGGTAATTGGTAACAGCATTTGCCACAGATAGAAACAGTGACAGAGACAGTGACAGTGACAGTGACAGAGAAAGAGACACAAACAGTTGACTAGACAAAGAGGTAAATAAGCGTGCGACAAAAGTCAATTTGTCACTTTTACTGATTGCGCATACGACACGTTGTCCATGAGCTTTTCGACTTCAACTCAATTGCGACTTGCATTCGACTCAACTCGACGCGAACAGGCGGCAATTACAAGTTGCTTTTTTGCTGCATGTTGCACGTGGCACGTTTTAATTGAACTGCACGCAAATTGCCCATACAAATTGCAAGTGCAACCTCGAGGCGGAAATTGCATTGCACTTGACGTCCTGACATCCTCATGGCCATTGCAATGCCTGCTGCTCATTAAGGAATTTCAATAAACGACCAACGTAGGCATAGATCAAGCGTTGCACCAACAACTCGTACCTCGACTGTTGCAATTGATGCCACTGCATACCTTCCTTTCTCCCTTCCCCCTATTCCTCTTCCTCTCTCCGTCTCTCGCTTCGTGCTGTTTGACGATGATTGGCGTGTGTGCGTGACACACGTTGCGGTTGCGGCTGCGCTGACTTTCATTTGTCCCCTCCGCATCCCTGTTGTCATCTCCTCCCTTGACACATTTTTGGGACATTTTGTTACTGCCTGCTTTATGACAAATGCGTTTTGTCTGCCGCTGCTAATGACATCACGTGCTGCCAAGTGACGATTCCGACCTCTCCTCCTCTTGGTCCACACATCGCGATAGATTTCGACTGTCATCAATGTTCGCAGAATGGCCCATAAACAAAATACGTCAACTGACTGATTCTCTGTTCCTCTCCCTGTCTCTCTCTCTCTGTTTCTCCCTCTCTGACTGGGCTGTGTGCCATGTCCTGCGGCTTGTGTTTTGTGTCCTGCTTGCCACTTCTCATTCACTATACGTCTGTCCGTCTGTCATGTTGTTGACAGCGCTGCTCAAATGTTTGTATAGACCTCATCGCAGCACCACCTACCAATCGAACGAGATCCCCTGGGATTTTTCATTAGTTCCTGGTCAACATCTTCGCCTCTCTCTGTCTTCATTCCACTCTAAGAGTCTCTCTCCCTCTCTTGCTCCCACTGTAATAACCTGCTAGTGTTCTGGAGTGGGTTGAAGATATAAACAACGTTTTTGTCAGCGAACATGTTCATAAACCAAGAAAAACTGCTTTCTTGACATTGACGAGAGCTCTTCGGTTGCCGATTTGTGTGTTTGTGTTTGCTCTTCAACTTGACATAATGCTCCTTCCTTTCTTTAATGTTTAACTAAAAAGTTACACACATTCCAAATGTGATACAAAAACTTTGTTGCCATTTCTCATTCCAAGTTGTTAAAAAACTATGTAAATACATTAAAGAGTTAAAAATATTTCAAAATATATTATTTAATGGAATTAATCATTTCGAGAAATTAAATTAATATTTATCATATATTATTTAATTTTAATTAAAGATGTTCGACATTCGGCATTGCGCATTAACGCTATGATTTAATAACAAAGAATCAGGACCTGTTTTCGCATTGTGTCAAACGCTATACATTTTTTTTTTAATTATTCAAGTACTAAATTTAATATCATAAAAGTGGAAATCAGAAATTTTGGGGCATGGAAAGAATTTTGTCACTACACCTTTACTTCGTAAAGATCTTTTTTTGTAAGTATATAAACTACAGATTCACACACACCCACTCACACACACACCCACATATAAGCGAAAACCTTTTCAATCTATCAATGCCCAATAACTCAATTTTCTATTAAAAGGCGAGAACAAATCTTGAGTTTTTGGCAATTTTGGACACTTGAGTTGAGTTGTGTTGCTGCTGAAAGGCAAAAATCAATTTCTTTATCGGCCTGCACTAATATGTCAAATATATAATTCGTGAGTGGGAAGGAGGTTGAATTGTGACTCTTGAAAATGTCCTTCGCACAAAGGAAAAAGGCAAACAAGCAAACAAACAAACAAACAGATGAACGAAAGCAGACTCCCGACTTTTTGGTCATTGGGTAAATTGAGGGCAACTGATTGATTGCAAAGGACCTAAGCATATATTCCACACAAACACACATAAAAACCCACCAACACACACACACACACACACACATACTTTGACTACAGGAGAAATATCTTTATTCATTAGCTGCGCTTTGGCACAAATTCATTTTTAATGACTGCGCTCAAAGGCCGCTACATTAGGGGCGTGGCGTTGAGTAGAATTAGAGGAAAAAGAGAGAAAAATTGAGGCGTTTTTGCTATACTTTTCGTTTCACTTTAATCTATTTTTCATGAGTTTGTAAAGTGAAAAACTTCTATGCGTGCAAATAACTCATATTCATTGATATTCCTTTTGCCATTTTGTTCAATTTTCCTTCTTCGCCATCTTCTTTTCTATATAATTCATAAATTCCTTAGCCAGTCAATGACTTTGGCAATATGTATTTTTTTCTTATATATATTTTGGCCTCGCGTAATTGCCACGTCCTGGTCTAACTTCCTGTCTTGTCCTTAAAAATTGGACACCAACGACCGTCGCGTGCGCAACTCATAAGTATTTCTAGACACTGCCAAAAAACACAAGTGAAAGCATTAGCAAAGCGTACTCGACTTTAAGATATCCGGTTGCCCATTTACAATTTGGCGAAAAAATAAAACATAGCACAATAAATTAAAATTGTACCATTCGTATATTAATTTTATAATCTATTGAGGCACTATCGGTATTTTTTTTATATATTTTTATCAGTATAAATATATATGTCTACCTCTACAGTCTATGTCACCTTCCCAATCTTAATTTCCATCCCTATCACCTTATATACCTCTATACCATCTCTACCAATTATCGGTTATTATTAATTTCCATCATTTGTATTTCTGTAAAATTTTAGTAATTAATCTAATACACCCATCCCTTGCCTTATCTACAGAGCATCAGAAGAAAATTTCTTACACAGCAGACATTTTTGTATATTTTTACTTTGAAAAAAAAAGCGAGGCGTTTCTTCTTTTGTGCACATTCGCCACAAGGCATTGAGTTATTTATGCAACCCCCTCCCGCCTCTCTATTCTCACTTATACCTCATCCATGCCCAAATTGGCGGCAATGATCGTTAATCATAATCGACGCATAATATTTTGCAGTATTGAGCGGAATTCGGAACTAATTTATGTGGAAATGAGTTAATTTCCTTGAATTGTGATTTTCTGCTGATTTCATGGTGCAGACCAAAAGTAATTACAAGTCACTTCAATCCAAACTGTTGACGGTAATAGAGATTAGGCTCTCAAGTTGTTGTACCTAAAGTTGTTGTTGTGCAGTTTTCTGGTTTAATTAATTATGGTTTTTGTGTGCAGGTAAGTAATTGGCCAAAAGAGGCAGTTGTCAAGGTTGGCGAAATGTGTGAGGACTGTTAATTCATTTAGCCTTCGGCGAAAAAAACGCAGACGGCGAAAATCTCACGGTTTAAGGTGAAAAAATTGTTAGACATAATTATTTAATAGAAGAAAATATAGACTTGCCAGTATTATTAATATTTTTCATATTTAAGTTTGAAAGATTGATATTTAAAATAAAATTTTATAAATCACATGTTGGGAAAATTGACATACAATAAACATTATAATTGAAGTACATAAGTAAAAATAGCAAAAAAGGTATTCTGCAATAAAATCATTTTATAATTGTAAGCCGAAACAAACGTAAGCTAAAGCAAGAATTTAATTCGACAAAAGTACATCATTATTGTAATATTTAAAGTGTCTGTTGTCAACAATAAACAAATTAACAGCTTTTCAAATAAGAAACTTATAAAAAAATATAATCACAACATTACTTTAAAGTTTAAAACTCATTTGAAGGCATTAAGTGAAAGTTATCCGCCAGACAGAGCATGTGTCAAGCATAAGGTGTACAATACCAAAAGCTGTCAAAATAAAGTTTATCAAATTTCACGCGCACCAATGCCTTTCTCCCTCCCCCTGTCCTTGCCCCTGCCCAACAAATCCTCAAATAAAAGAAAACGTTTGGCTAATTTACGCTGTTTGCTTGACATTTTACGTGAAATGACGGCAACAACAGCAGCAGCAACAGCAACAACAACATCAACAGCGACAGCAACATTGCCGCAACATGAGACTCTGAACGAGACACATCTCCAGTCCCCTCATCCCCACACCATTACCACGCCCCTCGTTAGAGCCTTGTTTTGGTCAGCAGCTGTCAGTCAGTCACGCTCCCTGGAAGGTAGACAACATTTTTTTCACATTCTTTTATGTTATTTACAACAACAAAAGCAAAACAAGATTATTTTATAGAAATGATAAAACATGAAATATGCATTCCGTGTGAGGTGTTATTTATATTTATATAGGGCGTGACAGCGACCTCGTCTAATGGTAATATAATTACCAATTATGACTGGAGCAAAGCTATCATTTTTTATGGTATCAAGTGCACCCCAGAAGATACTCTGTAATGTTACGAATAATCATGAAAACGTATTTAAGCGGAGATCGTGTAGTAATTTGCATTCATGTAAGGATTCTGAATGTACACTATAACATATACCCGGATTTTGTAAAGTTGATATAAAGTAAAAGTAAAATATGTTAAAAAATTGCATATCTTATATTTTTGGTCCTTAATGAGTCTACGAGTCTAGGAGTGTTTCAGAAATCTCTAGAGATTTTGATGAGAAATGTTTTTAAAAACAACAGAAATGTTCTTAAAATATCAGAGATTTACTATATTCCAACATGTTTTTTTTGCAATTTTATTCAATTTAATGATTTTTAAATTTAATTTAATAAATTTTTAATTTGAAAACAATGGTTCCTTTTTTTCAGGAACACCAAAAATTGGAATGCTTTAGTGTTGTTATAAATTTGTAGAACACACCTGTATGTAACTTTACTAAATTATATCTCCAACTAATACACCCATATCTATGAATTTAGTTCGTAAAGGGTATCTAAAACGAGAAAACTTCATTTTGTGGCATTACTTTGTCGAAGCTTACGATTGACATTTGCTGCATTGGCGCCATTTCGCTCCGAATTGTAATAAAAAAATAAAGTTTTGTTTTCCCCAGTCCCCGTACTCTCCCCTAAGGTCCATAAACACCTGTGAGCCAGGCCAATTTTCAATTGATTTTCGCCTAGCAGCTGCGTCCTTCAATTTCCCTGCGAATGCCACTTGGTAAGCAACATTTTGCTGACAGATTGTATGCCATTTTTTACGAAATACTTGCAACAATATCGAAAAACTTTGAAATTCAAACCGAAAAGCAGCTGAAACAAGCAGCTGAAAAGCTGAGAGAAAATAACAAAAATAAACAAATAAAACTCTAAAAAAAAAAATAATAATAAAGAAAAAACACGAAACTCAAAAACTTTGCAGAACTTGGTAAACTTTTGCTGCCGTGTGACATTACCGGGGCCCAGAGTTAATGCCCAAAAAGTCCTGGGGGCAGTAAGAGCCACTCTTCAAAGCAGCTGAATCCTTTTTTTGCCTTAGACATATACACAAATACATATGTATATAAATCACAGCTCAAAATACCAAAAGTAATCATAAAGCGCTGCTTTTCACATAAATTACAATAATATTTGGCACAACAAATTGATGCGGGACAGATTTTTATTTTCTCTCATCGTCTTTTTTTGCTGGTTTTGTTTTTTTTTTTTTTTTGACTAATGCCCTTCAAAATAATGATGCCTGCAGGGAATGTTGCTGGACTTTCCCTCCCTCTATCTCATTCGCCATGGGGTGTTGTGCCGCATTTTGTGTCCAGTATCCTGTGGCGCGATTTGTCCTGCATATTAAGTTCGCTGCGGGGTGAACAATCGTTATGAGAATTTTGTCATTTAAATGACCACATAATACACACATGTAGAACGTCTGATAATGCTGTATTCTAAGCTGACTTTAATGGATTACCTCAAGTTGCAAGCACCATAAAATAGATTTCTCTATAGAAATGCAAAACACTTTCGGTAAAATGGGAAATATATTATAATCTTCATAAAAGAATGGTAAATAAAATAAATTATTTGGGCAATCTTTTAAAAACAATAAATCGGTTATTTAAGTTTATTAGTAAACACACTGAGAAATAAAGAAAAGATTTCCACAAGTTTATGGAATATGATAGTAAAATAATTAATATAAAAGCTACTATTATCTAAATAAAATTATAAGGTATTTATTAATTCTTATTTATAGCGTCTGTAAATAACTTTTTAAGCCAAATGGTATAAGAACTGAAACAAGAAACAGTATAATCCTATTGTAAACGAACTTAATTTCTTTGGTCAACAGGAACATTTGTAAATTTCACAATTATTTTGCCTTAAATAACTCCTTATGTATGCGTCCAAAAAGTAGGCAATACCAATTGTCTGCCATTTAGTTAGGCAAATTTAAACAAAACACGAAATTAAGACTACACGAAACACTTATTTGATTTTACATAAAGTGTAGAGGAGTTGCCACAGTCTGCCTTTATAATAAAGTTGCCCCAAGGCGTGGCTTACCGCCATCGCCAACATCTCTCGCCTTCCCCCTAGTAAGTGCCACTTTACTTTGTAATTTATGCAGTTGAATGAAAAGCGTTTCTAACAACATTTAATTAAGTTGCGAGGCGGGGCACAGGAGGCGTCACAGACAAAATTCAAAGTTAAACTTACGAATTAAAAAAGAGAATATCAAAAAAAAAATAAAGGAAAAAAACGTCGTTTCAGCCTAAGGTATTTGGCTCTTCATTTAAATGTCAGTCTCTTTGGCTAAGTCATTTAAAGGCGCTACTTGCTCATGTGCTCCCCAAGTTAAGGCATCTCAGAGTAGGCATTTCAAATACCTGACCCCCCCACCGTGGTAATGTCCCCGCTCTCCCAGGGGAAAGTGCGTCAGTTAACAGAGGGCATAAAAAATTGGGTCGTCTTCGTTTGCTTTTAATGTCTTTTACTGCCAGTTTTTTTTTTGGCGGTTATCAGCGGCAGCATTTCGAAATCTGCACAGCAGCCAAAAAGTTTACTAAAAGCCTAGCAAAAAGCAGCGACGCCAGCAGCGGCAGCGCAGTAACTAATAGCCAACGCATTGGCTCAGCCGCTCTGAAATCTCTGTCAGGAGTGTGTAAGTAACTGTGTGTGTGTCTCTCTGTGTGTGTGTGTGTGGGAGTATGTCGATGTGTAAGTAGGGCTACAATATGTGGAGCAAGTTGCGCTTTGTGTGTCCATTCGGAAATATGCTGCCGCTGCCTCTGCCTCTGCTGCCGACAACGTCGTCGACGATGACGTCGTGACGATGTCTGTGTCGGAATTTCGTGGCTGCTGTTTCAGTTTATTGTCGTTGTTGTTGTTATCATTGTGATTACGCATGCGCTTTGCCTTTCAGAGAGAATGTACCTCTCAATACAATGAAAGCAGGTTTGTTTCTTTTTCAAAAAATTCCCCGTCGCCCTCGTTACTGTTAAGCTAATGTTAAGTCTCTGTAAAGTTGACAATTTGTAGTTTAAATGGTAACAAGGTGATATTTTCATTCAGAAACGGAATGTATTTATATTCAATTAAGAAATTATAAATAGATTCAAAGGTGTTTTTCTTTTATATATACAAATAAAGGTGCAATTTTCATTCAGAAACGAAATGTATTTATATTCAACTAATAAAATAAAAATAGATTTAAAGGTGGTTTTTCTTTCATATATACAAATACATATTTTAGATTTCAAAATTTTTTAAGAATAAACTTTGAAGCAGATTTCTAAATTTTTTTGAGCAATCATATAATTTGATATAAAAATCCTTAAAATTCGGATGTAAAAAACTATTATCAAAAATATTTTTCTTATATAAGATCAAGCTACAATATAAATTGACTGTTAGAATTTAAAGATTATACTTGTTGCATTCTTTGTAAATACCGAGAATAATTTATGTAATTAATTCATTAATTAATTAAATCATTAATAATTTAAGTTTAAAACGAAAATACATTCGTTCTAAATATTTTTACAAAAATAAAGAAGTCTAATAAAATTCTTAAAATTTAAATTCATGTGCCTCTCAATTTGATTATACAAAAGTCATAATAATAAATTTCCCTTACTTACAACCAGTCAAATTCCAATACAGTTCAAAAACACACAACCTGTTTCAATTCCACACATTTCAATTTAAGTCGTATAAACAGCAGCACTTCTGCTAATTGCGACCATGGTCTGATTTTCTTCAGCTTCTTGTTGCTGCTTCTATTGCTGCTGTTGCTGCTGCTGCTGCTGCCGCTGCTGCTGCACTAAGGCAACAATTTTACACCCATGCAACACGACAACAACAAGAACTTCGGCCCAAAATGCCGATGCGCTACGCAAATTGCAAGCTTCACTAAAATAGTTCGTGGCCCGATTGCTAGCAAAGTGTGTGAGACTTACATTTAACCATCAACTCGTCCTTCGTCCTTCGGCTCTCACCCACTCGCTCAGGTTGCACGCTCTCGTTGCCGAGATTTAGCTCATCGTGTGCGAGTCGCCAATTTGGCTCGTACTTTTTTGCTGTTGCCTCTGCTGGCATTGCTGCTGCGGCGTCGAAGTCGAAGTCAACGACGACGGCGACGGCGACGTCGACGTCAACTGACGAGTGACGACTGAGGAGCGACTGTTGGTGCCTGGTGATGTTTTTGGTCCTTTCGCAATGGCTCGTTCAGTCGTCGTTGCGTGTTGTAGGTGGTCTGGTCTGCTCTGCGCTGTTTCCCCAGTTTTTTGCTGCTGCTGCTGCCACTGGAGCCACTGATGATTGTGATGCCACCGCTGCTGCTGGTGTTGCTGCCACATCTTCTACCGACGACGACTCCCCCAAACTTCAGTTTCAATTGCCGTGCACGACGCGACGCGTTCAGTCTTCGTTTCAGTGCGTTACGTGGTGCAACAAAGTGACGCGTGAAATTTCACAAACAACATTTTTGAACTTAAAGTTTTTGTGTTTGAGTTAAAGTTTCAGTTTGAGTTTGAGTTAGAATTGGAGTTGAAGAGACAAATTCCCGGCAGTTGACCTCGTTAACCAACGACTTGTCTGGTTGTTTTGCCAGCTTGCTAGACTCCTCATCAACGTCATCATAATCATCAACATCAACTGCCGTCAGATGTCGAGTGCCGAGCATGTCTGTCAATTAAAATATCTCAGCTCACTGAGTTGCGTGCGTGACTGTGTTTAATTTTCCACCTTCAACATTACACGCACCACACGGCGTATGTGCAACGTGCTTAACAACACGGACAAAACAAAAATAATAAAATAAAAATCAACAAAAAAAACTATTACAAGCCATAGTCAAGCTTATTATAAGAACGTTAAACAACTTCTAAAATATCACCAAAAATATGTATCCACAAAATGCACACAAAACCAAATATTGCGGTAAGTTGAGGCAATTTCACCAATTGTAATGAATTATTGCTTATTAGCTGGCAGCTTGACAAACAAAATTTAGCATCTGCGGCTTATCATTCTGCCATCCCATGAAAATTGCTTTTTAATTAATTACGTTTGCAGTGTGGCTTAACGCATTTTAATTTTCGCATTTTCATTATCATACCATTATTGAATTTATTTGGCATTTTCTATTTTTCAAGCGTGCTAGACTTGTTTAATGATTTGCAAATTTCATTTCGCTTTTTGCGGCTGTTATTTGGGTTAACCCAGTTCAGAGTTTCGTTGTTAGCTGAACAATCAAATATATGTATGTGAAAGTGGCTATAGAGTAATATTATAATAAAAAATATTTGTACGTTAATTATTGCTCTTGACTTTTCAACTCTACATAATTGCACTGATAATTAAATTTATTAAAGTGGAACTTGGTTTTTGGACAAAGCCCCATTGCTAAGCTGTAAAAAAGCTAGCTTTATTTAAGCCATCAGTCATCAGAGATTTGCTTTTATTTATTAATTAAGATTTTTCATATGACATATCAATATTCAATCAGTTTGTATCATAAATGATACTCTAAGCGTTTAAAATAACAGATTTTACCAAAAAGTGATGATAATTTTCAATTAATTTATTTTATTATTATAATGTGTTTGCAATATACAATCACAAATAACAAAGGGCTTATTATTTATCTATTGTATTTAATCAATTATTTGTATAAAATTGTTTGACTAAAATAACCTTTAAAGTGGTATACCTATGGTATGGCCTATCTAAATCTTTATAATATCGAAAAGGCTTTGATGTTTTCATTTTATTTTTACTTTCAATATATTTTTTCCGCAAATAATTTATTTTCTAAAATTAACTATATTATATTAGTTTATAATTCCTACATGAAAAAAGCATTTGCTTGAAACTAAAACATCTTTGAAAATTAAATAATTTTTTTTCTAATAACATATGATTTTGTTTCGCAAGCTAGACTCAAATTTATTTATATCATACAAAGGTCTCAAATACATACTAGAATTTGGGCTTGTTCCATATCTAATCATTAGATACTTTCCACGAAAATTCTCTTAAGGCCCTTGAAGTTTAATGGGGCCCAACTTCAAGCAAGTCTCAAGCAGTCAATTGGCAATGCATTTGAATTGCTTTTGAGGAAGGCAGCTTTTCACTTGGCTGCACATGAAACAAATTTCATTAGGCTGCAAATAAATCAGCTTTAGAGGTAGGTAATAAAAATGAATAGACGCCAAGACAAATGTGTGCATGTATGTGTGTGTGTATGACAGCACATTACGTATACGCCAGGTGTGACAAATGTGGCAAAGTGCTGAAACACAATTCGTAATGTGTGCGTTGTTTATGCATATAAATTGTCTAGTCTTATGTTCATTTCGTTGTTTACTTGCTTCTATTCTTTTTTCTTACTCTACTTTCCACTTATTGTGTGTAATCAGTTTGAATCTGAAGCAGCTGCTTCCTCTGCCTTCAATTTAATTATAAAAAATCAACGCCATTAAATATTAGCGTAAAGTAGCAGCAGTTGTAAATGTTACACATTCCTTTAGCTCTGGCATTTCATTCTTGTCTGTCTGTCTGTCTGTCTGTATGTCGCTCTTATTGTTAGTCTTGTTGTCATTACATAGAAAATTAGATGGCAGTGAGCCTCGGTAAACGCGTGTGTTGAAATGTAAATAAAACAAAAGCCGAGAGACGTTTGAAAAAGCGAAAGCTGATGACAAAGCATGCTACACACACAGACAGACAGTCAGGCAAAAATACAGAAAGACAGAGAGACAGCACATCCTCACACCCACACAGAAATAAGAGCATGTATGTAAAATAATAAAAAGCGACATTTACGACATAACATGGCAGCATACTACAGTCGTCAGCAAGAATGCCAAGACTGCCTCGCGACTGCAGACGAGCCAAACTTGAGCTGAGAATGTGAATGTGGCACACACTGCGTATACGCATTACAATGTTTCGCACTGATTTCCCGACTGTCTCCGTCTCCGTCTGCGTTGTTGCCATGCAAATGTACACAAAGTAATTATATGCACATGTGTGTGTAAGTATCTGTGTCTCTTACTGTGTCTGTTACTGTGTCTGCCTTGTACTACAACTCAAATAATTGCCAAAGAAGCGACGGCTGCCAGGCAACTCACAACTCGAAACAAAAATTACATTTTTTTTAAGCAAACAAGAACATCAACAACAACATTGTATCTTATTAACAAAAAACAACTTTGTATTTTACTCACACACACATTGTTCTGTTGGAATTTATGTTGAGATACTTTTCAACATCAACGAGAGAAGCCTACATTAAATGACCGAAAAGTTTTCATTTTTTGAGCACACGCAATGAATTTTCATTTAATTAGCCAGCGCTTCATCAGTTGCACCCTTAACTTCCAACCCCAACCCCATAAGCCAACTCATCCCTTTGATGGTTACGCAAATTTCTGAAATGTCTTGCAGCAACAACAATAAAGTGAGGAAAAAAATTATCAAAAAACAAAAAAACAAAAAAAAGTATGAGAATAACGGAAAAAGGAAACCATTTTGCTTTATTGTTTGCTCTGTGATGATGCTCCCTTCATAGCCAGAGGAATTGGGGATGAGGCTGGTTGAAGAGAGTTGAGCAAACACTTTCAAATGATTTCATTTTGCGTGAATAACCGCACTCAGGATATGCAGAAGAAGAAGTTGGCCGAGCTAAAAGCTGACCAATTTGTAGCCCCTTTTTTAGTCATCTCTTCTTTTTGTCCAGCTCCTTCTAAGCAGCCGACACGAGCGGCAGACAGAGAGGTCCTGCACATCCTGTCAGACATGGAAACCAATTAATTTTAAATTGTCTGAGAGTCGAGCAAACCCAAAAAACCAACAACAACAAAAATCTCTTTGTTGCAATACCTTCTACTGCCTTTCTCCCTCTACTTTTCAAATAAGTATATTTAGCCATGCTCTGTTTGTTGGCCTCGTTTCAAGGCAAGTCCAATTTGTGCAGAGTGTGCCGTAGACAAGGTGTTGATAACGAAAGGGTTCTTGCCATCTATTTTCGGGCCTAATTGCAGCAAGTTACCCCTCCTTTTACTCCCCTGAGGGCGAAACCACACACAAAAGGTCACCAAAAGTCCAAAAATACTCAAGATATTTTTGTAGCCCTGTCCATCCTCATTTGGCCAACTGGCCAGAACAGAGAGTTCACCTTTTTGTTAGCAAATTTTCACACATGATTTTTTCATAGGCCAATTTGCACACATTATAAGTTTTCTGGACAGTTTTCTTTTTCTTTCTTTCTATTTGTTGTTGTTTGAAAAATGGCTTGCCCCAAAGGTAAACTGTGGCCAAAGTTAACTTGCCACAATTTTGCTCTTTGTTTAGGGACAAGTTTTCTTTTAAATTACTTTTCGGCACTTACAGAAAATACACACAACTTGCGTGCGTCTGTCAGCTACCAATTCACAGTGGAAATATCTTCTTCTATTTTTGCAACTATAAGAAAAATTTTCGCTTTTATCTCATTAAAATTATATTATGTTATTAAGTTTTTTGTACTCTTTTAGAAACAAAAAACACATTGGCTTCTAAAAATAATATTCTTGAGACGGAATTGGAGATAAATGTAGACATATTCGATATTTTATGACTGACAGTGAGTGTACAAAAGGTACAGTCAACAAAAGTCAAAGTTACACTTGTTTAAAAAATTTAATTACAATTTTTAGAATATAAACATCCCTACATTTGTGCAAATATAAATAATTAATTTGAATCAGTAAAATAATTGTTGATAATATTGTAATGTACAATAATTTTAAAGTAATAACAATTAAAAAAAAATTTTGCTGCATTTGCACAACTTATATCAAGCTTTGGCCATTACAAGTTGATAACGTAGAAAGTACATAGGCAAAAGTGCGGGTATTTTATAGTCAAGTCGAAGTTAGAATATGTATATTTTTCTCAGCTGAAGCACAACATAATTATATTTTCTATTACGCCAAAAACAATTTAGAACACAATCTCTTTAGTGCGAATTGTGAGTGCTGAAGTGAAGTCCTTAGCATCAACTAACATATCCAACTAACTACATATGTAGTTGAGAGGGTGGTTGACAAGAGGAAAAGAGACTTAGGGGAACATGAAGAGTGAGACAGTGGTCGTAAATGACGCCTTATGTGTTTGTGCTTTAGCTGGAAATCCTTTTATGTTATCAACGCTTACGAAGTCCTTAATTATTTGCTACTTTTGGTTGCCTCTTGCTGGCGTAAATTAAAGCTGGCTAAAGTCCAGAGCGACACAGACAAGGGGATAATGCAGAGAGGGATCAGCGGCAGACCAACAATGAGTAAACCACCCACAGCACCATCAACACCACCCAACGGAAGCCACCCCCTCAGTTACAGCTCGTAACGTATGTTAATACAAACGTTTTGCGTATTCCCAGCGACTGTCAGTGTGTATGCGTGTGTGTGTGCGTGTGTGTGTGTGGGAGCTACCAAAGCTGGCCCAAAGCATCCACTTCCTGTTTGTCTAATGACTTTATGTGTGCCTGCCATATATTTTGTGTGGCAGTTGATGCCAAAAAGGACTCGACGAAACGAGACTCTCGTCGCCCATTCCCCCTGTATTCCACCCTATTTTCCCACGTCCTGTTTCATTCCCTGCTTAACCGCAAGACCATAAAATTAAACTAGTGCATAATTAAACACTCGCAATTAGGCGTAATTTACTTTGTCTGTGTTTGTGTATCAAGTGGCTGTCTCTGTGAATTTCTCCTTTTTCCCCATCTCTCTTCTCTACACTCTACATCTAACCTCTTTTTGCCTTGTCTCATATTTTCGCAACATTAGTTTTTAATTAAAAATTTTCATCACATGCACAAGTCACTAAGTAAGCTGCCTGCCACTTGGCACTTGCCTCTTGCCACACAGCTGCAATTTTGTACGAGTCTTTTAATTGTTTTTGTGTGCGTTCAATTTAGTTGCCAATGAGGCAGCATTCTGTCTCTCTCCCTCTCTCTCTCTCTCTCTCTCTCTCTCTCTCTCTCTCTGTCTCTCTCTGTCTATCTATCTATCTATCTCTCTTATTCTTTCTCTCTGTCTATCTATCTATCTTTATTTCCTGAGCCTTTGTGCCACTCTCGATCGCAATCTGAAACAAAACTTTGAAAAGCTTGGAAAAACTGCGGCAACTTAAGTTACTTAAGCATCAACAGAAAGCCGTAGAAAAAGAAAATAAGAGCTGAAAATTTATTGTAAGCATTGCCAAGTTGTAATAATTAATCCGTAGGATTTACAAACACACAACTTGCGCATAAATTTCCATCGTCCAAGACGGCGGTTTCATTACTCAAAACAATCCAAGAGAGGAAAAGGAAGAAGAGGCAGAGTTTGCTTTGGCCCCAAATGTGCTATTGTTGTTACAGGCTTCTTTGGCTTGGTAATTTTTTATGCAACTGCCAAGTTGCATGCCACAAGAGCAAACAGCACAGACAACAACGACTGCAGCCGCGATAAGACGGAATCCTGGCGTGCAACTCTGTCTTGCCACATCCAATTGTACTTAGCAAGCAACCAACTTACTGACTGACTGACTGACTGACTGACTGACTGACTGACTGACTGACTGACTGACTGACTGACTGACAAGCTGACAGACACTCATTCCATTAACATTTTGCAGTGACTGCAAATTGAAAGAGTTTCTCTTGTTGTTGAAGGCGTTTCGGCATTTGCCAAGTCAAATATTTATGTGGCTGGTCAGGATTGCGGATGCGGCTGAGAAGTCGCTGAGGATTCGCTGTCTCAGCAATAGAAACAGCAATTGCAAGTAAATTAATTAATGAAAATAGTTAGCATAAAATGAAAATCCCCTCAGGATGGTAAGAACAGAGCAATAACATCTTAAGGTGGTTTAAGATGCATTTAAGCTGCTTTTGCAGAGATTTTGCAGCTGACAAATGAAAATAGTAATAGAAATGAAAACGGAAATGGAAATGAAACCTTTCAGAGTGCTGTCAGATATTTGAGTAAGTTCGTGTAAGATTTGCATAGTTGAGAATATAACGTAACAAATTGCTCTATTATTTGTTGTAATTTAGCATTTTAATTGACAGCTGACAAGTTGATTATTATGAACTAATTGCTGAGAGGCAACTAATTGAAATTAATGAGCCAACTACTTGTGATAACTAAAGGACACACACTCAAATGACCCAGTTTAAGGAAAGAAATGATAAGAGTTTAGTGAAGATGCAAAACGAATTAAGTTGAATGTGTAAGAAAGTAATGAAGTAATAGAACTTCAGAACTTAAACTTAAGAGATCCTCAAATAATAAAGTGAAATTAAATTGTTTCTAGTTTATTTCACATCAAATATTCGTTCTATCATATATTCTATTCTGATAATAACTGGAGTAGAAACCCTTAATTAAAATTAACTTAATGAAACAATGTCTTAAACTTCTGAAACGACCACCCATATAAAAATTTTAAAAATCAATATTTCCGGTAATAAATAAACCACTTCAATATTAGAAACTTATATAAACTACAAGCGACTTACATTTTAAGGGTAGCCAATATAATTTATATGTATTATATATTTAACCATGTCTCTACATCTTCACAAATTCACACACGCACCCAATTTTCAATTAAAATGGCAACATAATTGCAACAACAAGAAGCGAAGAAGACAGCAAATATAATAATAAATTTATCAAGGGCAAAAGCAAAAATATGTTTGGGTCGCCATTAGAGCCATCTATCAAAGTGTGCGCTTATCAGGATTGCCACAACGAGCCAGAACCACGCCCCGTCTGACCGTCTATGTTATAACCATGAACAGTTCTAACAATTTGCCGCATTTCACATTCATTTTCGTGTTAAAATCAAATATATTTCTGTGGCTCAGAGCCAAACCTAAGGAATGTAAATATTGGCATAAACATTTAAAAGGCAACAAGACTCAACTAACTTGGCCAGAACAGAAGCAGAGGCAGGAGAGGAGCAGAAGCAACTGCTGCCCAGTCAGACACGAACATCGTCAATGTTAAAAGTAGCCTTAAAACAGGATTTGTTGGTTGTCCATGTCGAGCATATTGAACACACCCAAACAACAAAAAGAAAATACGAAACTGAAACGAATTTATAAGCATCAGCGAGCCCGTCGCTAATAATCAAGCGGGCGCCTCCCCTCTCCGCTCTCCCCAATTCTCCCTCTGGCGATTTGACCTGGGCCAGAATCACCTGTTTATATACCAGGAATCAACGTAGCTTCAGGGGCGATAGGAAGAAGGAAAGCAGGAAGAGCTGTAGCCTAATTTTTTTGAATCTTTTCGTTTTTTTTTATTTTTTGCTTCCTTTTGTTTTTAACCTTTACAAAATGTCGTTCAGGCTGTCGCTCTAGGCCAAAAGCTCAAAACGGGACAGTTGGGCCAAGGCTTTGGGGTCACTTGGGGTTGGCCGGTGAGAGTTGTGGAAAGTTGAAGGTGGAAAGGAGATGGAGCTTTTCCCATAATAAATCACATAAATATGCAACGCGAGCACTGAACGAAAATGGAAAAATATTTGGCTAAGCAGCGAGTGACGTGGATTTGTGCCATGGATTTTACGCTGATGCCACAGGCAGTGTGGCAATGTGGCAGTGGCAACATCAGGAGGCAACAGAAAGTATCTCCATCTCAACCCAATAAACCAAACCCAATTCGCCTGGAATAAAACGTGTTCAGCCGCCGGCTGCTGGCTCAAAACGGGATTAGCTTTTAATGCTTTTCGGTTATGTTATTTACAAATGGCTTTTCAAATGATTACCCCATGTCCTTCGCGCCTTCTCTCTTCTCTATATATCTTATATATGCTTTAACAGGTAGCTAAAATTTAATATCTTTGCAAAGTAGTTGCCATTAATCAAATCTGTTTAGTTTGTTGCTTTGTTTTTGGACTGTTGCTGTCATTTCATTTGATTTGTTAATACGAGTATACAGAGTAATTTAATTCTAATAATAACTTTAGAGCTTTTAAGCTTGAGATAGGTTTTACATAAAGATTTATATTTAGACGTGTTTTCAGCAGGCCAATTACTAGTAATTTAGCCTACATTTTGTTTTAAAAATCCATAAGCTAAAGTTTGTGGTAGTGATGTGCATCGAGTTTAAGTAAAGAACGTATTGAAAAAAATGGACAGTGATGGAAAAACAAATTGCATTTCAAATGTAATGCAGAATATATAAAGAGACCAAATAATCATAAAATTGACATTCCGCAAGGAAATCTGTCAAGGATTTAAGTATTTAAAAAATAATTTTAAATTGATAGCGGAATTTTTCTTTTTATCAAGGCAGGTAACGTGCCAGTGTAAGAACCAAACCCAGATTTCCTAGAAACCTTGAAGTTTTTATACTGTAATGAGAGGTCAACTCTAGATATGGTGCGATGGGACCTCACTTTTGTAAAATATACACCTATTTCTAATTTAATTTTATGGCTGAAGTCTACTTTCGTATTATCCTATCTCTGAAATAGGCTATTTCTCATCACATTCGCTTTAAATTTTGTGTGTGTAATTGCACTGCAATTGCTCGTTATATTGTCTCTATATTTAGAGAGAGAGATATAATAATTCTCAGCTGGCATTTGAAACGTGCTCGAAACGCATTCTGGTGACATCTCCAGCCTTCCACCTATTACACTTTAACCCTTACCCCTAACCCTTACCTTTAACTCTGTCCTGTGTCATATAGAGAACTGCAATGTGAAATGCCAACGGTCTGTGCTCTCTGTTGCCATTGCTATTCCGTTGATGTCTTCATATCTGACTGACTGACTGACTGACTGCCTATCTGCCTATCTGCCGGACTGTCTGCCTTCCTGTCTTTTTGGCCTTGACGTGTTGCGTTCTGGCAACGATTCAGCTGTCAGTCAAGCGCTCCACGCGACACAGCGCAAGATTCATAATTGTCACACACAAAAATGCATTGCATAGCATAGCTGTGAAGCACACATATACACAGACACCGTTGATAAAACCCATTTCCATTCCCATTGCCCATAACTTTAATACATTGTAATTATGTCAACTCATCGTCGTCAGCGTGTCTCCTTTTCTCTCTCACATTACGACTCTCTATTTCCTTCTCTCTTTTTGCCACACTTTATGTGAAGTGATGTGTGTTTACTGTAGTTGTTGGTGCAATGTTTGCTTCATCAGCAGCAACAGCAAGAGCAACAGCAGTAACAACAACACGTTACGTATACGCAATTTATACAATTCACAATCTGTGCTCCAGCAGCAACACTCGCCTCACTTAACGGCTTAATATATTGTTACGGCAGCTGGCGTTGCATAATTTACCTCAACTCCCTCTCACATATGCACACACACACACAAACATATCTGTTGCAAATATATAAAGAAATGCTGAAGGACAAACCAATTCAATTCTGCATACTTTCATACACACTTATGCAATCACACAGACACTGAAATATTTATTAAAGTTATTTTTTGCCTGTGTGTGTTTGTGTGTGTATGCGTGTATTAGTAGTCTGTAATTTAATTACAAACTTTGCACCATTAATTTAAAAACTTTGCCCAAACTACGAGCAGCTGTAAAAGAGGTCGACACTTGCCATGTGCCACAAGGACAACAGGACAAACCAGGATCTAGGATAGGTAACAACCACAAATGGCCCAACTGTCAGTTGCAACTGCATAAAGTGATAGGGGCGTGGCATGTGGGCTGTGGGACAGCCTCCTTTCTCTGTCTAGTTTATGCAACATGCGTGCAACATATTGAAAATGCCAACGCGTCGACTTTTTAGCCATTTATCAAGCAGCTGCAACAACTGCGTGGCAACTTTCGTAATTAGATGAAGTGGACACAAGTTATGAGTCTTGCGTGTGGCAGCTGTGGCATGCTACGCTATATGCTCCACAGCGAACTAATAAACCACAGCACAAATAATTAAAAATAGAATTAAGGGTGCCCGCACTTTCTATAATGAAACTGTCAGGCGTTTTTCAGCTGTCTTTTGTATAAAATTTATCTAGTAACAAGTTAGGTGATAGCAAACGTTGCCACATATATTGGTATATATTTTGTAGAGCTAAAGGTCTAAATGTCACAGAATAAGAAATTGTATTCAAAATTTTCAGACTCATTTGAAATCACGAACTTATAATTTTAAATATATTTCAAAGGTTTGAAAGGCTACATTTACTTTTCATCATTTTTTGAAGAGAACAATGTACAATGTACAGATCAATTCTTAGTAAATTGTTAAAAAAAATTATTTTAAGATTAATATGAGTGATATCAATTCAAAATGTATTTATTTATTTCATTCTAAATTATTTAAAATCCTGAAACCATTTTGCCCTGCACCCATAAATAGATTACTATTTATATAAATACAAAATCAGGACAATTTTACTGTCATGCATTAGAATTACTTAAAAATAGTTCAAATTATGAGCCATTTATTCTCAAGTGCTTTCAGAAAGATTTCAACAGCAATTTTTTATATGATTTTATGAGGCAACGGCAGCAACATTTAGGAGCATTTTTCATAATTTATGACAAGCGCAGGGAAAATCCAAAACGAATGTCAGCTTAAAAAAAGCCAACGAAATGCCGTAAAATATGCAATGTCAACAAGCAACAGCAACATCAACTGCAACAACAACAATAAGAATGGAAAATGTGTAAGAAAAGCAAAAGACAGCTCAAGTTAAATGACAAGCGCTGTGAAAAACTGCCACCGGGAGTGCATTTTCTTCTTATCAAGCAGAGGCAAAAGCACAACAGCAACAGCGGCAGCAGCAGCAGCTGGAAAGTTGTAGATGTGGCAACAGCATCCATCAAGGGGCAGGTAACACCAGCAACAGTTCACCTGAGCGCACAATATTAATGGAGTCACTCTCTCTCTCTCTCCTGCTTTTCTAGACATAATCTATATATATTTTTTTTTGCTCTGCTTACATATCTCCCATTTTCTTTTTTGAATATGTAAATGGGCATATATATGTATGTATATTAAAGCTGCACAATTTTTTTTTTTTTGGGTGCTGGGCAAATTTCATTAGAAGTTCATCCAGCCACTCAAGTTGATGAAGTTGGCACTTTTGGAGAGATCTCATCGCCAGGTTCCATAATTCCTGCCAATTGCATTTGCTTGGCGGGTCTTATCTGGTTGCCTGCTTTCTGCTCTCTACTTTCCTCCAACTCATCTCTTGGCTTATCATCGACATTCGCATCGACATTGGCATCGACATTGGCATCGACATTGGTATCGACATTGGCATCGACATTGGCGCTTGTAATAAATCAGCTCGTTGCTTCATCCACTTCCTGTCGTTTCATTTTTCTTCCTCTGCTGTCTGTTGCACGTTAACCTCTCACACTCTCACATACACAGTCTCATATCGCTGGGGCATCATCTTGTCAATACCTTGGTCTGGGCCCTCAGCTTATTCTCCCGTGCTATATTTTCGACACATCATTTTCTATGTTGAGGTGTCGAGAGCAAATAACGCTCACACAAAAAGAATTTCCATTATTTTTCCACCGTCGTTGATAGAGTTCTCGCCCTCTGAGCACCTTCCCTTGCTCCCGCCAATTCTCATTTGACGTGTAAAATATCATCAAGTTAAGTAGATAGTATAGTCTACAGGCAGGCCAGGAAAACAGCTCAAGAGTTAGCCCGAAACGTTTTGAGAATGTGTCAAGTTTGCTAGTAGACTTTGCCAGAGACTCTTAACTCTCCTTGACAACTTCAACAACTGATTAGCCTGGAAACTTTTGTTGTTGCCAGCCTTCAACTTGTAACAGTCAATTATAAGGAAAACTGGAGAAAGAGCAATAACTCAACTTTGAACATTCGCTTAACAGTTATTGCATAGTTTTTACATCCTGTGAGAAAAGGATATAATAACTTTCTTGAAATATGTCTAAAAGTCAGAAGCAGGCATTTTCAACTCTAGATAGATTAGTTTTATAATAATCTTCTTTCTATAATAAACAATTTCATCACGTTATTTATAATGCATAATATTTTACGATAGAATGTTGTAGTACAAAAAGAGAATTTTTAATAATCATTTTATGTATAGAAATATAATATATTTTTAGAATACAGAAAAAGTAGAACACCTTAATTTTAACCGTATAAAATATTGTCAACTATTTTGCGCTTGAAGAAATGAGAATTTCACAACTCCCAATACAATACAAGATAACGAGCTGGTTGCAACCTTTTTTGAGTTAAATTTGCAAATGGACAAGTATTTATCGTGTTCAGTTTGAATTTATAATTTGCATAATACATATTAAATCTGGACAACTATAATAACCATACCAACTGCAACAACAAGAGCAATAACAACAGTGTATAAAATCATACTCTGAAATTTATGCACAAAAGCGAGATAGAGAGAGAGACAGAGAGAAAGAGGAATAAAGTTTTGGATCATTGAGGCAATTTAATTTTGTGGTCAGTACATAAATTTAATTTCAGATAAACATAAATGCTTGTGTGTGTGTGTGTGTGTTTCTGAGCATATGTATTTGTGAATTAACATAATCGCATAATGCATTAGCCTTTGTACATCAGATGAAATGAAACGCTTTTAGCTCAATTATGCTGGAGAAATCTGAACATCTAAATGCAAATCAATTAATGGAATTAATGGAAATGCTCTGTTTATTAATATCTAGCCAAGAGTGTGTGTGTTATCAATGTCACACACACACTCGCACACAGATATATTATAAGTAAACTAATTAAGAGCAGTAGCAAAATCTAATTGAAGTGTCTTTCTGCCCATGTTTACGACAGTAACAACAAACAAAAGATGTTGCTGTGAAACTGATGATAAACTTATCACAAATCTGGCCAAAAGCTGTGGTCAAATAATCTGATAGTCTGGTATTGGCTTTGCCACTTGAAAATCAATCAGACAGCTCTAAGAAAAACTGTTGCAAGTTTTATAAATGCTGATGTTTGAACTCGTGTTGCATTTTGTATGCCTGTCAACTTGACATCCTTAAGCTTCCCTACCTTCTTCTCCTCCTCCTTCTTCTTCTGCTACACTATACTGCTTGGTCGGGTCTATGTCTGGTCGTTTATTTAACACTGATTGGCAATGCACACAGAGATTTTGAAACGATGAGTTTTGCTGGGGGATTTCTCAAACGTTTCAACTTACAGACACTCTGAGACTCCAAGTCTCTCGTCTATTTGTGAGCCTGAGGTTGCTGAGTAAACTCTGAACTCTCACTCGACTGTAGTGTAATCAATGCCCCACACACTTGAGTGTCATCTGACGTTTTCTATCTCTCTGACGTCGACTACCAAAAATGTTATGTTTAAACGCTTTTGGCCAAGCTCTGAAAATCGATAGTCGAGCTGGGATTGTTTTGAACTGATTTAGCCAGCTTTGTGCAAATCTTTCTCCTGTTACCATATCCCTAGGCAAATACAACAAAAGTATTCATTAGCAAACGAATCAAATGCAGTTTAAGCTTTATAGTCGACAATTCATTGACAACACGTCGAATACGTAATCAGCTTAAAGCAAAATTTATGACCTTAAATGTGAATCATTTGTTATAATGCGAGCACATCGGTAAATTTGCATATTTACTACTAACAACAGCTTAAATATATTAAAAATCAAATTAATCTTAATTAACACTGCTTAGATAATAATGTAATCCTGAAAACATTTATAGAGAGCATGACAATTATATTGTATATATTATATAAATTGATTACATTTTTTTTGTTGTTTAAAAAAGAAAACAAATATAACAAATCAACAAACCACTTGACGACTAGTTGAATTGATCAAAAGCGATAATAGAACTTAATAGGTTTGTCGTTTATCAAATTGATTGTAAATTAACGCAACATCAACATTGTCGCACACAAATACCAATTAAAATTGTAAACAATAATAATGTAATAAAAACAGGCAATAGAATGCAATATTTTTTGTAAAATTAATTGCAGTAATTTATTAGCCAGGTGGCCATTGAAAGTAAAAAAAAATTGAGAAAATAAATAAAAACAAGTTTAAATGCTTATTAAGGGGTATAAATTACAGCTGATTTAATTTTCCATTAGACGCGGGTGTGAGGTGATCGGGGGGACGGACAATAATGCCACAGTAGAGTGCAGTAAAGTGTGGCATAATTTATGGCGTTCAACCGACAATATCCTGTTGTCAACATAACCAGGGAATGGGGCGAAAGCAGTTAAAAAGGAGGTGCTGGGGATACGGTTTAGTTATATGTGAACGATAAAATTGTATACATTGTAATAGTAAATGCTCTATAAAATAAATATATAAAAAGACGGGGATGTAAAATGTTGACAATCAATAAAAAATATACTTTAAAGGAGCATAAGATAACTATAGTACTTAGGAAATATAAATATAGAACAACATATTGGACCCTTCATGTAAAAAAAATTATTTTACATTAACATAAGTTACCAATATAGGATGTTTATAAAGACTTTGGTAATTCGGAGTCTAATTGAAAAAATTATAATTGTGTCATTTATAAGTTAGTTTACGTTGCTTAATTTCGATCTTATTCATAGCATTCCCATCGATAAATACCTCTTAAAAGACATTTAAAAAGTGTTTGAAAATAAATTGCTAAGAACTCAGGTGGCTGCTGACGTGGCTTCTTAATAAATTGAATCCCTTGACAAAGTGCAAAAGGCAAGAGGGAATGGTAAAAAAGTAACTTTTCCATCAACTTGAGCAGGGTTTTCAACTGGATCTGGGTCTTTGAGCTGTGAACTGTGAGCAGACTGCTTGCTGGGGGAGAACTGAGGTATAAATACTTCACATTGCCCAATAGTGCCAATTTAATATTTTCACCTCTAAAGGTTGCTTACGAGAAGGGTCTAAAAAGGCAAGAGAACTTGGCCGTTATGTTAAAAGCAATAATTTGAAGCCTCAGCAGATTTGCTGTGTTGTAATTAACACAGTATTATTAATAGCTTAATGCTAGAGGAGTAGAAGTATTTCTCAAGCTGTTTTAAGAAAAAAAAAAAAAACACTTTGACTTTTCACATTAGCTTGAAATATGCTGAAAATGCATTTTCAACAAGAAATGCAATCAGACTGTAAGTGAACTCTCTTTCTCTATGGCACTCTAATGCTCTGATGATGCTCTGATCCGTTTCCATCAATATCTATGCCATAGCGCAAATTGTTTGCCCTTTTTGCTGTTGGCACAACCACAACTACGAGTACTTTCCCTCATCCCTCTTCCTCTTCCTCTTCCCTTGCATTTCTCATTCCCTTTTTGCAATAGCTCTCAGTATGCCCGCATTCATGAGGCCAATTATTATGCAAATGGCAAACTACTTCGACTTCAATTCTAAAAAGCAGACGTAGGAGCAAATTTAAAATAACAGCAGACAAGAACAACAACGCGGCAGGCTTGTTTTGCATAATAATACACTAAAGAATACCCTATAGAATGGTGAAGTAATACAATTGTCAGCTATTGTGTCAATATAGATTTTTGACTTGAGTTAAACATGATGTGGAATACTCTGTTCAAACATTTAATTTATATTATTTTATAATCATGCTACTAACTGGCCAACAAAATAAAAAAAAATAATTATAAAAATATTACCAACACTTTTTGTGAGTTTAAATGAAGGTCAAAGCATACCGTATGTAATAATTAAGTTGACTACAGGGTATAAACAGGCAAAGCGCATGAAATATCCACTCCGAATCGTGCACAGACCGCACTAAATCAATATATGCTTGGTCCTGCAGGTGCTCATGATGCTCCTGATGCAAGTTCTGGTCTGGACCTGGCCACAAATCAAGATTTGACTTTTGCATAAATTGCAAGTAGCAACAAAATTGCGGAAAAAATAATAAAAAGGCAGAAGTAGAAAAAGTCATTTTTTCGCTTTCGTTTGCTGGTAGAACACGGCCACGTCCACTTTTCACTAACCACCTCCCACTGTTGATTATGTACCCAATGTTGCAAATTCTCTGTCGGTTGTAGTTGATGCGTTTCGATTCCCACTTGAAGGGAGATGAGTTCTCTTTGCATTTTCCACCTGCTGGCCAACCACATTCCTGTTGTTGTTGTTGTTGTTGTTATTTACTCATTTCCCATCGTTCCCATCGGTATTGGGATTCTTCATTACGCTGCAAATTGCATTTGGCCGCTTCGATTTGCATTTCATTTTCGACTTTACCAGTTGATCGACAAAAGAAATAGATGCAAAGACTTTTTACAACAGCTAAGCCTTAAAGATGTCAGATTTCAGTTGCCAGATTGGTCTAAGCCGCTTGTTGGGCAAGTTCAAAAACACCTGAAACCAGTTGGCAATCTGTGGCAAAAAAGCCGTTGCAAATCGAGCTCAATCGAATGATGCAACAAACAAAAACAAGGAAATGGACGTTGTATGCTCAACTTTGTTTCCGTTGCGACTCGACTGAAACTCGATGCGTTGCCGTTGCTGTTGCTTCTGCCTTCATTTGTGTCGCCTTTTTTGCTTGCAACAGCAGTGTATGTGTGTGTTTGTGTGTGTATGTGTGTGTCTGGGAGTTGTTGTAGCAAATGCAAATTTGTTCAAAGTTTATTGAGTGCACGTGACGGCAAACAAAAGTGCAAAGTTCCCTTTGTTCTTGTATCCTCAGAGACGACTATTTTCTTGTTTTTTTTTTCACTATTATTTTTCTTCCCTTTTTTGCAGCCAGCCCATAATTCTCACAGTGGTTGCCCTTTTTTTTGGCTCATAGTCGCCACTTGCCAAGAATCTTTTTTATTTAACCAAGTATTTTTTTTGGACTTTAAAAGGTTACACCCCTAGAATTTTGACTTGCAAATTTGCAGTTTGCATGTTCAAAAATTTGAAATAAAGTAAGCAACAAAAGCTGAAGCTAAAGCTGAAAGTGGCACTTGGGCATTAAAGGACCAAAGCCATAAAAAATTCTCATGAAATATTAATAAAAAGCTTTAATTGCGGAGAAGAAAATGTGAAATGTAAAATTGTAATTATTCCCTTCAACTAAAAGAGCTTGCTGTTTAATTTGAGTTTTGAATTTTTTGAATCTCTTAAGAGACTTTTACAATTTTTTTTAAGTGGTAGCTTTCATTGTATTTAAAAGTAATATTTGTTACTTAAAGTATCTTAATTTTTAATTTTAAATTTTGCCCCCATTTCTTTTTTTTCTTTTTTTTATTATATAAAAAGAGTGAGAGGGGAGAAAGAGATATTAATAATGTGAATAAAAAAAAAATAAAAAGGTAATACTGTAAAATAAATTGTATAAGTTAACATCTAGCTTACACACATAACTTTTAATTAATTACGTTTTTATTATTTTATATAACTTAATATTTTGATTTTACAAGACAATCTATTTGATTATTTAAGATGCAGATTTATTGTTCGGCTCTCACAATTCAAAACTCAATGATTGATTCACATATTATGAATATTGCAAGCACAATAATGTACTTATTAAACCATTTTTATGTACTGCAACATTTAAATGCAATGTAACTAAAAATACAATGGCAAATTTTATGCGAATATCGAAATTTTTGCATCATTGCAGATATTGCAGAGCAGAGACCAAACTGACCAAGCCAAATCCCAAAAGCCGAAGCGAATGTTGAAAATCAATAAAATGGTAAGTACTTGCCAGGAATTTTATCCCACATATTTATTCCCCTCCTCAAACTTTCCTTTGCGCAGACGGACCCTTATCTATATTTTAGTTCTTTTTCGCAAACATTTTTAGTGCAGAGTTGTGGATACTTTTGGCAATGCTTATTGCAAATGCTTTTATAAATTTTATGACTCAATGACTTCTTTTGTCGTTGGGAACGACGGAAAACGACGGTTCGACATTTAACCTAACTGACTTTTTTACGAGCAGTCAACAGAAATCTGGAACTACAAATGCAATTGCAACAACGAATGCAATATTATTCAGTCACATCCTCTCGAATCTAAACAACAATAATTTTAAAGCCACAAAATCCACTTGGCAATGGCAAAGGGGGAATTTCTGGGCGTGGCTCTGCAACCAAATTGTGCACATTATGAGCTTGAATTTTCAATTGAAAAGGCATGTAAACAGCTACAAATTATAGAAAAGGGATAAAAATGCAAACGCAAAGAAAACAACACAAAGCAACGGAAAATGAAAAAGCGAACGTTGCCTTCGAGTTTGCTTCTAAATGCAGGCAGATATCAAACGACTATTAAATATCCTGTAAAATGTTTAAGAGTTAAAATATTTGGCGTAACTTTTATGAGTCGAAATATGCAATTTGAACTTAAAGTCTAAAAAAGTGAGAAATGGGCAAAAAGTAGTAGAATTTGTAGTATATATTTGTTAAAATTGAGCTCTTTCTAAGAAGTTTTTCTCTATCTATACCATCAACTTAGTTCAACTATCTGGATTCTTTTCTATCCATCAAAAATCATTCAATTTCAAAGTAAGTCAACCGTTGTCTAACTTTAAGTGAAGTTTACCATCATTTTTTCCTTTCCGATTTTGTTGTAAATTTAATTATACACATTGCCTCTAATTTTGCCAGTTAACTGTCAAAGTTGAGCGGCAAAAGTTTATTTTATTTTTTGTTTTGATAATTCAATTGCAGTCAGTTGGCGGATGTTGAAATTTCAATCAGCTAAGGTCGCTTCCAGTATTCCTCTTGCTTTCTGCCGGTATCCCTCTCAGAAGGCACCCCCATGAAAATAAAATGAAAATAATCTGCAATAAAAATGTTTTCCTTTAATAAAAATTCAATTTCCTTGAAGCGACACATGTTACAGAGTCAGGACGACAGCTTCAGCTGCCAGCCAGAGAATCTTTTACTCTTTCGCTCTCTCTCTCTCTCTCTCCTCTCTCTTTCTTTCTCTGCCTCTCACTGTGGACTCTGGCTGTGACTCCTGCGCCGGATGCAGTTAGGCAAAAGGCATGTTGACGGAAAGCGGGAACAGGGGAAGAACTTGAGATCTTCTCACTATACATATATCCTTTTGCCTGCAGGCGCTGGACTCTGCGCTGGAAATGTCTTTCAATTTATAATGACGATTGGCGAGCTGGTATTAGTGTTGTCTCTGTGTGTGTGCATGAGAGTGTGTGTGTATGTGTGTGTGTGTGTGTGTGTGTGTGTATGCGTGTGTGATGCTGTCTGTTGCATTCGCAATGCCGCATTAGAAGCGACTACGTTGTTGACTATGCGTCTGCCTCTATCTCAACCTCTATCTCAACCTCTACCTTCATCTCTCGTTCATGCCACATCCAGCGATAGCTGCTGAGCCAGCAACGTTGCAAAAGGGCCAGCAACTAACTAACGGATATGCGTTGCGCGTGGCAGACAGCGACGCCGCAGAGATCGCGATGTGCATCGATGATTGCAGAGCTTAAAGGGGCACAAACACCGCAACGTTAACAGCCCACATGCTGGGCGTGGCAACATTAAAAAGCATGCGGCAAATGCATCAATTGAAAATGAGGCGTTACTGCAACCGACACAGACAGCGAGTTCAGTTTGCCTTCTGGTTGTTATCGAACCGGACTTGGAGCAGCATCCGGTTGCAATTTCCACATCGACTCACCGTTGCATGCTCCGTTGGTTGGCTCAAAGGCAAATCCACATCTCAGCTAAAAATGCAGCTGGATAACGTCTTTTGAACTGACTCTGCATGCTCAAAAAGATTTCAATTTCTTGTTAGAAGATAAAGAAAACTCTTCTCCCAAACATTCTTCAGATAATCTGTAGTTTAAGATTTGAGAACAATTCTATAATTAATTGCAAATTTTTAACTTGTGATTATTGTTCCAGAAATGCGGTCGTTAATCTAATGATAGCTCACTGAAATTAAATAGAATTTGTGGAATTACTTATTATGGAGCCTGAAGTTTTCATCACTTTTGCTTTGACTTTTACTTCTCTTATGTTTTCTTCCAAAATCCCTTTAGCTGCTTTGAGGCAGAGATTAAACCAACACTAAGGCAAGCTACCAAAGCAGCTGTTATGGCTTAAGCTTATCCACACATCTGTTCAATACATCACCCAGACTCCTTCCTTCCTTCGTCTATCAAAGCAAACAAATAGCGCACTTTCTAGTGCTTTATCGACAGAGCCAATCAACTTGGCCCTAATACATTTAGGCTGCTCATAATCACGCTTCGGCAGGCGAGACATCAATGTATGAAGGAATTATGGAAGGGACACAAGAACTGAACACTGGACATTGGGATAAAAGTTGCAGCTGTTCTTTTAGCTCTTCACAATCTTCAGCTTATCATTATCGTCATTATCATCATCGTCTTCATCTCGAAATGCTCTTCAGCTTTATCTCATGGCGCTTATTGTTCTTATCTCATTATTACAATTTCTATTTACTTTATAAAGCCAAAGGAGCTCAATCTGCTTTAGAGGATGCTTCTCTGCCATGTCAGCGACTGGCTTATTTATATGCGCTATTTGTCTTACTATCCGACAACTAATAACCTCCATTTTGTCTTTCTCTCTCTCCTTGGCTGTTTACATCTCTATTCGTTTCTCTGTTACATCATTTATGCTTTGCTTGCACTTAACTCGATTCATTGTCCATTGGCTTAGCGGTCTATCTCCCTCATCCTCAACCTTAACCTCTCTATCCCCTATCTGATTCCTTTCTCTATCTCGTCTCTCTCGCTCTGTGTGGTCCACCAAATGTTAGTTATTAGTTGAGCACATCTTGTGGTCCCTTTGCACCAGACACTTCCGTGCCTTATCAAATGCAGCTTCCGACACACACACACACATTGAGTCAGAGATTACAGTTTCAACTTGAGCAGCTGCTCCTGTCGACTTCCGGCTATTTAGATTGCCATCCTGCTGCAGGTGATTGCTGACCGTCCACTTCCTGCTGCACAGACCGCAGCTCAAAGGATTCAGCCTCCCTAACCACCCTTCTTTCCTGCTGCGAATTCAATTTGCAAAATCATTAACACATTTTGCCAATAAGCTGTTGTCAATACCCCAGGAGACACTGCCGTGGCGGATCATTAAAGATTATTATTCATTTTTATGTAATTATCTGCTCACCCAAGTGCCTATCGTAGGGCCATAAAATATACTCGTACATTTTAGGGGGAAATGCTTTTGGGCTGCCTAGCACGGAAAAGTCTTGTTACTGTTTGCCGATAACCTGTTTTGGGCAAAAACTTCCTCTAAATTGATGGCTTTAATGTGTGTTCTCAGCAACTACACACAAAACACATAAATACAATATCATCACATTACACTAGGCAACCGTCTTTTTAGTTTAGACAATATTTGTAAGTATCTAATACATTGAATAAAAATACTGTCAAATATTTAAAAACTTTAACAATTTATAGTTCAAAATTAATTTTCTTGGATATATGCTTTTGCTACGATTAAATTAACCAAAAACAAATTCCATGCAAGTTCTGCAATTCTAATATCGTCGAGCCATTTATATTCTGCTCTTAGTTGATATTTTTAAGTGCCTGTTTTACGAAAAATAACAGGTTTTATATTTCGAATATAGATAAAAATGAAAACTAGATTAAATTTGAAAAGATGCGAAACTTAAACCATCCAATAAGAATAGTATAATAACAGACAATGATATACTTCTACTTGAGATATATATTTAAAGTCTTACTAATATTTTTTATGAATTTTGTTGATGAGTTTTAAATAAATCACAAATAAACTTATATTTAATGTATAATTTTTTTAAATATGACATTATTTGAATTTCCTTTACGACTAAAATCAATATCATGACAGCGACGGAATTTTATTTTCAAATAAATATCATTACTTACTGTTTCAAAATAATAAAATCCAAAGACAAACATTTCAAATGATTTATATTTTGTTTAAATGAATAGAAGTCAAAGACAGTTTCTATTTGCAGATGTATTAAATAAGAATATCAAAAGTAATTGATATTCTTAAAATGTTCCAAAAAAATTATAATAATATAATATATCTTAAAGATGTAGATATAAACTTTGTTTGTGTTTTGTAGTGTTTATGATATAACTAGCCTGGTAAAAGCATCCTGATGCCCATATATACTAACGGCCTTTGAGTTATGGCCGCAACGTGTGGCCCTGTCTGTAGTTACACTTAAGAACAGTGCCTAGAATGAGGCAGTCTGTATATGTATATATATGTGTGTGTGTCTGTGTAATAGTAAACGAGTATATTTAATGCAGAGCACACAACGGCAACGCCATCTGGAACTGGAGTCTGGGCAGCGGCACAAAAAAAATAGAAGGACGCACCATTTAAGTTTACTGCACAACAGCCTTAGTACGTGTGTATGCGAGTATGCATGTGAGTGTGTGTCTGTATGTTTGTCTGATTGTATGTGTGTGTTAGTTTCATAATGTAACCGGATGTGCCAACACAATGCTCGCACATCCGCTTGACAGGACAACAGAACAACAGCTGTCACATACACACACGAATACTGAAAGAGAGAGAGAGAGAGAGAGAGAGAGAGAGAGAGAGAGAGAGAGAGAGAGAGATAGAGAGGTAGAAAGAGGTAGCATGTGTGCCGCTGCGCTTTTGTTTGCGAATCCTTGGCAGCATTTCGGCTGAAGGAGGTGAAGTTGAATGAAAGCTTTTGTCTATGCTTCAGTACGAGACAGAAAGAGAGAGAGAGAGAGAGAGAAGGAGAGAGAAAAGGGAGATGACAGACAACGGGCGCATTATTAGAAGTAGCAGAGCATATAATAGGGGTATTCCCATAACAAGAGGCGTGAGACAAACACACACACACACACACATGACGAGGGAGTGACATAATTATTAACTGCCTATAAGTAAATATAAAGGCGACCAAATGGCCAGAGATAACGATGGCCCATTGTAATGCTTATTTCGTGTGTGTACGTGTGTGTGTGTGTGTGTGTGTCTGTCCCTGTATGTCCTCCAGGATGTTGGCAGACATGTCACGTGTGAAGCTCATCATTTAAGTTTTAGTTTTTCTCTTGCCATCTTTTCACAGTACTTAATTGATTAAAAATAATATGAGCACTAACAAGTTGCGCATTTTGATTAGCTTTGAGCTGCGAGGCTGATTAGCTCTATTGAAGTTGTTGCTTAGCTTGTCTTTTAAGTTAGGCAACAAACCAACTAACCAACATCACCAAGAACGAGAACAATTTTTAATTTACTGCAGAATTTTTTTTATTATTTAATTTTTGTTTTTTTTTTTTTTGCTTCAACTTTTACTTGTTTTCAGTTTGCGGCTGCTGCTGTTAATTATAAACTTTTTAAGTGGCTTATTGGGACTTGCGGTTGTAGAATCACCCCTCCCACTCCCCACAACCCATAGCCACACTCAGCCCTGGGGCAAGTCATCAAGAGCTGCCCAAGTTTCAAGCTGTTGCCATTTCTTTTTGTTGCCTTTTGCCTCCGGCCTGCAATTTGGGTCTAGGCAACATTCTCCCTACGACTTTGTTCCCCCAAGAGTATTTATTATTTAAAGCAAATGTTGTTATCTTTTGCTGTTGTTGTTGTTGATGTTGTTAGAGTAGTTTTTGCTTTAAATATGCAAGTAATGTTTAGCGCATCTCGTTTTATGTAAATTGATAATGAAGTGCGCTGCAAAGTAGGCAACAGTTTTTTGCCATCTCTTTTTTAACCCTTTTAATGCTCTTTAGGCAGACATTAAACTTTGATTAATGTTAAGTCGGTAAAAATTGCACTTGACTTTTTTTCACACAGAAATTTCACATACAAAGTTAACGCTTTTTCGCTTTGCCGCCATAAATCAGCATTAAGGACATAAACACATCTCATAGCCAACGAACATTCTTGTTGCCCATTTTTATCAGCCATGCTCATAAATATAAAATTATACATAAATGTGCTACAAAAATCACGTCAGACAAGCGACAGCAACTTTAACCCCCCTCAAGTTATGCCATCTTCCCACATTTCTTTCTTTTCTCCTCCAAATAGAGAAATTTTTCCACTTCATTTTGACTGGCAAAACGGAACTTCGACCTGATGCTCGTATATGACTGCCATATAGCATAGTTGATGGATCACAATTCGATTTTTAGTAGACATTAAGCTGTGTGCAATCTGTTTAACACACCCCCCAATATCCTTCCCATTCGCATTCCCATTCTCCCTCTCTCTACTCTTTACAAGCAACTTTTACGGTAAAACAAATATGCACATAAAACTTGATGACGACGCAACAGCAGCACCAACATTTGCACCTACAACTGCGGTCGGGGGAGGTTCAAGGGTGCTGCAAGGGTACGGGGAGCAGCTGCTGTCATGTGGGTGCGACTGTTGATGGCGCACGTTCATAAATTTATGATAACATATGATACCAAACGAAATATAAGAGTGGGAGGAAAAGAGTAAATGGGGGGCACATGCAACAAGCAGCTGTGCAACAAAATTGAAGTCACTTTTAATACCCTGCATATAAGTATAAAATATACAAATGATGCGGTAAAGCTTATGATCCTGGCTTGAATGGATTGAAGGTAGTAACTCATAAACTCCTGTTGCTTAAGGTGGAAACTGCGATAATTAAATGTTTCCCTTTTAAGTTGGCGTAAAGCAAACTGAACTGAGTATTTTTTATGTAAAGTGCTTAGAATAATATGTAAAAATATTTTAGATTTATATAATATATTTCGAGGGATTTCCAAATTACATTTTTAAATAATAGAATAAGAAAAATGTTCTATTTAATTCAAACCAATATAACATACCTTTCAAATTTTGCAGCATTTAGTATAGATACTTTATCATTAAATCTACTTTTTATTTTAAGTTTTATTTTATTTAATTTAAGACTGATATCTTGGTTCAATGCCTCAAAAATGTTGGAAAAGGACTTAATAAATTTTTTTAATTATATTTTAATATAATTTAAAATAAGCTAGAAAATATAATATTAAAAACTAGTGGGCCGGTGCTACAGTCGAGCATACTCGACAGTCGGAGACCCCGTACTTACCAAGGAAAAAACTTGTAATGGAAAAAAATTACAAATAATTTAGTTAACTTAAAAACTTAGTTAACCATAAAATCGGTCCTATGACAGCTATATGATATAGTGGACCGATTTGAACCAACTTTGGTAAGGATGTATAAGACTAACTTAAATGCATATTCTATAAGTTTGGTTACGATATCTCATAAAACAAAAAAGTTTTTTATACTAAAACTTAATTTTCGACCGATTGTTTCTATGGGCGCTATATGATATAGTGGTCCGATTCAAAAAAGAAACAAACTTAACCTGCCTGCAATATAGAGGAATCTACATACCAAATTTTGTGTCACTAGCTTTTATATTGCTCTTATAATTGGGATATGAAATTTTTTTTTTCGATTTGTGGGCGATAAAAGGGGCGTGGCCGAATTTTGAAACAAACTTGATCTGCCTGCAGTATAGAGGAGCCTACATACCAAGTTTGGTGTCTCTAGCTCTTATAGTCTCTGAGATCTAGGTGTTCATACAGACAGACAGACAGACAGACAGACGGACAGACAGACAGACAGACGGACATTGCCATATCGACTCGGCTATTGATGCTGATCAAGAATATATATACTTTATGTGGTCTGCCACGCCTCCTTCTGCCTGTTACGCACATATTCGGTAAGACAAACCCAATAGACCCCTGTACTTTTTTTAAGTACGGGGTCTAAAAATAAATTTATTATATACATCTCTAACTTTATAACGAAAACTTAAAAGTTAGATTTAGCTAAAATACAAAGATACCTGAAAGTATAATACTATTATACTACATGACATATTCTTTTATTATAATATATTTACGATGGTATTACAACAAAATAGTTTTGTTTAAATAGTTGCGATAGTTTTTCATAATTTACAGAGCAGCTGACAGTTCGAGCAAGTTTTTTCTTTCTTTACATTCATTTTTTATGCCAAAAGAAAAAGTGGAATATACGCTTTGATGTCAGTGTCAGCGGAATGAATTGCTGTTAAATTTGAGCTATTTCCTTGTTCCCTTTTTTGTTGTTATAGGCTATCAATATTTACTTAAAATATTGCTGCGCCAATTGCGTCACAAAAATTTTGCCAAACGCGGAATCATTTGTGAGGTGTGTGTGTATGTGTGAGTGTGTAATTCGCAGCTGCCAAGGCATAAATATTTAATATACGTTTTTTGCACTGTACACCGTTGCGACTTCGTGCATGATGATAAAGTGCGTTGCGAGCGTCGTCTTCATGTGGCAGATTAATCATAAACAAACTGAACAAGTGTGGGGAAAGGAGGGGGAGGGGTTGTGGCAAACACCTCGGTGCTGCTTCTACTGCAGCTGCTGTCATTTGACATTGTCTAGGTGTAGTTCTTTTTTTCGCTCCATCTTCTCAAATTATCAGCATAAATTCAAATAAAAGAAGAGGCGAAAAAAATGTTGCCCGCAGTGCTAAATAAATGATGTTATAACAGACAGACAAAGGCGCTGGCAAAAAAAAGCTGACAGCATACAGGATACACAGACAGGCAGGCAGACAGCCAAACTGGGACAGGACACAACAGGACATTGGCAGAGCCAATCATATATAATACGTTGAGTATTTTGTTGGTTACGCACACACAACATTTTTTGGCAATTTTTCTTAGCAAGTTGACTAAGCCAGGACACGTTTTCGTTTTGGGCTTGGCGATGACAATGACGTGAAGGACGACGGCAGCAGCTGTCAGCCAGGATGGAACATGATGAAGCTCATCATGAACAGCGGGATGTGGGAAGGGGAACAGCAACAATGATGAGATAAAAGCGAATCCAGCAGCGCCAGCGGCAAATTTCAACAGACTTAGGCAAATGGAGCAACAAAATGGCTAACGGCAAGCAGCTCCTCCGTTCGCTTTCTCCTACTGCTCCTTGCCTGCTGCTTCAGGCTGTCTTCGCATGCCTGGCCAAAAATCCTGAGGCGTGATTGATTAATATTATTCTCGGCTAATCTAACTTAAATGGGACGCAAGCAACAACGCACAATTCTCGTACACACAGCAGGAAGCAGGCAAATATAACTTATTCAGCAACTTTGACAGCACACACACACACACACAGCTAGAGAGTGTGAGTGTGTGCTGACTACGCTTCATACATAATAAACACGATGGCGGCGTGTTAAGTGCACAAAAACAACAACAATAAGATACAAAAGTTGATCAGTCGCGAAGTTTTCTGGCCACGAATTTCACTTCAAGACCCTACAACAAACAGGGCTAAGATACTCGTCGGGGTTGGGGTGCCGTTAACCTTGTTAGGCTACCTCGTAAAGCTGATGAAATGCCAACACGCATCTTTGCAGCGTACACGTATTTCTTATGCATACAGAGCACAAAATATGAATAAACCTAAATTCTTAATTCGAACTTAGTATTTCAGTCATTTAACTTTACTTTTATTTTCCCCTTATTTATTTCTTTTGTTTTCTTGTCTATTTCATTTTATTTTCTTTTTCGTCTGTCCTAAGCTTTCCTTGGCTGTCAAATTGTCAGCGCAAATTTCGTATTTGGCATATGAAAAGTTGCAAAAGTTAGGAGATGTAGCCATTAATGCCATAAGCATGCATTTAATCAGGATAAGATTAAGGATAAAAACGAGATTTATACATTTCATGTTAAGCTGTGTTGTAAGGACTAAGTGCTGGTTTTTTAATGTCTTCTTAAATTTTGTCAAACAGATTTTTTCATATTTGACAATGTGTTCAATACATTTTATGTCAACATATCTCTGATATAGCTGTTAGATCTCTTAAATAGACACTTGTTAAACAAATATTTTATTTAATGTTGTATACTAGATTGACTTTAATAAAATAAAATAAATGAAACATTCAACAGACAGGTCTCAAAGCCTATTAACATATGCTTGCACATAATAAATTCTAACATATTCTTAATTAGTAATTAATCAATAAATTACATATGTAATTATTACGGCAAATCAAATGCCTCATTTATTATGTCAAGCATAGTTGCAACCTCTTCAAACATATATAAAATATTAATTAATAAAATTATGCGCACAAATTGCTGACTGAAAGCATTATGTCTCTAGCCCCAAGGGTCTTACATGAACAAAAACAACAAGTTGAAGTACAAAGTAAAACTGATTGCTCACTTTGTGAAGTCATCAATAAATGAAATTCATTAATAATTAACATGAAAATGACGGCTGGAAAAGAGCAACAACGACAACAGCAACAACTGCCATAAGGCGCATAAGTTTTTGACGCAAATTGAACAACTGTCAGCAACATGTTGTTGCCTCTTTGTCCACTTGCCCTTTGCCCTTTGTGCCCCTGGTTTATCAGCTGCAGGCAATTGACAGTTGGCTCATTTGATGCGGTCACAATTTCGCACCTGACCAACATCAACAATTTTCAGCAGCTTAATTAAAATAATAAATGATTTTTCGTTAACTTTCTTCCTTCCCTCTTACATCACCTCTCATTCACTGTTGACAATAATTAATGGAGCTACCCACAGGTGACCCCAGGCAAGGTTTCCCGTAGTCTCCAGGTCAATATCAAGCCAGAATTTTAATTAATTATTTGCACCAACCGTTGAGGCCTACAGCTTGCGGAAGACTACATTAAATTGAAAATACTGAATGAAAAGTAAATATACTTTTAATCGGGAGTATTTTAAAATAAAGGACAAATATTAAAAAAAAACAAGAAAATTAAAATCAAAAGTCTAAGAAATGTTTTGTAAAAAAATATATATGCTTTACTTGAATCTAATTTAATTAACAAGTTAAAAAACTTGAAATGAAAAAAAAAATTTAATTTTCCGCATTGGGATAATCACTAAAACAAGTGTGAATTTATTTTTGATCATTGAAAAATTGGATGAAACGCATAAAATTTATTAATGTATTTCTTTCATTTTATTTGAAAATATTCAAAAATTCAGTCGCTATTGTCGTAAATGGAAATTATTACCAAAAATTTGTCCCCAGCTCCTTCTAAACTAATTTATTAGATAGATTCTAAGCGTAGCCTTTAAAAATTTTAATCGTTAACTAGACTTTTCAAACAAATAGTCGAAACTATGAAAATTTAATTGATCTAACGATTAATATGCTGCTTTAAGTCGTATTACTAAGATCAACAACTTTCTTTATTAAAGATAATATCTTTCGGTTAAGCCAAGAATATATTTTAAATATTCACCTTACATCTTTCGCAATTTGGGAAATTTACTTTGTAAATTTACTTTAGCATCTCAGACGCTCAAAGGAATTTTAATTAATTTTCACAACTGAAACAGACTCACACTGTGCTGAAGGCTCTGCTGAGGAAACTCTATTTGTATCTGTATCTTCTCGCATCTGCAACTGTATCTGTATCTGTAACTTTATCTATATTTGTATCTGCAAGATATGATTCCTGCTTTCCGAAACTCAAGGCATAATTATTGTTTGTATTACGCCTGCGTTTTCATTAGCGCTTCGAACAACCACACAAAGTTGAAAATCTTTGCACAAATAGCAAAAGGGTGCGCCATGATGGTGTGTGTGTGTGTGTGTGTGTGTGTAAGTGTGTGTAGCATGCCAGATGGCTCTGATGCATGCTTCATTGGCTTGTGCATTATTTGAGCAACCAGGTTGCAACATAAAAAATGCAGGTGAATCCAACGGCAAGAGATCCTTGGCAAAGGGCAACAGGGATATACAGAAATTGTAGAGAGGCATCCAAGCGGTGCAGTGAGGACAGATGTGGAGTCAACGAAGCTCTTTGGGTACGTGGCTCTGGCGTTGTTAAGGGGCGTGCCGCCAACACACGGACATGCGAGAACAAGCCACGGTATTTATGGTGCTGCGGCTGCCAACGATTTCCCTTTCTCTCTGCATTCTCCCTTTTCCCTTACGCCTTACGACACGACAGCCTTACCACGTCCGCCCATAAAACACAATCAACCATAAAAATGTAGGGCGGGCACTTAACCCAACGACGACGACAACGACGACAACAACGTCGACGACGACACGTCAACTTTTTGTTGCTCCTCGCGTTGTTTAAATAATTTAAAATGTTTGCTTAGCTGTGGGCACTGGTTGAAGTTGTTGTTGCTGTTGTTGTTATTGTTGTCGCTTATTTGCTTATGCAAGTGTTGACGCTGCGTATTAAAATTGCATGATTTTAATTGTAGTTTGCACAACGCGTCGTATGCGCAACATCATTTGCAACGGCTGCATTTAATATTGCGCATACGCAACGTGCTCCAATTTGTCGGTCTCCATTTTTCTCTATTCTTACTCCTCTCTTATGCTTTTAAATTATTTTATTTTCTTTTAACATTTTTATTGTCTGTCTCTTTTTGCGATGTATTTATTTATTTATTTCTTCATTTGTTCTTCAACACAGAAGGATTGCAAGCAACCGCAAATTTTCAATTTGCTTTTCTCTTTTTTGCAATCAAAAATCTGAGCTTATATTCATTTAATATTTGACTTTCTCCATATAGAACAAACTTTATTTATATTGCACAAGCGAATTTAAGTTGACAGCTGCAACAACACGCTAAGCTTCTTATAAGTTGTGTTTTTCTCTGAAAACAAATACTTATTTTTTTGTTTACTTATTCATTAAAAGCATTTTCAAAAAAAACATGTAGTTAACCGAACATAAATAAGAGTCTTTGAACATAATAAACTATTTCTTTTAGAAACTTATTAACAGATGTTAATAAATCAAATCAACTTTCACATTTAACTACTGATACTTTTCTCCATGTATCATTTATTTTCTTCATTTTATATATATATAATATGTATTTAATAAATACTATTTATAATGCTACCTTATCAATTTTCTTTTAGCTATTGAATTGGAATTTTTTCTAAATATTTTTGAAAATATTTTCCTATTGCAAATCCTTCTCCTTTTCTTTGGTATTCATTAATGGGTTTACTTTCACCCATTTCCCATTTATTACCATTATTATTATGCTTGCTCATCATTTTTGTATGTCATATATTTTTATTTAAATTCTCATTCTCAACGTCTGCCTTAAGTAATAATAAATAAAGTATTTATTCTGATTTAAATATCATGTGTATTTTTTTTAACTCTTTTACTTCATTTTCTTTCTCCCTTTCATTATTATCTAATTTATATTTTCTTCTTAGCATTCTCCACTAATTTTGTCACATTAATACTTATATATCTCTGTCTCTCTAGTTGACGCTTTTGTTTTCCCTTTGGCCAATTAGTTTATTTGTCATTGCCTTGGGACATTAGCTATGACTTTGACTTTCTTCAAGTTGGTTTTCAAAACAATTTTTCCTCTACAAATTTCACTCCTCCTTCTCTAGTTCCACACTCTCTGTCTTACTCTCTTTCTCTTTCTTTCTAAATTTGTTGTTTTGGTACATTATGTTAGAGATATAATTTCGATGCGTTGCTTTGCTTTCTGTGTGTACTTTCAAAGCAATTAACTGATATTTATTTTATTTGTGACATGCACGCGCTTAAATACACACACTCACACATGCTCGAGCGTTAAAATCCCAGAACATTTAATTTAATGAAATAACAAACAAGTTCTGAAAACAACGCCAAAACAGCAAAAACCAACAGAAAGAGACGAAGAGAGTAGAGTTAGTGAAAAAGGGAGACAAACAACAACAGCACTAATGGCAACTTTAATGTTTTAAGGCAACTATATGTATGTGAGTGAGTGTGTGTATGTGTGTGCGTGTGTATAATGCTCGAGGCCAGGCATAAGGATGCGCATAATGTGCAAAGTTTGCCACGCAAACTAATTTCAAAGTAATTACGTAGCACAAAAGTGTTGATATTAGACTGCAGAGAATAAGCATCACCAGCTGAGAGAAAAGAGAGGGAGAGAAAGAGAGAGAGAGACAGCAAAGGAGCGAAAGAGTAAAAGTGGCAACGTTGCAAAAACAACATGACTAAACGTCGTCAGCAGGCGCGCTGCAAAAAAAATAAAAATTTGAAGAAAATACACGAAAAACTTCAACTTCAAACAGCTGCTTTCAAATGCAGTGTCCAAGTTGTTGTTGTTGTTGTTGTTGTTGTTGTTGTTGCATAAGCCGCTTCCCCATGCCCTTGCCAACAGCTGCATCATCAACTGTAAATAACAACAAAATGCAATAAAAAAAAAAACGCGACCCAAAAAACCGAGAAAAGAAAAAGAATTTGCTGTCACAGCTTTTGACTTTAATGTGAATTGTGGCTGCGCAGGGAGTTGACAAAGAGAATGAGAGAGCAAGGAGATGGAAGTGAGAGACAGGGACAGAGACAGCTGCGGTGTGGCAGAAATTAAAGGCGCTCAAAACTTTTGTTGCTCCCCAGGGCGTTGACTAAGTAGCTGTCTCATCTTGCCTCCCCAACGCTCCCACACAATTTCTATTTATTTACGTAATATTTTACAATTTTATGAAGTCAACGAAAGGCAGACAAAATATGGAGCTAACGCTGCAAGGCGCTCAAAGACTTCAGGCGCAAACAGGAAAGCAAACACAGACAAGTACATACACTAACACTCACGCACACACGCACACACACACACACACACACACACATTCAGAGAACGAAGTCAGCGGAAACGGAAGCTGCCACAACACAAGACGCACGCAGCGTCGAGCAAAAACAAAGCAATGGCAACAAACAGCTGCAGCTACAGGCAGCCAAATAACAAAACAGCAAAACACAACAAAAGTAAAGATCTTGTAACAACAACAAATACAACAACACACACAAACACAAAAAGTACACACACATACATGTGGATGTACTAATGCAATGTTTTTGGCTCTAAATGTTGGCTTTAAAGCATTTAGTTTTCAAACGATTAGGCAAAGAAAATAACTGCAAACAGCTGTTGTCTGACTACGTGATACTCTACACAGCTAAATAAAATCCAAGCTTCTGGCAAAAAAATTAACTCATTGTACGGTAATCTCTGACTTTCTTAAATCAAGTGCAAAAAACTTTTAAATATTTCGATTTTCTTTGTTTTGTAAGATATTTTCATTCAATTAGATCAAATATTTTAGACTTCTGTTATTTCTTTTTTTGTTTTAATAAACATTAAGGAAATAACAGTTCTTATTCAGTTTATTAGCTTATCAGCTTTAAGCTACAATGACTCAACATATTTCACATTTTCAATATCAAACCAGATATTTAGTTTAGATATCGAACTACAATATCAAACCAGATATTTAGTTTAGATATCGAACTACAAATTTTATAAAAACTGCAAGAATCTCCTACTTCAATCTCTTCGCTCCCATTGCAACTTCTACAGAATATTCTACATGAATTCTCGCAAACAATTTTCAAAATTGCATCAGCATATATTTTACAAATTTCATTAAGTGCAGTGCATCGTGGAAAAAACCCCGACGCAAATAAATTTTCAGCTTATGTGAAGGCAATAAAAATTTTTCCCATCATTTTCTTTTTTTATTTTTGTTGGGCAATCGCGAAGCACAAAAAATTTGCAATTAAACAAATAAATTTTCCGGCATGAACCTATTTGGAGAGTGGTGGAAAAAGCGGCGAAAAAGAGGAGGGAAAAATGACGTAATTTACCTCAATTAACACGCCAGTTGCGCCGAGGCGAAAAAGAGGGCGTGGTACGATGGGCGTTTACAGTTCAATGCAGCCATAGTAAATCTGTGTGAGTATGCGTGTGTGTGTGTGTGTGTCGAGTGTGTGAGTTTAATTGCAGCCAATGGTCAGCAACGCCATTTGGCAGCAGACAAAACCGTAAACGTGAACGTTAACGTAACCGTAACCAATAGCGCAACCCGTCGCACAGCTTCCGTTTGTCCATTGGCTGAGACAGGGATGAGGTGGATAGGAAGGGGGCTGTGGGTGTTGTGTCGTAAGGGTCGCTTGCATTTGGTCCAGCTGAATTTTATCGCCGCTCTTAATGACACTCCAAGTGTTTGAGTCAGCTCACCTCCCATTCTCTTGGCCAACTGGCGACTTAAACGCTTGCCAAGTAATGACCATTGCCAGCCAAAACATATCGACCCAGGGGTCCCCTACCCTATCAACTACCATCTTCTCTTGACTGTCTGTCTGGTCATTTAATGTGCATGTAAATGTGAGCACATTGCCCAACTACGAGACAAGCCTCATACCAATCTACCTGGCCATTAAGGTTCACTTTATGTCCGCCATTTTACAGCAGACAAACTTCTCAGTTGACCCTCGTACCTCCCTTCAAAATAAACAAAAAATTGTAGACCTGTTCCCCATACTGCACATTATTGTCTATCTGTTGGTAAGAGAGCTGCATAAAAATGCAAATTTTATGTCCAAGAATAAGCAACAGATGCTGCAATTTAGACCTTATTGAACTAACAGATACCTCTTAATTTCTGCAGAGTGTTGAGATACTTGAGTTTTGAAAGCCTCTTATAAAAAATATATTTACATAACAGTCCGTAAAAAGAAACAATAAGAGAAAACAACACATTGTAATGTGTGGAAAATAAACTTAAGTTTTTTAAATTAAATGTAAACACACAAACATTCTATTCTATTGATTAAAACACTCAAAAAAGAGAAACAAGTATTCAAAAAGCTACTGAGCTACAATTAACTTGTATATTTAATTTATTTCATAGTTCCAGTCTAAATAACAACCATCAAATAATAATTATTATTATAATATTATTATTATTCAAAATAAAAAAGAAAATAAAAATAATAAGATAATTTCTTTCTATAGTCGCGTATATCCTGGCTTCTCTTGAAATTACTGAGCATCGACTGTCATTAGCACTAACAAGTTTTGACCGCTAAATATTAAGATGATGTCCTTTTTTTTGATGGGAGGGGGAAGGGTACCTGTAGCAAATAAGATGGCAACAGCTGCTGTATATAGGCCATAAAAGGACTGTTTATAAGCGTGCCTCGAATATCTGAAACCTTCGTGCTGATGGCGTCAACAAGACAAGATATGTAACGAAATTGAAGCTAATAAAAAACGGGGAAATACTTTTTATGGAAAGTTTTTAGTAAAGCTTAAGCACGATCAAGTGAAGACTGACAGAGCTCAAAAGTTTATATATATAATACGTAACAGTGAAGAAAATAAAACTAAGTTTTATTTGAAAGCCACTCTTGAAGTTTAAGCCACATTGACAGGCTGTTGACTAATTTGCAGATTCAGTTGATTATCAGACTTATCAGCCAATCAAAGGCAGAAAGAAGGAGCAAACAGGCTCTACAAACAGACAGAGAAAGTCAGAGATAGAGAAAGAGAAATGCAAAGAGTTGGCAAGTTGAGAGAGGCAAAGAAAAGATGGGCCAACTCAAACGTTTAAGCCCAATTTGTGTGGCAGCGTTGGTAGAGCTGAAACTAAAGCTTAGGCAATTACAGTTAAAGGCAATTCTACCTTTCTTACCACTGCTCCTAACCTCTCTTTTTTTCTCTCTCTCTCTCTCTCTCTCTCTCTCTCTCTCTCTCTCTCTTACTCTCTATGTTTTCCTCCCTTTTGCTATCCATTTAGCTCTCTATCTCTAATCACATAGCAGGCTGCAATCGGCTTTTGTGCTGGTGCCGTATCCTGTTGATGGCCTCGTTAGTTGGGACTTAGCGTCCGCCGCACAGGGAAAGCACAATACAATCAACGGTATACACACACAGATACAAACATACACAAACACAAACACACACACACACACATTTGCACACGTGGCACGGTTGGCAATAAAAACGAATGTCCTGACGTGCTGAGGGAATGACTAATAAAAAAAGGAGGCCAAAACAAAATACCGTTAACCGAAGAAGGCTTTCAAATTTAAGCTGCCATTTTGCATTTAATGCCTTGCACAGCAGCAGCTTCTTCATAAAAATAACAATAGTTTAAATTAAATAAATAAAAATGCTTTTAAGTGAAATAAACATTTTTGGCTGTCAACTAAATCAGGTTTTTTTCGGATACAAAAAATGAATTTACTTACTTTCGAGCGTGCTCATACTACTCGAAGAACTTTCGTGTCATCAGTGCAGAGTTCTAGGGTGTAATCAGGTTGTTATGTCCAAAGTTTCGGCAAAGTAATCGTCAGTTACAATTTAATGTTACCAATTTTGTAAACATTGTTGTTGCATGCAACTAGTTGCACAGCTTGCACTTTAATAGTGGCAGCAGTTTAATAGCCATTTTAAAGCCATAAATCACAGAGAAATGCCATGAAATACGAGCCAATGTATGGCAATTTTACTTGATCACAGAGAAGCAAAATGTGCCCCATGCAGCAGCTGCGATTACTCTTCCACATGACAATTCCTGGTGGCAGCTTCAGAATGATAAATCAGATGATATCCTAATTCTCTTCTAGTTATAATAAGTAACTAATAGAATATAACAGAACTTATCGTTAAATAAATTGACTCTCCTAAAATAATCAGTTTTTAAATAAATATTTTTTAAATATTCAGACAAATTACTAAAAGGTAAAATTTAAAATTTATTTCTGTGACGTGCATAGATTTAGCTGTTAAATAAATTTAAATTTAAAAAAGTAATGCAAATAATCTTAAATATTAAAAATTTTTCAAATCTACAAATGAATTTGGTTTCTCTGTGTGGTCAACTTTTGCTAGTTTTGCAGTTTGCAACTTTACAGCTTTTTCGAGCTCTTACAGGGTATAAAAAGGAAATGCACACGCAAAGGATTTGAAGTCTTAACTCTCATTAGAGCCTAGCAGCAGACACAAAGAGAGTCAGAGTGAGAGAGTGACTTAAATCGTTGCGTTAGCAGACGATTGCAATCCTGAAAAGTACTCGGAAACGTTTAAGTGCACTTGAGTGGATTTTAATGGACTTGCAGCATTCGAGTGTGTCTTGTCGCTCTAATCAAGGCTTTGGTATATGTATGTGTTGAATTGTTTGTGTGTGCGTGTTGTCATATAAGTTTTGTGCGTAAGAATGTTGCAAATGTGCCCCCTTTTTGTATTGTCGTTATCTCGATCTGGAATGGGAGTTGGCCTCTTAATGAGCTTTGAGTGTGCAATCAGCTCGTATCTCTTTCTCTGCCAGAGTTGCCTTATCTAGCCAAATGTCATTTACAATTACAAATGTTGCAAAATGGCTTGTTCACTTTCAATTGCAAATCACTTGAACTATATTTGATAAAGAAAAAAACGTATGTCTAGTTAAAAGTTCTGAGCATATTCCATTTTTAGGATAGCTAAAAATCATTCTGAAGTATCTGCAAAATGTTTTTGAGCCAGCCACATTGATATCATATTGTAGTATCAAGGAATTTTCCTTTTAGTTGTAAGCATCTGCTTAACATAATTCTCAATTTCTTCCTCTGAAATTGTCAAGACATTTACTTTTTGCCCAACTTAACTCAGAAATTTGAATCGAAAATCTTTAAGCTGTTTTAAATTTTAAGCCACTCAATGGCAACATTATCGTTACAAGCGCCATTTGCTCGACCAAAACATGGACTCATCTTTGTAACCAGATCTGGTGCTGGCCTAGCTTGGTTTTGGCCTGGTCTGGTCTGCTGTGGTTTGGTAATTACGCACTAAATACACACGCCATTTGCTGCTTCGTGTTCGAAGCGCTGATGCATGGAGATTTTAGGAGGTTGGGAGCTCACCACAAGGCAACAATAACAACAGAAAGCCAAGAGGAATTCCGAAGTGGGGAAGTGGGAATTGAAGAGCTTGTTTCTGGTTCTATTATGCTCTGTGCTTATTGAGTTCTTATGCAAATAAACAACAGCAACAACAACAACCGCAGCATTAATATACGAGTATACAAACAACAAGAAGGCTGAGTTCGAATAACAGCAAAACGCACAAGTCAAACTACAAGTCAAGAGACCGGGGCAAAATAGGTGGAGGTTAACACAAGTATAGCCTGTAAATAGGCCAGGATTTCTTGTTACAAATGCGCCATTCAATAGCAACGAGAACGATCCACTCAATGGTTCCCCTCGCACTTCTATGGCCTACTTCATTAATATTTATACAAAGCCAGCGAGTTTTTCTCCATCCTCCTTTTTTGTCTTCTCCTCCTCCGTTCACCCAGTTCCAGTTGCTTTCTCTCTGAATTTCTAATATGAACTAAAAAAAATTGTTTTGGTTTTACAACGTTCGCCTGCTACCGACATTAGTGTGGGTTGCATGCCCCACCTCCATACCCTACCTTATGGACCAATCTTCCTGCCTCAAATCCCCTCCATAAATGAACTATAAATAGGCAAAACATTGTCTGTTTGTTTGCTTTGTTTACGCATTGCTGATTTTGCATTTTCCAAATGAGAATAATAGAAACCCACACAAATGATGTAATAGCAGATACCCTTCAGCTATTTTAAGCATTTATTATTGTATTCCATTTTGTGTGTAGCTTTCATTTCGAGGTTCCAGTTAAACTCAATAGTTTTCTTTAAATAACTAATTTGCTACATTTTTGCGTTAATCACGAATTTTTGCGAACGCAAAGATGGCAAACTAATATATATAAATAAATGCACGACAAACTCTTGCAATTTAAGTTTCAGTAGTATAAACAATGAATACGAAAATAATAAATTGTCAGACAATATTATGTATTTAAATGGTCCTTGTGATTTCTGTAAAATATTTGAACAAATTGCTTAAGTGCTTACCAGCTCAAGCATTTCATTTGATTTTGCTTACATAAAAGTTGGGAATATGACAGTTTTGGTAAATGTGCTTTAATTAATGTTTCCATTTGCATTTTCATATCTATTTGCAGATCAACAAAGTGGAAAATGCCAACTGTCACAGATAAAATAAAACATGGTGCCAATGCATTTGAGGTAAGTTGATAAATCGAATCTGAGTATCAAAGTATAAAATCCACAAATCTATAACAAACATTTCAACTTGGCTGCATTTTCTTCCACTCCAAAGAGCAAATCCGAATGAGAATTTAGCAATTGACATTGCCGTTGCCTTTGACACTTAAATGTCGAAATGTAATTAAAATGGCATCAAAGTATGTCGACAATATATGTATCTGTATCTTCTATTCTCTTTCCTACCTGAATTTAATACCCATCTCTTTATTTTTGTTTGATGTGCAGAAAATGTCGTTCAAATCAACAAACTTGAAGCATCCGAAGCAGAAAATGAATTGCCTAATTCGAAATGTGCCAAATGCTTTTCAAATTTGGCACAATTTCAACGTCAACTCTCATATAAGATGAACAAAATTTAATTCTTAGACGTCTGTCAATTGTAATTTTCATACGTTTTCTTTGGGCATTTTCGATGCTGTCTTTTGAAAACGCAATATTTTTATATTTTTCTAACTTTATAGCTTATTTTTTCCCAATCCTTTAAAATGACAGTTTCTTGAAAAGTTTCCATCAGCCCACTTTATCTTCCTATACTTCCTTTGATTTTTTGTGGCATTATTTATTGCATAGTAAATAATTTTATAATTTCTATAAGCTTATTTTTAAGCTAGCTCTATTTTAAGTTGAATAAGAGAAAAATATAATAATATTAAAATTAATACATAAGGATGATAAAAGTTACTAATCTAATTCCATGTAAATAAAAACCATTTGTTCCATATATACTCCTTTTTAAATCGAAATAGCTTTCAATAATTTTTTCTATGGCATTTCACAAAATGTCAAACAATTTAACAAAGTAAATTAAAGAGTTGAAAAAAGTGTACTGTATTGCCATTGACAGTTGCCATTTCTCTTTTAACTGTTAAAAGCATCGCGAACTAATGGCCAACTTCAACTATAACTCTGACTGGGACTGATGAACCAAGCCAACCCCTATTTGCTACAGTGGTTAGTTTTGTGTCTGTACTGTCTCTCAATGTGAAAGCCATTGTATTACAATTCATGCTAACTTGGTCTAAATGAAGTTAAAGCTGCTTTTATGAGCTTAACGTGGTATGCAACGGGCGCTTCAATGTTGCTGACTGCTCCCTCAACTTGGCCAACAAACCCAGGACTTTTCTTGTTGTTGTTATTGCATCTTTGTTGACTTTGTACTCATGTAACTAACGTTAACGTTGGCGTGCAATTTTCCCCTCTCATCACCACTATCTCACTCTCACTCCTGAGCTCTCATCGCGTTGGAACACGATGTCCTGCGCAAGGAATTTAATTTACCAGCATACATAAAAATGGGACAGGATGACAGGGATGGTCGCCAGGACACCCACACAAATACACCCTCAAGTTTGTTTGCTACAAAATTTGTTTGCACTTTGTTTTAAAACAAAAAGCACCAAGCACAACATTTTCACAATTAATTCAACATTTTGTCGTGTAAATATTTTCCAAACTCTTCGGCAAAAGCTCAAGTCTTAACCGAAACCGGGCTTGTTGTTCTCCTGAAACCTGTTAGCCATCTGTTCTGGCCACAACAGCTTAACGTATTTACTTTTACATACTTCTGTGAGATATTGCATTTATTCGCAGACTGAAAGCAATGTAAAATATTAACAAAAGCTGAAAGCTTGCATATGCTGCAACTACAGCTGCACTCTAATCCATGACTTTTATCATATTTACAAAAGGATTTGTGCATATGCATACAGACACACACGCAGCTTCCTTTACGCCGAAATGTGTGTGTGTATGTGTGTTAGTTGACCGTAAAAAGACACTACGTAAATGCATTTATTCATGAGAAATTTCCATTTATTTTTTTCTATTTGCTCAAAACTTCAACTGAGCAGAATGAAAAGCGTCACTGACAAGGATCAAGTCAGTTGCCAGCAAGGACCACAACTAAATCCAAGTGTAACTCGTCCTAATTGCATTACAAGCCAAGCGAGCAGAAAGACAAGCAAAATCCAGATAAGATTTAAATAATATACAAAGTAAAACCTAAATTCCATGAAGCATCACTTGGACTGTCTAAAAAAAACTGCTATGTTGAACTAATTGAAATGTTGTAGAAAAAATACATAAAGTTAATTACAAAAGCAAACAAAAGTTGGTTACCATGTTAATAAATTAAGAAAAAAAAATACAATAATCCGAGCATATTTCTTTGGAATTTATTTCATAATGGAATTCAGAATCGTGTACAATAAAATTCCTGCATATGAAACCTGAACTTTTTTTAATTTGCTGCACATATTGTGTTTCTTCTCAAATTGGAATTCGCAACAGAATATTTCTCAATTTTATAAAGAGTTCAATTTACAAAATTGACTTGGAGAAACATTCATTTACCTAAAAAAGCAAAACACAGAAAATAATAATTAAGATTTATCAAACTTACAGCATTAGAGCCAAGTTAAACAGAAGTTGACTGTTGTACAAATATTGAAGAACTCATGCATATTATACAATAAATAAATACAGAAAGCTACAACAGCAATGTAATCCCAGACCAGGTCAAAACTTGAGGTCAGGAAAGAGAAAAACAAGACACAAGATAGAAAAACAAACAGGCTAATAAGCCTTGGCTCAAAGGGAGTCGGGGCAAAACGAACCGACAACTGTCTTAGATACACCCAAAAAAGAAAGATACAAATTGGCATATGTTTCGTTGTTGTTAAAGATTCTGTATTCGTATTTGCATAGAAAGCGTTTGACTTTTGCATGAGCATTAAAAATAAATGCCAAATAAAATAAATAAGATATACGAAAAAGAGAATGAAGAATATTTGTATGTTAACAGCATAAACATGAGCCAGGCATAACAAAAGCCTGTGGCAAACAGGACACCAAGTGTGTTCTTTTCTTGGGCATTGATTGCCCTGTTCTAACTACAACAACAATGCGTATACGTAATATTTTTGGGCTTGAAACCAGTTACCACACAGCTAACTTATCCAGCTGACAGCTACACGAACAGAGCTCTGGTTATAGGTCTCGTTTTAGCTCTGGCCTCGACTCCTGCTCATGCTCCTGTTCCAACTCCAACTCCAACTCCGACTCTGTCACTGGCAATGGCTACGTGACTGTGACACGACCAATTAGTGTTGCCTTCCCAACATCGCCTGCTGTGCCTGGTCATTGTTAGAGATGACAACACACACACACATACACACACACACACTTAGTATGCCTGCTGTGTCCAGGCATTGAATTTAAAGACTTAAAGCTTATGCAAATGCCATCAAGTGCAGCTAACTACAAACTGCAAACGGCAAACGACAAATGTCTGTAATTCAAGGCACACACAAGGCGTTGAATTTAACACCTTTTCACACACTCTCTCCCTTTATCTTTGTCTCTTTGTCCCTTTACATCTCTCTTATATGAAGTGCCTAACATATTTCCACACTTGCATACAAATTAGAGGTTGGAGTTGCCATTGTGTTTTCTCTTTTTCAAAAGAAGACTGCTGTTTGTCATTTGATGACCACTTGAAAAACATTTTCTTCAGGTTATTGTGTAAGAGCTTCTCGGTAAAAGATAAATGAAAAACTCTTATCTTGACAGTTACCCTAGAAAATGTTTAAAAAGAAAGCTAAAGTGCTACGATTAGTCCGACAATAGAGTTGTGCTTAATATAAAAGACTTAATCAGTATTACAATTATTTAGCGAACGAAAAAATTCAAATTAGTTCCAAAAAAATATTTTTCATGCGCAAGTTACATAACTTAAAGTTAATAGCTTTTAAAACACATTAAAGCATCTCATTCACTTGAAAGTTAGTTTAGTTAAGAAAACAATTGATTTTTTAGTGCAGATGGCAGTTTTTATAAAGCAAAGATAAATTTACTGAAAACTCACATTAACGTCTAATAACAACACATTAAATGCAATTTGACAACTTAAGGATTCGAGTTTTCAACCTAAGTGACAGGGCTTTAAAAATAATGAAGAACTCAATTCAACTTTAAGCTTAAAGCTACGTTAAATATTCAGAATTTATTTCACTGTTAAGTAGAAAATTGCTCACTTATCAAACTTATAGTGCGAGAAAATGTAAGAATATCTTTATAGAGAGTATTTAAAAATGGTATAATAGCACAGACTTGACAGAAGGGCAAAAGAGAAAATAAGTGAAAATCATTGAGCTTAGTTAGCATCAATCGAGAGCAAAAGGCGATGACGGCAAACTTCAAAGTGAATAAAGCTGCCAAGGAAAAAATGAGAGAAATGTGGCTAAGGGGAAGGCTAAAAGTAAACAACCATTATGCACTCAACATAAACGATAAAAGGCGAGTGGGCAAAAATGTGGAGAGAAGTGTTGTGTTGTGGCATCGAGAGGTTTGAGTAGTTGGACGTAACATGAAAACATTTTACTGCCATACACACACACACACACACACACACACACAACACCAGAAAAATAAACAATTTCATAAGATATGCACAACAACAGCAACAAGAGAACGCGTTGGAAAATATCTGAATATATAAAAGAAAAATGTGGCAAGGAAAGAAGAGGAAAGGAAAACAACAGGGCAGGGGCAGCAAATAATGCAAAATAAACAGAAAACGTAGCAAAAGTGTCATAGTAAAGAGCTAGAGGAGGGGAAAAGGGAATGGAAAGGGAACAAGGGAAGTTCGAGTGAAAGTAACGCAGTGGCGAAACCCGGCGACGAGACACTTGGCCGCCAACGCAAATAAACCCCAAAAAAAAGAAAAAAAAACTGGCAAAAAGGCGGGGGGCATGTGCCGGAAACTGCCGGCAACGGCGTTGGCCACTCAGAACCGTTTGACACTTGACGCAAGGACAACGTAAGGACAATGGCGACAACAACAAAGACTGAAGAGAGAAAAAGAGAGCGAGATAGCTGCAAAGAATTCATGCAGGCACAAAACGAAAATATCATAATAAAAAGGAAAGCAGAATGAAAAAACATAAATAAATATTTCAATTTTTATACAAAAATTTCATGGATGATAAAATATTTGAGCGAGAGAAAAAGAAGAAGCCAAAAATTAAATCCACACGCAGGATACGCACACTCACACACACACTAACACTTACTCACACCCACACCCACATACACTCACACTCCCACACTCACTTATAGGGCGTAACAAAGTGCTGATAAAGCGAAAAACTGGCACGCGAAAAACATCTGCGGGCTGAAACAGTCGTAAATAGTCTGTAAACGTATGTGGGGAAGAGCGCAGGGAGAGAGAGAAAATGTCGCACATAAATTGCAGTATTTTTGGTATTGTCAAATGGAAACCAGTCTGCGGTTTACTTGCCCAAATAACCCGCAGAGCACACACAGCGAGATGAATGGCACAGAGTGTCAGAGTGTGCGGTTGGAGGAGGGAGGAGGAGAGAGTTTTGTTTCCAAGGCAATTGAAAGGATATTCGAGTTGACAACCAGCATATGTGCAATTAGATTCCATCTAATTTCGAGAGTTGTTGCCAAACAAAAAATATATAACAGATAATTGCGTTCAAATTGACACATTTTGCAAAGTTTTCATTGCATATCCAACAGGAGCAAAGTGTAACAGGATATATTTAAACTCATGTTGCACGTTGTCAAACTGTGGAACTGAAAATACAAACCTGATGCTCTTTTAAAGAAAAATTTCAATGGCCGCGCTTGAAAACATTAAACATATATATCATATACATACGTGTATCTATATAAATTGTGGAAGCTCAGCTAAACGCATTGATAGAATTCTACTGTTTGTTTTAATTTATTCCTGTTTATATAAATTTTAAATACCGCAAAAATTTGACAATAAATTATTTAGAAACATTTAGGGCCAATGAAAAAAAGATATTTAGTTATGTCAATATTGAAAATTATTTGATTGATTATATAAAGATTCGACGAAGTAATTATAAAAATATCAATGATTTTCACTCATTTTAATTATCACAAATCATTACATATTAGCATCCAAATATATAACTACATTCTGTTTGACAATTTCTGAAAGAAGAATAACATTTAAAGCTCGAGTATATTTGGAATTTATGAAGCAATTGTTGATAACGATATTTCCAATGGAAAACCTGAGTTTTCAATGCAAAATATTGATATGAATATGCAATGTGGTTTTGTACAGAAAAAAAGAGGCAGAAGAAATGTGGGAAAAGAATGAAGAATATATGTATATGCATTAATTGAAGTGCAAACAATGTATGCATAGAAAAATAACATGGCTTATAACAGATTCTACAGTTCCCATCGCTCAATATGCTAATTCGCTAGCCAATATGGAGAAGACAAACGAATTCTGATGCCATATTGGACATGAAAATTAACATTCCCGAAAAGGGAATCTGCAGGAGGAAGGTGGGAGAGATATGACTGTCAAATGAAAAATGCCAGAGGCCAAAACAATGCCATCCAGAAGCAATAAGCTAAAGGTATTGTACGAATATAAATGCAACTGGAAATATTCGTAGCTAGTTTAGTTGTCAGACTGTCGCTCTGAAGTTAGCCAAAAGCAATTTGGCCAATTCATTCATTACAAGCCCAAAAACAGCTGAGAAAAGAGAAAAGAACGAAATGAAGAGATGATATTGAGTATCGGTTATCAACTATCTGCATTTATGATTATGCAAAAGCGCCAAGTGCAAATGTGGCATGCGAACTATCAAAATGCATGCTACGAGGCAAAAATGCGCCAACATGGGGCAACAACAACAACGATAACAACAGCGGTTGCAACCGCAACATGGTAAACACGAAACCGAAACTGTAACTAAAATTGCGAGACAGCCGCATACATAACTGTTTGCGTGTGTGTATGTGTGTGTAAACACTGTGAGGCAACAAAATTGAAAGCATTGCGAGTGCAACACGAGTTGAGCGTTGCTAAAAATTTGCATGCATATTTACAAACTTTTGGGGCAAAGTCAGCAGCGGGTCGAGGCACAGCTCACTAAACTGATGCATGAATGCCCCTACTATATTCCACTCCCTCTCTCTCTCTCTCTCTCTCTCTCTCTCTCTCTCTCTCTCTCTCTCTCTCTCTTTCTGTATGCCACTGCACCGCTCTCTAAGTCCTCATCCGTGTCACATTTGCCACATTTGATGTTCGTTTTTGCAACTATTTGCAAATGCAAATTGCAAACATGCAACAGGGACATGTTGCGTAAATGTCAATGCTACAACAACTGTGTTTCTCTCCATATATAAGTGAGTGTGTGTTTTTGTGTGTATGTGTGTTTGCATGTGGCCACTCAAAGCGCGTTTTGCTGTCTACGTTGCAACGTTAAACAGCCTGCGGCAACATCACAAACTGGAGGATACGAAACGAGAGTTGCCCAGCTGATTGACGTGGGAGTTGTTCAACAACTGCCTGGCATGTCATTTCAATGTGGGCGTGGCACCACCTTCAGCTAGCTGCTTGTCAATGCCTGAAAGACACTGTAGAAGATTGTTGATGATGAAATCCCAAGCACATCTCGTAGACATGGCATAACAAGCAAAAATGCTGATGACACTGTGCCCCAAAGGCTACGAGCAAATGGCGTTGCTTTAACAATGTCTTTTAATCTTCTGCTTACTCTCTCTCTCTCTCTCTCTCTCTCTATCTCTATTTCTCACTCTATCTATCTCTCACTCTCTCTCTCTCTCTCTTTCTCTCTCTATCTCTCACTCTCTCGTTTTGAGTATTTCTTTCAAGTAAACTATAATGTGAAATTGTTTTCCCAATTTAAATATAATATTAAGATTACCTTTTTACGTTCAAGACTCAACATTTTAAAATTTTAGTTTCACTCATTCACAACGAATACTTTGATTAATTTAATAATCAAGTTTATTTCATATTAAGTTACCAAATGTTTGCTATAAATACATATATTTCTGTGAAATTTATGTGAAAATGAAATTAAAATAAAATGAAATAAAATAGAATATTTTGACTATATTTGCAATTTATTATTAACAACATTCAAAGTGCAATTTTCGTAAATTTGTTTCAATTAAATATAGACAAACATAAAATTGCTTTTAACTTTTTGATACGAAATAAAGTATTGAATAATTATTAAATAAATAACTTAAGCATTTTATTTATTGCGCTTTAGGCACATTTCAAAGATATCCAGGAGCTTTACGAATTTGCCAGTTAAGAGGGAAGTTTTAATAGTTCTAAAATAAATAGAAAACTTTTAAAGTAAGTAGTTATAAAATTCAATGACTTTCTAAAATCAACTGTTAAGATACTCAATTAGTGTAAATATAAAATAAAAGTTAGCTTCTGGAAGCAAAAAAAAAGTTACCAGTTATAAACTGTTGGCTTTCGTTTTGCCAAATCACTTAAAAATATTAAGAGACTTTCTTAATATACCAAAATTACTCGACAATTTTTCTGCACTTCTTTAGCGATTTTTCCAAATTAAAACGTAAAAGAAAATATGTTTGAGGCATGACGTACTAAAAGAAAACCACACAGAGATAAGGTGCACAAAATCACTACACAACACAATTTGGTAAATATCAGGAATAAATAATAGAAAAAGAGAGGAAAAGGCAGAGAGTTGTAGAGTGAGAGCATGAGTAAGTGCAAATCAGAGAAGTGGAGTACGTTAAATTTTGCTGACTTAACAACATTGAAATGATGAAAATGAATGAGTGCATAAGCGAATGAATAAGCACACACACACACACACTCACACTCACACACACGCTTTCACACTGACACATCCATGAATAAATGTATGAGGCCCAAAAGGAAGCTGATGTTTGCATGTAGAACGCGATGTTGAAAGCAGCCAACTCACGTTTGTGTAATCAGTGTGAAACCCAGCATAAGCAAAGCTAAATCCAAAAGAAGACCTCAGACATTCCTCTCTCACACACACTCCACAATCCACACTGTTCTCTCAGTTCCAATATACATAATGACATGAAGCACTCGAACACGACAATACGACAACACGACAAAACGACAACACGACAGGCAACGACAGACGATGCTGCTGTTTTCCTTTCTTTATTTCTGGCTTCTTTTCTGTTGACTCTGATGAAAATGCCATGTGACAATGTTGTAAGCTAAACTTGAATACAATGTGTGTGTAGGTGTGGGTGTGTGAATGTGTGTGTGTGTGTCTTTACCACGCCTTGACGCAAATACCTTTATCGTATGTCAACGTGTCAAAGCCAGAGTCAATTTGACTTGCGGTTCTCGTTGACACTTTTCATGCTTTCTATTTGCAATTTTCGAACCCAAAGGTGTCGTGACTTGAACCGCAAATTTGTTGCAACTTTAAGTCTATAGCTGTTACTTCAATCTCTGTTAACTTTGATTTATGACTCGGCTAATAATCGAATGTTCCACTGCCAGGAACATAAAAACTACTTAACGACCAATTAAATCCAATCCATTTGAAAAACAAAAGCGAATGAATCAAGTCAAAAACCAAATGCCGCAATTGCATTTATCAAATGCTGTCAATTAGTGCGAAAGAGCGGGAGAGAGAGAGAAAGAGAAAAAGGGGATTCAATTGCATTGAAAGTGCTTGGAAAATGTGAAAATGTGTGCTAGTTGCCTTAACAAAAGGGCAAAGTAAGTAAAGTCACTAAAAATTTATGACAGCAACTAACCTCAAAATGCAAACCATTTCATTTACGACAATGAGCGCTCCAAAAGTTTTCCCTTGAATTCCCTTCCCTCTAATTGTGTGCCCTACAAAGTACCCTGAAGAGCCTAACGAGCTGAATCCACAATCGACATTCGAATGTTACTTGGCATTTGGTAGGCAAAAAGAAAAAACAAATATTTAACAGAAATTGTAAAAATAAATCAAATTAAATAAATCAAAAATCGATTTATAAGAAAATTCTAACTGTAAGTTTCGATAAATTGTATACAGACAGTTCATAAAATCTTATTGTGGTAAATTTTATTATGGTTGTAGAGATGATCCCACAAAAAAAACCTCTAAACGAGGTAAAAGTCTAGTGACGAAAGCAATTTCCAGCCCCAAAATTTCTGATATCCAATTTTGTGACGAACAAAATTGAGTTTAATATAAAAATTTTAAATAAAAATATAAATTAATAAAAAAAAACAATTGGCCTTGTGCACTGTGCGCAAAAAGGGTGAGCTTCTTTGTACATAAAAATTACTTTTTGCGCAGTGCCGAATGCCAATTGTTTTTATTTATTAATATATATTTTTATTTAAAATTTTTATATTAAACTCAATTTTGTTCGTCACAAAATTGGATATCAGAAATTTTGGGGCTGGAAATTGCTTTCGTCACTAGACTTTTACCTCGTTTAGAGGTTTTTTTTGTGGGATATCAGAAATTTTTGCAATTGCTTTTGCTTTTGACATTGTAAATTTATCATTGTTGAATATTTTTTCATATTTAAAAAAAAATTTTTTTTAATTATAAAGAAAAGTAGGGGGCTCCGCCCCCTGCTCGCATCGCTTAAGTTGCTACTCTACTGTCGGAAGCCCCGTACCTACTGTGAGAAAAAAAAGTTTCTCATACTAAGACTTAGACTTCGCCCGATCGGTCCTATGACAGTTATATGATATAGTGGTTCGATTAGAACCAACTTTCTTCAGGATCTATAAGTCTAACTTAAATGCATATTCTATTAGTTTTGTTACGATATCTCGTGAAAAAAAGTTTTTTATGCTAAGACTTGATTTTCGCCCGATCGGTCCTATGACAGCTATATGATATAGTGGTCCGATTTGAACCAACTTTGGCCAGGATATATAAAACGAAGTTAAATGCATATTTTATCAGTTTGGTTGAGATATCTCATAAAACAAAAAAGTTTTTCGTACTAAGACTCCATTTTCCCCCGATCGGTCCTATGACAGCTATATGTTATAGTGGTCCGATTTGAACCAACTTTGCACAGAATATATGAAACCAAGTTAAATGCGTATTGTGTCAGTTTGTTTGAGATATCTCATACAACCAAAAATTTTTTCGTACTAAAACCTGATTTTCGACCGATAGAAAAATGTATACATTCAGTTAACAAGCAATATCTTCCAAACCCCTTGGTCAAAGTTTATGTTTCATATACTAAAAAACGCAAAATTCTACGTACTACAACATACTAAAATTAAATAAAAATCGTTAGAGCCGTTTTGTCAGAAATCGCCAAAATGTAAGCTAAAAAACTTTATTTCACCTGTAAAATGTTACCTGAGTACTTTAGAAAAAAAGTTTAAAGGTACTCCTAAAAGCCCTCAAGCACACCTTTCCAATGATACGCAGAACATATCTATAGCTACTATGGTATGGAAACTGGTGAGGTTTCAAATTTAGCGGGATTTAGCGATTTCCCGCTAAACTAGCGGGAAATTGAAAAAGTCGTAAAACAAACATTTCTAGATTTTCAAAAATGAACAAATCCCCATCATAACATCTACGCTTTTTTAGCGCTTTGATACAAACAGACAAACAGACAAACAAAGAAACTTTTTCACTTAATTTTTAGTATTCTACTAAAATTTTCAAATTTATTTATCTTTTGAACCAGTTATCGGATTTGGGTCATCAAGGTATCAAACGACGCGTATTTTTGATAAGAATTTTTAAAAAATAAAAAGTTTTACGTAAAAGCCCCAACGGCTCCATAAGCTGCGATCATATAAATTTTTCCCCTCCCACTTACACCCTCGTATCTCATGACCCAGGTGAATTAGCAAAAGTTTTAGTATGCCATTTTGTAAGTTAGGACTTAACCTTTAGATCGGTATATAACTCGATCTGATCGGACAGTCGTAGCAAATTTTCCAACTTAGCTGTATATATTGTTAGTCGCCTTTCGCACCCTTCGTGCTGCTTTCGTCACTAACGCGAACTGCCGTCCGCAGTGATAACCATAGGAACAGAAATAATAAGACAAGTTTACTTAAAATTTTATTTTATGACACCGTTAAGCGTTTTTCTATAGAAATATTAAAAATTTTGCTGAACCAAGTCCATAAAATTTAAATAAGTAAAATGTGTAGGAGATCAGTTTATTTTTTTTGTAAAGGAACATAAAATGTTTTAAAAACAATTGGAAAGAACATTATCCAGAAAAATTTGTATACAGCTATCAAAAATATTTAAAATTTAAAAAAAAACAACGATTCTAGGTGGTAATTCAATTTAATTCATAATATTTTTTAAGATCTTCCTAAATTAATAATGTTATGCAGACTAAAAACTTTTTTAATTAATCCCTCCTATTAGTTTTATAAATAATTACAGTTTAAAAGAGTATCTGCTTGTCGTGCCGCTTGATATCTCTTTTATTTTTTAAGCTTTTAATGTTTTTGTGTGCTGCCAGTCTGGCGCCAATGATGTTGAGAGTTGATTACACTTTAATGGCCAAGGCGTTGCACAAAGTTTCTTCCTGTGCACACATATACACAGTCACACACGCACAAGAAGAACACACACAGAGACATTTCTAATTATTTAATGGCCGCACTGCATGCAGTTTTGTTATGTAAATGTGCCTCAGCAGCAGCGGCTTCTGTGGTGGCGCCTCCGCAAGCCCAAAATATTTACGGCTCTTGTGGCAGCTGCATGCACTAAATTTTTGAACGCAACTGCAAAGCGAAACTTTCCAATCATTATTGCACACACAGATCCATACACTCTCTCTCTGTGTGTGAGTATGTGTGTGTGTGTGTGTGTGTGTGTGTGTGTGTAGCACACTTGGCTAGGCACGTAATAGCCGCTGCGTCCTTTGTGCAGTGATACGTGCGAGAGTCAAACAAAAGGCGCAAGAGAAACGAAACAAAAGGCGTTAAAAATTCACAAAAACAAAAACAAAAAGTACATAGAAAAAAGGAAAATAAAACAAACCAGCAAAAGTACTTAAAGTGCAGTACAGTTAAAGGCGGGGGCGTCATCCATTAAATTACGCCCCAAGGCAAAGTCGAGCAGGACGAGGAGTGAAGAGTAACGGGCAGCAATTGCATTTTATTGTTTTCATGCGGTTGCAAATGAGGCGAGGGCGTATCCAGAACTTTATCAGATTGCGCATAAAACACTTCAAACGAATTTCCCGCAATTCACAAAAACAAAAAAGCCAAAAAAAAAACTACAATGCAAAAGTCAGTTTATTGATTTTTCTAGCAATTAAAGTGACCAACAATGAGGAGGAAACTAAAAGAAAAATGCCAAAAAGACGACGCTAATTGAAATTCCAGATTAAGCGAAAAATCAGCTGAGGCTGAAAAATTCAATTCCATTGAGTAAAAGAACCGAGTGTGTGTCTAGGAAATGGTTATCGATGCATCCGGCAGCATTGGGAGCTTCCGCTTGGCTGGGAATCGACTGACTCGTTGGCCATTCAATGAACGGACAGATTAGCCGCTTTCCCAGCCGCATAACGAGACTACCAGCAGCAGAAAAATGAGAGGAGGAGAACATGAAAAAACCCGGCAACGAAATGGCCAAAAGCAAAGTCTGTAATGATGCGGAAGCTAACAAAAGGCCGTTGTGATACAAAAGGCGACAGTAGCTACTGACTGCCATGGCCAAGAGCAAAGCTACAGATGGACAGACAGAGAGCGACCGAGTAAGAGAGAGAGAGAGAGAGAGAGAGAGAGCGAAAAAGAGAGAGATACAGTTACGGGGGCAAGGGAGAAAGCATTCTGAAATTGCGGTCAATTGAAATGGCAATCAAGTTAGTGGCACGTCCTCGTCATGGCCAATATCAGCACAATAAAAGCCCTCTCACACAGTGTGAAGCGGTCAATGGGCAATAGCCAACAACAATAACAACAACAACGACTTCAACAATTTACTGACATTCATACCAAATCTAAAGCCATACAAAACACACCACAACACGCACCACACACAAGACATCACAACAAAGCGCAACGAACCACAATAATTACAATGGTCAAAAAAACATTCGACTTTTCGCCAAGGACTTAACGATATGAGACAGAAGCAAATCACGCAAAAATTCGACACAAATCTCATAATAAAGAAAACAATATGTGTGCAATAATTTGAGAAGAAAATTTCTACAACTGTGATCCATGTGCTTATTATTTGGGCCAATTAATCTTTAAATACGCGAAAAACATTGTTAGTATATGTTTATATTAGATTGCAATATTTAAGAAACAAAAACACCAATATTAAATTCAGGGGGTAATCAGGGTAATTTATTCAAAAAGTAGTTAAATTTTCCATAATATTAAAGCTATGTATCAATTTTTTTTGCCATAGATCTTTAAGAAAAAATTAAAATTCAAAAAATTACAACTACAAGTAAAATTCTTACCTAAATATATTACTAAGCATTAAATACTGTCAATTAAATAAAATATATATATATAATTTTAATTTTATATATATAATTTTATAATTTAAATTCGAGAGCAAAGTTGGAAAATTTACAAAACCTGTGAAACAACTCTGACAAAGATTTTTAAAAATGAGTTTATTGCCAATCGGCTAAAATATATTAAATTACCTTACAACAGAATTGTTTTGATTTAACACACTTCAGGTAGAAATTTTCCAAGTCACATAACACCACGTCATAAAAAATAACATTGTAAGAATTCTAACTATTTCCTTCTATTTAAAACCTGAATTCTTTTACAGTACACTTCCGCCCTACTAATTAGATCATAGCGTCTGATTTCGAGACTGAAGTATACAAGAAAAAAAATATACTTACTTCACTTCCAAGTCTACCTTTATTTTTCAAATAAAATAAAAATGTATAGAAAATTAAATAAAAATACCCAGTGGAGCATTAAGAGCATTATAAATGAATAACCTCGAAAGGAGGAAAGAAGGAGGTGAAGGAGGTCGACCACATTCGACCTGAATTTGGCCAGACATCCTGGCGTGCAGGAAATGTGCCGAGGCAAAAGCGAAAATAACAGAAGGACGAAACCAAATGGAACTAAAATCATTTGAACAAAAACCTAACGAGAATTTCAGCTCAGTTTTGAACTCGAAGACGTAGACGGAGACGGAGAAGGAGGCGACAAGAAGTCGCACTCGGAATTGTGTCTGGTGTGGCAAGTTGGCAAAAGCAGTTTTCAATTTAGTTGCTATCGTTGCTTATCGCTCCGCAGAGTGACTGGCAATTTGCGCCGACAAACTGCGGCAGCTGGCGCAGCAAACTTGCAACTTGCTGCAAAGTTACTGCAAATCAACGGCAGTAACAACAACTTGCAGCACTTTCAACTTAGCCACAGGCCTAGACATGGCTCAAAGCTTAAAAGCACTTGCCGATGTTTTTGTTGTTGTTGTTGTTGTTGTTGCTACTGCTGGCTTGTCTAGTTGTTGCATGCCATTTGTTGTTGCAAGTAGCAGCAGCAATTTCAGATTTTACGTTTAGCTTTCATTTGATGGCCTTTTAAAGCCATTTTAGCACGCGTTTCGCCAATTCGAGTTCAAATTTCCTAAAGGAACACTTACGCCGGAAGTTTAACTCGCGCGGTTACCACGTCAAAAGAAAAAATGAAAGAGGAAAAACCAGCAGTACTAGGGAAAAACTGTTGGAAAACTCAACCGCATAGCGTTTTTGGCAATGTCGTTGCTCTGTTGCTTCCTCATTTCTCTTGCTCTCTTTCTCTCCCTCTGCGGTGGCTGTGGCCAACATTTCCTTCCCAAAATATCCCTTTTTCCTCCGGTTGTCTCCCTTACTTCCCACTCCAGTGAGCCCATTTTGGTAGCAGCTCTAAACGTTTTTCACACATTTCGCTTGCAGTTTTTGCAGCATTTGTCGGTGTCTGTTCATGATTTATTTTGTCTTGTTCCCGCCCCCACTTTTATTCCCTCTAGGGAGGAAAAGGGACTTGCTTTTTCTTTCGCCTCTCTCCATCTTCTTTATGTGGAAATGCAAAAAACAGAAGTCGCATGAAAAATGCACTTGTCAGTCATCCTGACAGCGGTTGCACTTTGCTATGAACTGTCAACAGCTTAAACAAGTTGACTCGCAAATAGTCGAGAATGCTTAACTGGGAGATACCCTACGCAGAGTCCTTATAATTTAACTATTTTTTCTCTATCTTTATATAATTCAAATCTCACATGTGATGTAATTTCAAGTTGGCATCCAGTTTTTTATCGAAATGTATAATCGATCTATCGATGTTCTCTCTTTATTTCTCTCTTTTTCTTAAGCGCAGGGTGTGCCATTTATCAGTAATTTTTACAGGTTATTATAACGTCCAAGATAAATAAAAAGTTGAAGAGACACTTTCACTCTTCTAACTTGTAAATTGTGTAGCATTCACTTTTTATCTAAGTGACTCTCTAAATTTCTTTAATTTAATCAATCCCTTAATATCTATATTTATATTCGCTTGACATACCCAACTCAGCCTTTCTTACAGGATATTAAAGTCGCCTAAGTGTTAAATGCAAAATTCTAACGCTGCCTTATGGATGTTTTTGTTCTTTTAACTGATTGTTTGCTAAGCTCTCGCTCCCTCTTCATCTCAATTCATCTGGCTGTTGCTCTTTCTCTTTCTTTTTGTTATTTAAGTGACCGTAATGGCTCTGACATTGATCCATCCACAGCTGTGTGGGATTATCAATGGCTACACTCCACTTTCAATGAGTTTATTTGTTTGCATGTTTTTCTTTATTTGGCTCCGAAATTGTTTTCTTTGGCTTGTCGCTTTGGTCAAATTCAGTTAGCCAAAAATTATCGACTGTTTGTTCGAGTGTCGAGTGAGTTTTTCAGGGGTAAAGTACACTTCATGTGTGTGTGTGTGTTTGTGTTGTTTGTATGTGTGTGTGGACTCAAGTTGATAAAGATGAGTGCAAGATAAGCAAACGTTTTGTTGGATAAACTTTTGAAGTGTTTGCTGCTCTCTTGGACACTGACTGCAAATTTAGGAGCTTTGTGTGAAGTGTTGTTCGAGTTTTATCAACTGGGAGAGAGAACTTGCAAATAGTAAAAGTTAGCATGTGTGTGTGTGTTTGGGATTTCAATGTACGCTGTTGTTTTCAGAGTGTTTAGAGAACTCTTCAGCTCTAAGTTTTTAATTTTCTGTTGTTTAATGGAAGTTTTATAGCAAAAAACAGAACAAACTAATATCAATAGAAGAAGTATAGTAAAATTTGTAGAAGCTTTTCAACACTAATTAGAGTCTCATTTAAAGCTAAATCCTGGTTTAATTGTAGCCTTTATTAGAACTACAAATTTACCTTAAAATATTTTTAATTATATTATATAGTTTTGAATTTTCTGCGTAATTTAAAAAAACTTTTGATTAGTTTTGTAACATAAAATAGCCTGTAAAACTAGAAAAGAGTTAATGTAAATAAAATTTTCTCATAAAAAATTAAGTTCTACTTAAAATACAGTCCTTGAAAAGACGCCTTATTTTATGTTAGCCTTTAAAACAATTTTTAAAAAATTGAAAAGGTCATAAAAATGTGAAACAGTCATAAAAATGTAAATTTAGTTATGTTTTAATGCCTTTAAAAGGTTAAACCAATTAATATTTAAAAAAAACTTTTACTTCTCTTTTATTTGCAGCCATTTTTTGGAGTGAAGCAAACAGCGTGGCGTATGTGTTATATAAAACCGGAAACAATATTTACCATATGAATCGCCGCAGGTGAACTTTTGTATTGCACTTAATATGGTAAAATCTGCGCAAATTTATGAACTTTGCTAATTAGCAGCATTTACACAAGTTCCCCCAGCTAGCTGCCCTCCTAGATAGCCGCTCCCTCTGTGTCTCTACCAACAAGCTTGTCCCTCAGGGAGTCCAAGCAAAGGATCAGCTGGTCAGTTGAAAATGAGGAAAAATGGAGAAACAACATTTACAACATGGAAATTTGTTATGGCAAACTTAACATGAACCAAAGAAAGGGTGGGAAGGGCAAATAAGGGGTGTCAAAAGGGAATACACGTGGCCACATGTTAAACTTGTTAATGGCTTCATTTACGTAAGTTCATTAGCAAAGCACCAACAGCAACAACAACATACTGGCAACTACGTTAAAATGTCAATAGATTGAAACTATAGTTAGCTGTTGTTCATGTTGTTGTCGTTGTCGTTGTTGGCAGTTGCGAATTGGCAAGTCTCAAGGCGTTGGCCATCAATCAAATCAACAAATGGCCAACCGACTACACAAAGTTGTCACTTGGTCGAGAAGCCACAGACACAGCCAAGGAAATGAAATGAAAATTGAAATGCACACACACAGACAGTGAGAGTTAGAGTGAGCAGACAGTTGAGACAGCCAGTCAGAGTCAGGTGGTGGGAGAGAGGGAAAGGGAGCGTAACTTGGCCAAGTTGAAGACCGCAAGGACGCCTGGGGAGTTGGACAATGCCCGTTGGCCCGTTGGCGCGTTGTCACGTGAGGCAGGCAACGAATCAGGCAACCAATCAAGCGGCGTGTGACATGCAACTGAAGCGTGCGTGCCCCAGCAACTTGCAACACTCCATGCATTATAAACTCAAAGTGAATGGTGGCAACTCTGGCAACTGAGCCAGAACTACAACTGCGCCTGTGTCTGTCTGCCTGTCTGTCTCCCTGTCTGTCTGCCTGTGTGTCAGCACAACTTTTAGCTTAGTTTGTAGTCAACTTTGCTATACAGTCGGTTAGTTTCACTGCCTCTCACGTTGGCCACATCTCAAACCTGTCCAACTGTCCACCACTCCGCCTGTCAACCAATTCTCCTGTTCACCCTGACCAAGATCTCCTTCAGCGGCTGGCGACACGTCAATGCTTTCATCATTTAATTAACTGTTTCGTGTAGCGTGCGAGAACTCACCCAACCCTTTCTCTCTCTCTCTCTCTTTCGCTGTCTCTCTCTCTTACCCTCTTTCTCTCTCCCTCTCTGCCTATCTATCTATCTATCGTGCTGGCTACGTGACTCCTGTGCGCCATGCAAAATATGACCAAAATCACATTTCAATATGCGCAACAGCACCTGCAACTGCCACACAGCAGCAACAGGAGACGAGGACTCGAATCGAGTTGAGTCGAGTCCTTGGTTGCCACAATTTGCATGCGATTTGATTGATCGCATCGCTTCGCAGTTTGTGCCACTTGCAACAATGCGGGCTAACGGGAAATTTAACTGTCAATCCAGACCACTTGCAACACTACAGTTTTTCCTCTACTCCACCATCTCCCCTCGGATAGATAATTGGCATATTACGAGGCTAATACGTAGATTCTTGGCCAGTTAAATGCTGACAATATGCTCGTATGTGCCAACATATTCAGAAGTTATGTTGGTTAATTATTTAGATTCATATTTTGACTTAAGTGAAAATGATATAGGAATACTCAAAACTTAAGTAGAATTCAATTAAGGGTATTTTAACTTTATCAAAAGCCTGTTAAACAATCAAAGAACGATTTCTGCAAGCTTGTTATTCATATTCTTTTTAAGAATGTAAAGTATTTCATGTAATTCGTTTCACGAAATAAGAGCTTCAGGTATGTTATTTATTTTAATTAGATTTTATCATAGCTGCTTTTGGACCAATTAGATTAAAAAAAACTTAACGGGATCCCAATGGAATACTTATAAAAAAAATGGAGAAAAAAAAAAAATCCAATAAGAAAAAAAAAAAAAAAATTGTAGTTTTTCAAATTTTGATTAGGAGAATACAAATAAGAGTTGAGTTTTCAATATTTTAGGAAAACCGATTCAGTTCGATTTCGATTTTGCCATGTGTTGTTACATCAAAAAAGTTAAGTAACTAAATATAAGTTTACTTATCCTAACTATTATATTATTCTTACTTACAATTTGTTAGCTGCAAGTTCTTAATAACTCTTAAGACTAATAAAGTGGTCTACTATAAGTGCGCTTTCACTTAACCCAACTTTTTTGCATGGAAAATACTTTCGAGTTTTCCATACACCAACAATTTAAGTTTCCCAAGTCAAGAGGACTTAATTCATATCTGCAATAGTTTTTCCAAGCTTTTCACTGCTTAAGCTCTAACAAATCGCATCAAATGGCTCATGTGGCTTGGCTTTTCATTTCCCCTACGCCAACAACAATTCACGAGCTATCAAATTAATAGATAAAAACTTGTTTAGTGCGAAGGGAGCAGTGGGTGATGGACGGGGATGTGCAATAATTTATGGCTGAAAATCAGAACGGTAAACAGAATTGTTTACGATTGTGTTCAAAGCGACAGAGACAGAGAGAGAAAAAAAAGAATTTAGAACTGTGTAGATTGAAAAGAAATTCAACGCGATATTTGCGGTGATTTATGTATTATTTTCGACGCTATTTGAGTTTATATTTAAAGCATTAGAAAACAACAACCACAAAATGCAGAGCAAGGCGGATAGATAAAAACTAAAAGTGCACAAAAGAGTTTGGGGGTTGAGAGGAAGAGTAGAATGTGGGTAACAAACAACCAACAAACAAGGCAGACAGATAGAGAAACAGACATACAGAGATACAGAGAGACAGTAAAGCAGTGAAACAGACAGAGAAATAGATAAAGTGCAAAGGGCAGACAGACAAATAAAGCGGAAATGTTAACGGCAACGAATGGCGGCAATGGCGACTGCAGTTGAGGGCAGCCATTTTGTATATACACAGACTCGTGCATGTGTATGTGTGTGTGAGTTTAGGTAGATTTGCAGCTTGTATATTTTTGGGGTAATTTTGTACATGATTTCCGTTCAAGCACATATGTGCTTATATCCCTTCAATTCGTTTCTTCTCGCACCACAGTGCGTATAATTTATGTTGCAATTTATATTTTTGGACAACAGTTCGAGTCGTTTACCAATTTAAAAAGACTGGTAGTCGAGCTGGCATTAAAGTCAAGCGGTTTTCAGTGTTTTTTTTCAGAGAAGAGTTCAGAGCCAGGACAAGGCACAGAACATTTGTTGACATTAATGCCTTAGAGAAAGGCAACAATGATGGGCAGAAGGGCGCGTTGAAAAGCGCAGCATAACAACTGCCAACTGGCAGCTGACAACTTGCAACCATATACAGTTATTTTCGATGCTTACACACATGGGGCAAGTGCTTGAATTGTCTACACAGAAGCTGCAGCAGTTGCAAAATAAAAGCAAAGAAGTGTCACTCACAATGGCACTGAAGTAAAGCACATATAAACAGTCCCTTTCGCTCTTTCTCTTTCTATTACTCTTTCTCTCTCTGTTGTATGGTCCAACACACACTCACTGTTGCTGTTGTTTACTCAACAATTCGCAACAGGCTGCAAGGCATTTGTCTCGAGTCTAGTTGACTTAAAGTGTTTCATTAAATTATTTAAGAGATTTAAGTCTCTTTGGTTCCTATTCATAGAGAACTACACTTAAAAGCATGCTTATCCATTAAGTTTTTGGTATAACAGCAAGTCATTATCAACAGTTAACTAAATTATTTAGTAAGCACACTTAAACTTTTACAAGAAGCCAAACAAAACGTTAACAAAACTTAATATACAAAAATATTATAAGGGGCAAATAGTAAAAACAATGAATGAAAGTGATTAATTAATAAATGGCAAATGTATTTTAAACTGTTGCATCATCGATTTTGAAAAAGTCATTGGAAAATTGGAAAATGGTGACATCCACTAAAAGAAGCTAACTTAAAAAATAATTTAGGCAAAATTCCACTTAAATCTCCTGCTAACAGTTTTCTTAAAGCTGCTGTCTGAATTTTCCCAATCCTATGTCATTTGCTCCTCGGCTTAAGTGACACTTATATTTGCAAAAGCAACTCAAAAAGTCAAACTAAAATTTACACAATTTGTCAGAAAGTTCTTCATGAAGATAGGAAGCTAATTTTTTGGGGTGCTGTTGTATTTCGTTCTATCTTTCTGCTGCTGGGCAGAAAAATAACAATTAATTCAGGATAAACACATTTTATAATTAAAAAATTCCTTTTGTAGCATGATGAGCTGAGCCAGCAGAAAAACAAAAGCAAGCCAAAATGAAATTAAGTGAAAACAACTAAGGAAAAAAAAAACAGGGTGAAAGAAAATTCCACAGCGACAAGGGAAGAGCTTACAAAACTGACAGCCAAATGGAAAACGACGCAAAAAAAATTGTGGCGAAAAAAGGAAAAGATTCCGAGAAAAAAATAAAACAAGAAACAAACAAACAGAAAGAGAATGTGAAAAAGTTTTTGGACAAGCGTTTGTGAAATACGTAATGTTAAAAGGTTCGGGAAGACGACTGCTAATGCAACACATGGCGTATACGTAATGCGCTTTCAATGGCTGCCGTCATCCAACGTGTCGCACGCGCTTTCAATTTCCCTCAAAGGCCAAAAATTTAATCATCTTTCGTCCTCTAAGCTGATTAGGGTCGCATGCATGAACATGAGAGAAAAGCCAGCTTCCCCGCCCTCCTCCAGTTTCCCTCCCTTTCCCCACAATCATATTTCCCCCACTAATTTCAGAGGTTGTTGCTAGCTCTATTTTTTCTTAAATTTTCTTGTGTATTTCCGTAAGCAAGTAATTTATTGTTTGTAGCGTAATTAACCCGCTTTCTGGTCGCGTTTTTGGCTTTCACACTTAGCTGTTGCTGCCGCCTACTAATGATCTTATATAAATTACATTTTGCATGCTTTGTGGTTGCCTTTGGTTTTTTTCCTAAACCCTTTGGGGAAAAAACAAAATTTCATTTCATTTGGTGATTTAAGTCTAATCTGCGTGCTAAGTCGTCCCAGTAATTAGTTTCATTTTGTCCAAGCTGTATATCTGTATATACCTTAAACCCAAAAATATATCCCTTTTTTATCCCTCTCACCCGATGTTGACCTATGCAAGTTGATGTTTTTTCGCTTACATTTCACAAATTGTGCGCAGCTTGAAAAACATGGCCAAGACGTGTACTCCCCCAAAAGGGAGGCAGATTTCGTATAACTGGCAGCTGGCATTTGGAAAATGTCAGCTAAGACCTCCATCTCCTACTTCCCCGCCTTCTCCTCCGTCTCCCCATTCTCCGCACACGTTCGAGCCATGCGAAATGACAGGCAAATTAAACTTGAGTAAATGGCAGGGAACAGACAATTTATCAGATATATTCTCGTATATACCTTAACACGTACATGATAGAGCTATAAAAATGCACGTTCCTTCGTTTACATTTTTTTCTAGAATACAATTTTTTTCCTCAAGGAAATCCAATTTAAACTTTTGCCAACAAACATTAAAGTTGTGAACATATGTGAACTGATATTTATTATACTAAATAAATACATTTATTATATTTGGCAAATAAATAAATTATTAATTAAGTATTATTGAAAATAAACTTGGTCTGCCTATTCCAGAAACAAGCGTCTCTAATAATTATATAAGAAAGTATCAAATTGTTTTTATCAAAGTAGTAGTAGTCTTTTATTTATTAGGTTTATACAATTTTGAAAACTTACTATTCAAAACTCGATCCGTTTTGTTTTGCGTTGTTCTCTTTCGATTTGTATTTCTAAAAATCAATTTATCCGCTAGAGAAAAATGGCCAGCAATGCACCAGCCCGAAAGCCAAGTAATGCTACCAACTCCCGCATCAGTCATAAGGCATTGAAGTTGGAGATGACATCGTTGGCACGATCCTATTATCAGCCGGTAGTGATAAGCGCCAGTGGCAAGGACGTTAGCAAGGATAAGGAAAAGAAATTAAAGCCACAGATATTGAAAATAAATACGAAACAGCCCACAAAACGTGTAGAAGTCGTCGAGCAGGTGCGTCCAGTTATAGCCAAAGCTTCTAGCAATGAACGACACACGGTAATGGAAAAGCCCCATATGGAACAACAACAACCTCAACAGGCTCGACACTCTCGGAAAGTGAAACCCGACGACAGCGGGTCCAGGACGAAGGACCTACGTTCGGCTGTTGTCGAAACCATTTTGGTCAGCAAACACCTAAAAGAGACGAAATCACCAGAGAAACCGGAGACCTCACAGCGACAGATACGTACCAAGAATCAAAGTCACAATACCAAAGTATTTTTCGATAAGTATCTCAAATTTGCCTACGATCTAAGCACACCAACGGGTGTCCGACAACTGGAAGATCATTTCTTTCCCAAAGATCAAGGCAAATCATATTCAAAAGCTAGCGAACTGGAAAACTCCTGTGAGAAACAAAACCGGACGACACCTGACGACAAGATGTCAACCGTACGTCAAAATACGGATGCCATTGATCAAAAGCTGCAACAATCCAAATGCTTTGAAAATGCACAACAATAATCAAAATTTACTAATGACATACATATTTTTAGTCTAAATTTTATAGTTTTTATTAGTAAACCAAAATTAGAACAATGCAAATTAAATGCACAACAAACTAATGCGTAATGCAAAACAAACTTCTCTTTTAAATTATTAAAAGCTTTTATCAAACAATATTTTTAAAATTGTTAGTATCAGTAAATATCATTCCTAATAAATATAAGCCCTTTAAGTTTTTATGAAAAGTTTCCAACACAACAGATAACAATTTTATTTGGGAACTGCGGGTAATTTTTCAACAACAATTTATATACATTCTATAGTTGAAAACCCTAACTAACTACTTATGTATGTATGTATATCAGAATTTTCAATGTTGAAATTTCATTTTCAATATGATTTTATCTAGCCTTCAATGTGCTCTACGAAATACTAATTGTAATTACCAGATTGGGAATACGAGCTCTCCATCGTGGTTTAGGCCTAATGAGTGTTAATAACAATGCTAAACAAAACTGGCTAATTCTGCCAAAAACAAAAAGAAAATTTAAACCAAAGCTAAACTTTTTGCACACAATTTAAATGAAATTTATTGTGTAGGATGACCACATTCCACATGCAAATGTATTGTGCTTTGTAACACACTCAAACACACACATGCACACAAAAACATACACACCCACGACCACAAGCTTAGACAGCAACAGACAAAAGCAACGAATTGGGCATTGTAAATCATAATCAAAACAATAGAACAAATGAAGCTAATGTGGCTCATATGAACAACAAAAACAACAGTTACAGCAATGGAAAATGTAATAGTATGTGTGTACATAAGTGCCAGTGTGGTAAACTGTGTAAAGGGAGGAGAGTGTGAATTTGTGTGTAACTGCAGTTGAAAGTGTGAGCTGTAACTACATGTGGTGGGTCATGACAAACTTTAAAAGCTTACTAAATAAAATCAGCAAAATACTTTCATTGATGAGAATTTGCAACACATCGCAAATTAAAACAAACGTTTTTAAAGTATTATTGTCGATGAGTTGAAAATTTTTAGTTATATTATTAATTTTAATACTGAAAATTTTGCACGGTTTTTCAAAAATGTATTTAAAGATTTATATATAACAAATGGAACTACATAATGCTTGAAGTTAAATTCACTCCTTAACTATCATCAATTTAATTAAATTTTATCATCTTCATTTAATCTAATCAGACTTGTCAGTTCAAGGGTGTTTTGGTTAGAAAATTATAATTCAGATTAATTTACTATATATTTGCTAAATAAAACAGTCAACTCCTTCCATCTCTCTTCCCATTCAAAAGTTTACTAGCTATTGTTAATTTTGTTTAAAAATTCAAGTAAGTAACCTCAGATAAGATGAGCTTTAAATAAATAAATAAAGTATTTACAATTTATGTAGCATACTTTTATGGGTTGACCATGGAAAATTATCAATTGCTGCTCTTCCGTTTTTGGCATTGTTTGATTTGATTTACTGCAACGATAAATACAGATTTGGTATATAGACATAATCAGTTATGTATATGTGTCTATATATATTTCAATTAATATTATTTTTGCAAAGTTTCGGAACAATGGAGCGTAATTAGGAAGAATTGATTTATGCCCGACCTTGCAACTGCAGCATTAATGAAAACTGACGCAAGTTGATGCGACCTGGTGCTGCAACAAACATGCTTAATGAAATACAAACAATGTGCAAATTCAATTAAATTAATGTGCAAACAATAAAAATTATAAATGAAGGTAAGAATTAAAAACAAAGGTTTATTGAAGCATTTTACAACGCTGTATGTAGCTGGTTGACATCGGGTCAGATCTAGTTTTGAAAGCATTTGGTCCCCTTCAACCAGCTGTAGCAGTGGTTGATACCAACAAATGAATCAATACCAACAACAATAAATAGTGATCAAAAAGCAAGTAAATCATAGAGAGTGAATGCATGCCAATAACAACAATAAACAAATAGAAAAATCAAATATCTGTTAAGCCCAATAGACAACAAAAGGAAAAGTGCCAAAAATACCACTCAACAAAATGAAACAGAGAACAACTGAACGAGTATTATTCAAACAAAAGTTGCAAAGTGTATTAAAATATAAGCTACAATGGAGTAGAAGCAAACCAAGTAATGAAAACTGACCCATTTAAAAGCTAATAAAAAGAAAAAACAAGTACATATATTTAAGTAAAGTTATTAAGCTCTTTTAATATCTTATAATAAGTTGTTTTATATCCAAAAGAATATAGGCCATAAGTCTGGGCTATAAATGTTTCACATCATATTGTATTCTATTGATCAGGAAACATTGAGAATTATTAAAATACTGTTAAGTATCTTCTAAATTTTTATTTCGTATTAGTACAAAAATGAATGTGGAAATACTAAATTTTTATTATATTATGATATTCTTGTTAGTGAAATTTATTATTGTTGAGTTTAAATTAAGCTTTTAAAATCGAAACACACTGCCAATCGATTAGTTTATGAATAAAAAAAAATCAGAAGTTTTTGCTATTCTGGGAATTATAATAATGGTTACCTAAATCCGTATGGTGACTATTAAAAAGCTGCAAGTCTGAAAATTATTTAGTTGTGTGTAAATAAAGATAGCTGAAAAACATATTTTAAACTAGAGTAAAATCATCTTCCTATGATAGCCCATAGATATCACCAATTTCCATATGAAAGTTAACAAACAACTCCACACTAGTATATATACTCTTGCATTATTGAGGGTATTCATTTCTACAAATGTGAATTTTATGTGAGTTAATTTGATGGTGATGTTAATTGTGTGCGTCTGCAATTCAAGCACCAGCAATTTGTGTAATGTGAAATGGATTTAGTTTGAGTGCTTTAAGTATTTACAACTAAAATATATTTACTCATGACTGGGAAATATACATATGTATGAAAGTGGGAGTATATAGTTGGATTATATGCAAATATTTGCTGGAATACGAGTACGAATACTATTTGAGCAGAAGTGAATCACATACTTTACATTATTGAATGGTTTATTCAACTTGCAAGTGAATCATGTTTGAACACGCGAATGTTAAACAAACGAAACGGATTTAATTAATTTTCGACCCTTTGGGTATTGTGATATGTGTAATTTTGGAAGGAAAAGGGATGAAAACCGACTGAGAACTGGCTACTCAATTAGTTAACAAACTGTGCCAAATATTGCGCACTAATCAACATTCGAAGTTCTGATTGAAATTGCCTTAAAATTTGGTGAATTTTGTTGAAATTTTTGGAAGTATTAGGCAACATTTCAAGTGATACGTAAATAGAAATTGGAATTCGAAATGTCAAAAAGAGTCAAAGAGCGATCAAAAATGAAGTTTGTGGTTCTGGTTAGTTAAAGTCTTAAGTTCGTGTGTGTGTTCAGTACGTATAATAAATTGCATAATCCAATTGAAATGTAAAGTTTATGCTATGAATAAGTTGGATGGATCAAAGAGAAAGAACGGACAGGCCAAAAGGCAACATGGCTGGGTAATAAATTATTCAATTATTCGTATTTTGCCAATAGCCTCGCCAAAGTTCAAATTGCATTGAATTTTAAAATGGCAGCATTTAATGAAGCTACTGCAAAATGGAGCGGAAAGACACAGAGAGCAAACCAGAGAAAGAATCAACAGAGCAACATGGCAATTTCTTCTTTTTTCGCTCTTTTTTCTTCCTTTTTTTTGGAGCAAACGAAATTCAATTTAATGTACATTTACATGCAGCCAAGGGCGCGGTAATTTTTTTTTTCCTGTTTTTCCGTATTTTGTGCTATATTGAATGCGAACGCTTGACAAATCACCGCACAGGACGCCGAAGACCAATTGGTAGGGTGGGGGTTGGGAAAATTGCCTGCGGCCGTGTCATGAAATGAAATCGACATGAAACCAACGTGACCAACGTCATTAATTATCGCCAGCAACGTTGTGCACTGCTAATTACGACGCGATTGTGGACTCTGAACTGTGTTCTGTTTAAGCAGGATCGGAAGGAGATGCAATGGGCTGCGGAACATTGCGAGGCTCTGCGGCCTTATGTCGTTACTCAACATGATGGTGCACATTTTGCATTTGGCCACGGTTTAAAAGTGCGCGGTTAGCCGCAAATACAATATGCAATTGTGGAATGATGGGCAGGATGGCAGGCATCGGGTTAATGGCCATTTGCAGGTCAGGTCAAAAAAAAACCGCACCATTTTGAATACTATAGTTGATAATGAGAACATCCTGTATCTGCATATTTTTACCATCCAATTACTTTCAAATTTTCTAAGTCTAAACTTATTTTGTAAAAAAAAAAAATTAATTGAGCTAACAAAAATAAATAAATATAACACAAGTATTTTATTCCAAAAAAATAAATAAATTACGAAAACTTCTGAACGCAGAAATCACTTTAACGACAAACACATATTTCTTAATATTCTCTTATTTTGAGGCAATGTTTTTTCCAACTTACTAAAGTTTTAAAAAGAAGACACTTAAGACATTCTACTGAGTTGTTGAATTTGATTAGAATTACTTGAAAATCAGTAAAGTACTCGTAATAATACACATACGTATGATTTGCTCGCATTTATATTTAAACATGAAAATGCGAATATACCACTTAAATTCTGTATGAGAGTGGTAAAATGATGAAAAACTTCTCCCGCTCTATAGTCGATCGTATTTGATAAATTTTGTAGCATTTGTAACCGCTAACTGGTGACTGACTCTGAGTTATGATGCTTGTGTGGAATTGCATTGTATTATATTTTGTTGTATTGCATTGTGTTATGTTGTGTTTTGGGTTATGTGAGTGAATGTGTATAGCAAGTCAGAGAAGCAGACTTGACGAAAAGCTGAGCTAAGGCACAGATGAAGACAGAGAGGATAAAGAAAATGAGGAAGAAGATGCGCCACAGATGCTAGAGCTCTGTGTACTTGAAGAGCTGCTGACCGCACATTCATTTCATCATTTTACAAACAAGTTGGTGTAAAAGATAAGTCGAACCAAGTACGAAACTTAATCCACTAAAGCGTAAGATACACAACAACAACAATGACAACAATGGCAACAGCAATTGCAACTGCGGTTTCTACATTGAGAAGAAGCGACCGCAAAGACAGCAGCACAAAGGACAAGCCAGAGCAATTCCTCTGCGGCTTTGATTGGGTTGATGTTGAGGTTGAGTCCTAGGGGGGTGTTGAAGGACTTACGAGAAGCTGCGGTTATGTCAATATGACGACAATAGGATTTGCTACAATAAGCTGCAGCGTGGTCCTTGATTCACATTGGACAACGGGACAACCAAAGTGCCCACTCTCCTACGTCCTCTGAAGTGCTCGCTGATAAATGAAATTCCCAAATAAATGCATTGAAGTAACCATTAAAGATCCAGCCTCTTCCCCTTTTTTTTCCTTTCTCGCTCCTGTTTTCGGTTTTTAGTTGATTGTTGGCGTCAGCAGTTTATAAATATTTCACTTCATTGCGCTATATACTTATTTCTGCTCCTGCTACCAAAGTGGGGCAATGTGTCTGTTTTGTGTTCAGTTTTGGGTCTGTTCATAAACTATGTACTTATACAGCAATTTATTAAGTATGCGTTTTTAATAAATTATTATTAGACTAAAAAATTGACAATTTATTGTTGTGCTTCTCATAAAGAGCTGAATAAATTTACCCATTTGCTTTATTTCATTTTAGACTAAGTGGTTACATTAAACTTGGTTACACAATATTTGAATCTTATCTTATGTTATTGTCTCATATTACTTACACATAATTTGCATTTCTAAAAAAATGACTATAGGTTTCTCTAGCTTAAATCAATACCATTTCTCCTTGCTTATTTTTATACAAGATAAAAGTCAACTCTAATGGTAAAAAGGCATATGACTTTTATATCTTACAGTATAAAATTCAGGTTTAGCAATAAAAAGTTCCAACGCATATTTAATAATAACATTTATATACTCTCACTTAACTCACTCCTTTTCCTCCACTTACACCATTAAGATGTATTAATTAAATGAGATATTTTATGATGCATATCTTAAGTAATTTTAAATAAACTGAGTCAGACTGTTTCGAAGACCATTAAAATTAAACATGCGAGCACTCTGTAGATGTATGTATGTAAATAATAAGTGTGTGTAATTTATGGATGTAGAGAGCTTTTAAAAAAAGATTTTATGTGTTGTAAAAGGTTCCAAACGCTTGGATTTCATTTGGCGCCCAGGCCGAATAAGTCATGAAGCGAATTTAAAAGAAAATCTGAGCAGTGGTCGCGGGGGTATGAAGGGAAGTTAAGCAGAAATGCAGCAGCAGAGCCTAGGTGAGCTGTAACTTTGGGCTGGATTGGCCATAATATGGGCAATATATCTTTTGCTGACATAACTTTTTATGCGAATGGACTAAAAGGACTCGGAGCCAAAAACCTTGATATGTCCTCCTGCTGAGACTAAACAGGTTCATACTGAGACTGAGACCGAGGCCGAGGACGAGGTCAAAGCGGAGGTTGAGCCTGTGACTAAAACTGAAGCTGTGTGACTTTCGTTGTCATTGCGCCGGGACAGGAAATACGCTTCACGTTTTACTGAATTTGAAATTTGAAAATTATTCATGAGCATGTGGAAATTAAATTCAGGTCCACACAAAAGAGATTTATTTGTCTGCCATCCTCTCAATCTCTATCTAAACGAAATGAAATGTAAAGGCATATAAAGAAAAAGAATTCAAGAAAGAAAGGAATGCTTTTAAAGCCGAAATTTGAATACTCTCCCAAAAGAATTAGATAATTAAATACATTGGTTTGTTTCGTAAGAAAAATGTTATTAAAATACGCATTACATTAAATTAGTGAAATGGAATCTGCCAATAAAAAAACATATGTGTATTCCTTAAAAAATTGCTCATCCCAATCGGAAAGTGTTCAAACCATTCGTTACATGTTCCAACACATAGTTACAATAACCTCTTTTAGGATGTAAGATAAGAAAAAAACCAAATGGCCGACAGGTTCAAGGGGAAAGGGGAACTGGGGCCAAGCTATTTATCTGCCTGAAGCGCCAACGACGTTGTCTCCATCATCCTTGAGGGGGTTTTTCGAATCTCCTTTCTAGTTTTTATATTTTTTTGCCAACTTATCGCAAGTTTTCCATTATAAAATTAGGTCAGCTGCAAAAATAACTCAACTCAACTCAACTATTTTAGCAGGCACTTTTTGTCCTGCTGCTGCTGCTGTGGTCGCCGGGGCAAATATTTAGTTGGACGCCGGGGCGTTAGGATAAAATGGAAAAAATGCTAATTTGTCAGTTTTAGGGTCTGACATTGGTCAGAAGAATACACTAGTAAGTAGCCAGGAGACACTAACCGATACCAGTTCCTGTGTCACAAGAAGATGCTGTCCCCGTTCGTTGTCATAAAAATTGTTTCCATTACATTATGCTGATTTCGTACATTTATTCGGCCGACTGCTTCGCATCTTTTTAGTTTTGCTTCTTTGTGGCAACTTAATTTCAATTTTTCCTTTCTTCATTTTCATTTTCATTTTTTTTTATTTTTTATTATTGTTGTTGTTGCTTATTGCTGCTGACATTGGTGTCCAGTTTGTTTGGCCAAAAACCAATTTCTATTTGCGCATATCTCTGTAAAGTTTATTTTGCAACAAGGCAACAAAATTTGTCGAGTTGCAGATAGCCAGAGCCCAAAAAAAGAAAATTGTTGTATTTGTTCTGGCGAATAGATTTTAAAGCCCAAATCGAAGCAATCATATTCGAATTTATCTATAATACTCCTCTGAAATTGTTTTGCTACATTAAGCTCATTGATAATCGAGATACGAGATTCGAGATAGTTGAATGGTCACTTGATTGGAAATTTCAAGTAATTCGATTCACATTTGGTTTTATGCTCTTCAATTGTATAAATAATAAATTTAATAGAATCAATTGAGAGAACCAGCTACAACGATTTAAAAATAATTGAAGTGAATTCAAAATGGTTTGAAAAACGAGATCTTCTTATATTACAATTGCAGTATTTTAATGTAAAGTGTCGTAGAGTAACTATTAACAAAAAATGAATTTTAATTACAAATATTTTAAATGTCAAGTAACATTTTATTGCGAGATATTATTGAAAAACACAGCTTGAAATAATGAGAGTCTAAAAAGATATTCTAAAAAACGGGTCGTAAAATGTTTTCTAAAATTACATTTAAAGTATATAATTATAAACAAAAAAGATACATTTTGCTACGATATTCCGTACCGTATTTGTTATCCAGTTAAAGTTTTGTCAGTTCTTGCCCCTTAAACTATCCAAAACAGAGCAAATAAAAAAGCAAGTCACAAGTACAACAAGAACAACAAAAACTGACAGCTGACACCCGCGACATAGAGCCGCAGCAGGAAGAAAAAGAGACAGGGTATGTTTTTAAAAAAAAGTAGCAACTGTCACTTTACGCTGATTGCATCAATTGAAGCTCCACTGTGGCGCACGTCCATTCATCATCCGGTTGCTTCATCAACATGATAACATGACAGCAGGGAACGTGGCCGTAGTGGGAAAGGGTAGGAAGATGAAGATGGAGATGGAGATGGGCACGGGTTGGGAAACGGGAATCGGCGGTTGAGACAACACCCCGTGTCCATTGTATCTGCTAGTTTGGGATCTCATGCTACGCATGGCCAAACTAAACGAACGCGCCCCAAACTAAAAAACTTTTCAACTTCATTTGGGTGTATATACGTATATATGTGTGTGTGTGTGGGGTGCGCTAGTATGGTACAAAGAAAATAACGGGTTCTTGTGCAAACAGAGAACTAAACGAATTTCGAAAATAAAATTACAACTTTGTCCAGGATCCAGGATCCAAGGCTGCTAACGAAATTGCTCGTTCTCTGTCTGGCTAAAGAATTTTCCCTCGTTGTGCATCCAAAATTAGTGCAGAAAAATGTTGGCGGGTCGCGCACGGCTTAGCTGATATGGACGAGGACCAAGGAGCATCCGAGGGATAGGAGGGCATGCTTCGATTTGGTGTGAGCCGATGACTTTGTTGTGGTTTCTTTCTATATAGTCTATGTATGTGAAGAGGCCTTAGCTTGGCTAATTCCGTTCATTACGATTCGTTAGAGAAGTTCTTGTTGCTGAAGCAGCTGCCAAACAATTGGCCACTGTCCATTGCCCGATTTTCTGTTAAACATTTTCCCTCAATTTTCCAAATGTGGAGGTCACCGTAATCAGCAATGAAAATGAATTTCTTGTGCTTGGCGCTTAGCTTAATTGCTTTCATTTGGCTTCGACGACAGAGCACACACTCATCGCCCTCAACACACTCGTATCTCAATATTTGACGTTGATTTTTAAGACACCGCAGTGAAAGGATCGGAAATGGGTGTGGCGCTGGCTGAGGTAGAAAGGGATGTGGAAATCTGCTGAGCTGCTGGTTGATGGCTCCAAGAAATTTTCCAGTGCACTTCACTTGGCAAACAATGATGCAAGAAATTGATTTTCAACAAGCTCAAGCATCGCCAGTGAATGGAAGGTAAAGAGAGAGAAGAGGCAAGAACTTTCGAGAAATGTGCGAGGCACTCAAGGGGCAACGGCAAAAGGAGCTTTCCTCATCGTTGCATGATGAAAATGTCTAAGACAATTGCTTTGGCCAAAGTGCAAGAAATAGATAAAATTAGTGACGGCCCATTCCCATTTCAAACTCCCCTCCCTGCCGTTCCTTTCCCTTCCATGTTGCAAAGTGCTGCTTGAGTATGGGGCAGAAGTCGCCGCCTTTTGTCATCGTTTGTTGCAAGTGCTTCAAGCGACAGTAGCAGCTGCAGTTGCAACTTCAACAATTGCTCGACTAAGAGCTCAGGTAATGCTTAATGCAAAGCTCTTGACTTTTATATTAAATATTTTCGTACTTTACCCTACATACATATTTAGTTTAATTGGATTTGCGTGTACAAATTTCATTTGCATCAGACGATTTAAATATAAGCCCATATAAATATGTTAAAGAAATGGGTATGATGTAAATGAATCTGGAGATCATAAAAAATATATTATCAAGATAAACAATGCACAATCAATGAAAATCCATAAGCAATATTTTAATAAAGTTTTGGTTACATTTAAGTCATTAACATGTTAAAAGGTGCAAGTTGATACCTGTTGACGAAACCTTAATCATATTTAAATTGAAATTCTTAAAATACCTACCTTCTTTGAAATTTAATTTAACTTCATTTTTGGAAAAATCTACCAGTTGTCTACAGGGCATCTCAAAGTTTTCCTTTACTTATTTCCTTTTCGAAAAAAGAGTAAAAAACCTCATTTGCATAATGTGCAATTATAAACAGGTTGCATGCCACACATACACACACACACACAAAGTTGAGCACACACATGCCTAGCAACAGCAATTTTCACTTGCCATTTCCCTTTACCTGGACAGGCATTTTCTACCTTACGCTCGACGCGGCCGTTTTGTTAATTAAAAATTATTGTAGTTTTCTTTTTTTACGCGTAATTATTCACTAGCACTCAGCCATGGCTCTGGCTGTATTTATTGCAAGTATTCCTGCCCAGTTGTCGCACAATACATAAAAAAAATAATATATATAGTCGTATATGTATGAGAAAGAAATTATTATGCCAGCCATGTTAAGGTTTCTGTTTGATCAATTGTGGGACTGTGACTGCTTATTTCATACAGTTTAAAGTCGGTGTATATCTTTATTAAAAGGATGAAATGCTTAAAGAATAAATCAACTTTCACTTTAATACTATTGTTTTCTTATTTTCTTGTAAATTTCATTACATTATTCATACAAAACTCATTAGTTTGCCATGCGAAAATTTGTATGAGTTCTCCTCTTTATCTCTAATTAAACGTAGAACTTCCATTGATTAATTAATTCCAAATAATCCCTTAACAACTAAAACGCAATGCAAAGAAATTCCTGGAAGCAAGCAACGAGTTGTTTGAAGTTTATTGAATTAAGTTAACTTCATTTTTCAACTGAATAATATATTTAAAATAATTCAATTATTGTATAAAAATAGCAATCACAAATTATTTTATTTTAATATAATATATTATAAGTTTACTTTATTCTAGTCTCAGCATGGAAAGTAAATGATTACATAACGTTACATGGGAGTACACTAAATGAGATTTTACACACACTTTAGTAGTCATTGACAATGGGAGAAGGGAGTACCATTTCGGGAATGCGGATCCTTTTGTCTCTCACTCTTGGGGATTTGTGCAATATTCGGCAAGGCAAATGCAAAATGTGAGCCCATTATCGAATGCTTTTTCTCTGTTTAAATAGACAAAAACGACAGACCAAACAAAAGGCAGCTTTACACAACAACATATGCATACACTAACACCCCCTACACACACACACACACACACATATACACACACACACACACACCCACACACACACACGCGCATACTTCAACATAAAAGCAACGTCAGGCACAATGCTGGTTGTGAATAATAGGCTCTGGTTGCATGCATTAACCAAATGAACCGCAACGCCAGCCATAATATTATGAACAAATACTTAAGTACACACATATGCACTGCATCTCCCTTTTCCTCGCCTTCCTGTATCAATCTTACTCGCATATCCCATGTGGCGTATGCGTAATATGGACATATCTTTGGCTGAAAACAATTTTGAATACCACAGCTGAGCATTTTTAAACTTATAAATACTCATTAAAATTTTACATACCATTCACTTCATTTGGTATTAAATCATGGTTCTTTATCATCGCTCTTAAATTGTTAAATGATGTATGTCTAAGCGAAAAATTTATTAATGTTTAAACTGAAGTAAAAATACATAAATAAAAAATGTCGAACCTTTATTATTATGTCTCAGAGAACTATTTGGAATCATATTCATATATCGAGTGCAAGCAATAAATTTAATCTAAATTAATTTTGATCTTTTCAAACGTAGTTTACAATTTATTTGTTTATTTATTTGTATTATAAAAAATATGATTCGCATAGAGTACTATTCTATTACTACTATTCACGAGCTCTAGAAAATTAAGCAGCAACCAGATAGAGATGCCAAATTTAAAATAACTAAAATTAATTTAATTATTAGCGTATATATAGTATGCTCTCTCAAAAGACACTTAAATTGAGTATGCATAGCGCGGTATTCAAGTTGGGCATCTATAGAAACCAGATGCGCAAGGAATACATATTTCTTCCTCACTGCGGTCTACCCAAAAGGGGTTGGCTTTGACGATAACTGCAGTGAAGTGCAACTCTGAAAACCGCAATTTTGCGGCCACAAATGTGAATGGAATACAGCGTCAAGCATGACGCATGGCAGTCATTGTTGCATAAGAAGCTTTGCAGCCGCAATCCGATCAAAGACTAAGCTCAAAACTGTAGATTACAAGACAGCAATTAGGTCTGTTGTCATGTGTGTCTCTATCGGTCTCTAATTGAAAAATTAATTTGAAACTTCAGTCCGAATGGAATTCAAAGAGTCGAAACATGCACACAAATCGCATTTGATTCAATTGAAGCTCAAAATTATTGATTGAGCCGCAGCTGCAATTGCAGTTTGGCAAAAGGAACTTTCGAATACGTTCAACGTTTCATGCTCAACCTTTTTTCTTGCCAACAAAAATTACTCGTTTGCACATGAGCTCAGCTGAAAATTGCAACGCGAAACACGTAGACCAGCTAAAGGATGCAGCAAACTACTGGCAAAGAAGCAGGACCAGAAGCAGGAGCCGGATCCAGAGCAGAGGCTACACCCAAAATGATTGGCTCTGTCAGAGAAACTTATCACGAATCCTTCGTTCGTTTGCGCATTGCCAGTTTATCAATGGCGAACCGCATTTTCAATTACGCGCCGCATAAAAAAAATACCGAAATAAATATGCAACAAAGTGAGGCACAAATGAAATTTTCATTTTGTCCATAAAACGTTTGAGAAACTTCAAACATTTTTAAATTGATAGTTTCTCAGAACTTTGGAACACTGCGTGTATTATTCAAATTGATTAAATATTATTATAAAGTATACGCTTCCCAAATCAGAAAAACTGATTTACAATAAGATAGAGTAATATCGATTTTATTCACAAGTAATTTCAACTACAGTACAGCTTTTGGATATCCTTATTTAAACGTCAAAGCTAAATCTGTTAAATTATACTCATTATAACATCCAAAATTTATTAAATTTGAAATTTGAGAAAAAAAAATTTGAATTTTTGAAAGTTTAAATGTAGAAAGAATTAATTACGATATAAGCAGTCGATTTTCAATTTTAAAAAATCCAATAGGGGATCCTTAGCTTCGAAATCAATATCTAGATCTAAAGAAAACAAAATGTTAACTTTTCAAAGACCTTGCTAAGAGGAGCGCTCGAGTAATTATTGAGTTTAGCAAAAGGTTGTTTTGACCGATCCCGTCAATAAGTATGAGGAAGCCCGCTCGTAAACAAAAGCTCCTCAAGCAAATTGATTAGCAAAATAAACTGAAATAAAAAGGCTCATAAAAAAAAAAAGATAAAACACCTAAAAAAACAGGAAAGCGAACAGATAAACAAAACTGAGTACAAGAGTATGGACCATAAAACCAATTGGTCATCCCATGAATCACTGGCAATGAAGTGTAAAATATACCCAAAAGGCCATAGCATCTGGTTCCGGCTCAAGTCAATACGACAGCGAGTGAGTACAATGAAAAATGTATGCTTTTCGTGATGATTGTTGTGAAGCCCGAAATCCGAAATAAAAAAATAAAATAAGAAAACCCTTAATCATTTCAATATAATGCACGCAAAAAACAATGAGAGCAAATGCCTTGAGGTCTGTAAGATGGCCAAAATGGAATTATTTGGACACCGTTGAATTGTCAACTGTAAGCCGTCAACAACGGAATACAATGAAATCAAGCGAGTGAAAAATTACGATTGTCACAACAGCAAATCACATTTTCATTGCTAGCGAGAATATTCACGGCGCGTTTGAGTTGATATGAAAATAATTGTATGCAAATTTTCTCAGCTTCCCACCCTCTGAAAATAATCATTTGTCTTAAGCAGATGCTCTTTTTTTTCCATTGTTCTCGCCATGCACTTAAATAATACGTATACGCCGCGTTTGTAGCGTTGCCCAGTTGCTCAGTTTAATGACTTAATTTTCAATTCCATTGCACGTCATGATGGAAATGAAAAGAAATGCAAATGCTGTTGGAAAATTATTCCGCTTACCCGTCAGCCCGTTATTCGTATCCCAATTGCCGATCCTTTCTCAATCTCGACTAGCAATAAACGAAACTCATTAGCCATTAAGGTGCCATTATGCGTTGTACGTTTAATTATGGAAATGCTTGCCACTTTGACTGTTGAATTGAACTTTTCCATGACTCGGCCACTTGATGGAAATTTACATTTTTAAATTTTTTCCATGGCTCTGCATGTTATTCTGCACGATTGAAACACTTATTTAAATAGCTTTTATGTAGTTCAATTTAAGCAGATTAAAAAATGTTTTCAATTGAAATTTAGGCTTTGGCTTACATTTATTGACTTATTTATTTATTTTTATGTTAATTTCGTTAAATTTAATTTTGTGAAAAACTATTCAATGAAACAGTCGTAAATTTGCTGATTGGCCGACCAGACTAAGATAACTTGCAAATAAATAAGAGCGAAGATTAAAATAATATCGATAAAGTTTTTTTTAATTCACAAACTTAAATTCGATTTCATAGATAATCACTTGAATATTTTCAATAGCTGTCAGTCCTGTTTTCTATCCTTTTCATTTCAAGAGCTTATATTCATTTACTTAATTAATCGCATTAAGAACTTTAAAGGACTTTGAAAACTACTTTCCTAATTAAGCGAAGGAGATTATGATGAAGTTGATTCAACTTTTCGTGTTTATTTAAGAGTAAAGAGATTTATTTAAGTTTTAAAGCACTTTCGGCTTGATTCAAAACAATTATTGAATATCATATTATATATGTATATTGTCACTGTAGGCAGTAAATTACGAATGCTTTGTCCAAGCTGAATACAACTAAATGGAAATCCCTGTTGACACTCATGATAGATGATTATTCATATAAAAACAAATAATTGTTTAATAATGAGGGCACACAAAAGTTTAACTTGCTAACGTGTTCGATTATGAACTTAAATTTAAAGTATTAAAAAAATTGGAATAATAATAATAAAAGCAATCTTCACTTAAAGATCATGAAAAATACAGTAAACATTTAGAAAGTAAGACAATGTTTTTATAGAACGAAAGTACTTAAAGTCTGAATATTATATGGCTTAAGAAATTTTTTTCATATCTTAGTATATAGTAAAATATATTAAATTTCAACTATTGTAGTTTAAAATCTTAGCAAGAGTCTCGAATTTGATTTTGGAGTGTAAAGAGAGCATTTGATTATTGTAGTTACTCGACGAGTGCAGCACTGCTTGTTATTTATGCAAAATAAAGTAGCAGCCCATAAATTGCATAACAAAATAGAAGACCAACAACAATAAAATACGAACCCACACATATGTATGATACGCAGTTCAACCGGGTAAAATTTTGACCATGTAAAAATAATTTGGTTGGGGCAAACCGTCGGCCGGTTTGTTGGTTGTAGTCGGGTTAGGCACATGTCAATTATGTAAATTCGTTTTTCGCTTTTATGGCTGGCAAATGTTTAGAAATGTTGTTATAAATTCATTACAAAGCTACCCCCAAAAATGTTTGTTTAATTTGATTTTCGCAAATTTATGCAAAACATTGCAAAACTATAAAACGATAAGTTCAAACTTTGTACTTAAATAGGCCACAAAAGCTAATAAAATGAGAGGTCTTTAATATATAATATAAAAAAGATTTAAAAATTATTTGGCACGTTCCAAATTCGATTTTCTATGAAATTCTACAAAAATTAATAACTAAAATTATAAGAAAGTGGAAAATCATATTTTTCATATGCTTCACATAGCTCTGACCATATTGAAATATTACATTTTTAATATTTTTCTATTAGACACATTTTAAAGTTTATTAATAATGCAAGCATTGAAGTTGTTTGAATAATTGCTTTTTTAGTGTAATTCGGAACATTCCTGTATTAAGAATTGTTAGGATCTAAAAATTGCCGAAAATCACAGTCAAATGGGTTTTTCAATTAGCGAGACAAAAATAAAATATAACCAAAATTAACATAAATTACAATCACCCAAAAATATTTTTAGCCACAGACATGAAACAAAAATAAATGCTGCACTTTGATACCCTTTATCCAGAGCAAATGCTCGATACGGGTATTTAAGAGATGGGGAAAGCAGCGCTAAAACTGTCTTTAGATATATAGTATGATATGGTATTTATGTTGCATTATTTTAGTACAGACTTACAGAGTGTTTCCCCGTCGGGCTTAATTACATATCTGTTTTATTTATATATAATTATTTCTTTTTGTTTGAATTTTTTGAAAACAGACTCCAGTCAGAGTCAGAGAAAAGAACACAGTTGGGATGAGACATGGGGAGAAAATGGTGGAGTTGTGGGAGGATGTAGCATAGCACTAACCAGTAACAGCAGCAGAAGCAGCGCTGCTGCCACACAGAGTTATATTTATTATCACAAAACATTTGCGCAAATGTCCTTTTGCATAAGCAACGAATGGCGCACAGTGTCGTGCAGTCCTTTGAGAACATTTATCTTATTATCTTTGCATACAGCAACAACAAAGTCATCGCATAAATAAGACTCAGCGCAGTGAACAACAATAACAACAACAACAACATTGGCAACTGACAACAACAACAATGAGATGATGAGCAACATTAGGCAAGGACAAACAAAGCCACGAGAGCTTTGAAAAGGCTCTGCGAAAACCAAAAGTCAAGTCGAGCCAACAGACCGCAAAGCAACAACAACAACAACAACTTCAACAACAACAACATTAACAACAACAACAACGAGTCCTGAAAAACATTTTTGGCAAAGCCGCCTAGCCATGACAGGCAGGCCACAAAAGTTGCTCATACGCCCCGTGTATTGTTGTTGTGCTCTGTGTGTGTTTGATTTGCTTTATTGTTATTTTCACAGCCACCACACAAGCACACACACACACAAACGCACGCACACAGACCCATGCGAAAAACTTTTGCAAAGCGTAAAATTTTTTAATTGATTAAAGCCGCATTTGCATTGCGGCTTACAAGCAGCTTAACAATTTTACCAAAATTTATTTTTTATTTTAGCTTTTACTTAAATAGTTTATTTTTTGTAGCCAAATACCCATTGAATCAATGGGTTGTTTAAATTTGTGCAACTGTCAAAAGAACGCATAGATTTTATAAAAGAATTTTGCTTAATTGGACAGTTTTAGAGAATATTCAAGCTGGGTGTAGAGATTCCCATTTTAAAATTAAATTGCGTTAAATTGTAGAATGCACAGATTTTGTCTACTTATTTGTTTATTGATTCAGATATAAGTTACAGGCTATCTCATAGTGTGACACAACTTTTGTTTACTAGCCTCCATCTGAGTATTTGCATTTGGTATTTGGAATTTTGCATTTTACATTCGATAATTAAAATCCAAGCACACTAAATAATAAAAGAAAAACATTACGCGTTTATTAGTTTTGCTGAAAACAACCAACTACACACCATTTATTAAAAGCCGAAAGTGATATTTGTTCAAAAGTGAAAAATATTATTCTTAAATATTTGATAGCTGAATAATATGAAATTTGATATTTTTCTTTTATATCCCATAGGAAATAAACGTGTCAACAGCGTATATAGGTGTTAGTGTAAATGCTACGGCTAATTGTTAAACTTTTCAATATTTTGTGTATGATATGGATTAATAACAAGGGTATACGTTGAAACAAGTTTTATTAACAATATGTGTATATAAAACTATTATAAAGATGTGGGGGCAGTAAATTCGATATAATTTGTTGTAAGGACACCTTCTAGAAATTACATGCGAATCCACAAAAACCTCAAGTCAAACAAAAAATTAAATTTTTCCTTTTACCCTATGGAAAACGTCTTAGCCAATCTGCAATAAATCGAAGTATAATAAAACCAAAATCAAAAGAAAAGAAAATGGACAAAAACGGAAATAGGCAAACTTATGCCCAATCAAAGTTTGTACGACAAAAAAAAATTCTTCTCAACTCGAAAGATGAGGAGTTTTTTTGCGACATCTAAGGTATTTTCCTTGATCTTATTCTACTCGAAATTTTAAGTACTCAGTGCTATTTATATAATATTTGACTTAAAGCCATCATAATTGTTAAAGTTCGACTAGATTTTGATGCTGTAATCGGTGCATTTTGTGCACATGTCGATGTAATTGTTTTTACAGCCGCATGGCCCAAAAACCACGCAACAACAGTCAATGACAAGATGTTAAGCATGCACGGGGACACACAAACACACACAGACATACACACACAAACACACACTGACAGACACCCTACTGCTGTGCCATAATATGATTGTTGTTTTTGCGCAATTTTACTAGACAAGCATCGTTTTGTTGTTGTTGTTGCTCGACAATATTTGCTGGCGTGCAATTGTTATTGTTGTTGTTTTGATATTTTTGCAGTGTTATTTTTTCGTTGATTTTTTCTTTTGGCCGTTCGGACAATTTCCGTTGTCAGTTGTGTGTTTTGTGTTTAGTTCGCATCGCTTTTTGCTTCGCTTCGTTTCTAATTTTTGCCGCATGTTCATGAACCAAAAAATTGCTGTTACCATTGCCATCTCATTGCCATTTCCATTCCATGTTTCCCCCTTCCTACTTATATTTCCATCATTTCATCCAATTCTGTTCTTTCTATTGGTTTTCCACGTTATTCAATGGGATCGGCTTGTCATACACGGCGTATGCGTACTATAAGAGCCTTACACTGTCAGACTACCTACTATTATTGTTTTCGTTGTTGTTGCCTGCCATTTGGCTGCCAAAAATATTAACGATGTTCTAAAGAACATTTTAAATTTATGGGGTTGAATGTTTACTACAGTTTTACCGTTATTTGGATCGTTATGCGCGTGTTTTTTCCGTTAACATTGAATTTACTATGTATTAAATTTTCTTTGAATTGTATTTTTGCTGAGATTTGCAGGATAGTTTAGGTAGAAGTAAAGGTAAAATATCAGACAATAGAAATATTCTATATTTCCATAGTGGATATGGACAAAATCAATACTATCTTATTTATATATATTTAAGCCCACAATCGAGAGAAAAATATTTCTGTTTGCATAAAATAAATACTAAATTATTTATATATGTTTAATCTTAACAATAGTAAAAAGAAAAATTCTTAATACTATCAGTATCACAAAATATTTAATAAATCAAAAAAACGTTTGCACCTATATTAAATTTTGTGTTTTAACTATTGAGGTTCGCAAGTGTGTAAAAAAAAATAACTGAAATATTTTAAAATAAGTTAATTTCAGAAAAAACCAGTGGGCCGGTGCTACATAAGAGCATACTCGACAGTCGAAAGCCCCGCACTTTCCATGGAAATAACGTATAATGGAAAAAATTAAAAATAATTGAGTTATCTTAAATGCATATTCTATCAGGTTGATTACGTCTCATGAAACATAAAAAATTTTTATACTAAGACTTGATTTTCGCCCGATCGGTTCTATGAGAGCTATATGAAATAGTGGTCCGATTTGAACTAACTTTGGACAGGATATATTAAACCAAGTTTTGAGAGTTGCAAGTTTTTGAGTAAGGGTCAAGGGACAAGTTAAGGAAAAGTACGGATAAAATAGACAGTGATAGGGAAAAAACCGAATTATTTAAATAAATAATATTTTGATGCAGAATCAAAGTAGAGTATTATTTTAGGCAAAGTGCAGCATACAATGAACTCAGCAGCTTTGTGATGGTAGATATGGAGCTGATTAATACGCAATGAAAGTCAAAAATTTTAATTTAAATTTTGGGTAGCAACACATTTGTAAAATGAGTCTACAGTGTTGGCTTTATTGAAAACGTTCTGCAAATGTCTAGCATGATGTGGCTTACGGGAAGTGTTTGCAAGTGGTTGGACAACTGGTTGGCTTAAACATTAGCACGCATCAAAATGCAAAGTAATTAAAAAGCAAACGACAAAAGCAGACAACGAAATTACTGAAATTACATGGATATAAGAAGAGCAACAACAACACAAGCAACAAAGTGAGCGAGAACAACAATCACAATGATTGCCGGCCGTAATGCAATTTAATGGCCAACAGAAGCCATTGGCCGTAACCACACAACGGCCGGGATGAGTTTCAAGTGTTGCAGATATTGGTCAAGAGTGCCGCCAACTGGACAACTAAAGCCACACACGAACTGTGGAAATGAGGGAGCGGAGAGCGGAAAGCGTGATCCGGCAATACGAGATAAACGCCCACAGAAGCAGTTATCAGCCAGGATATAAACAGGACACGGCACATCAGGACTTACGGGACAGAAAGTTGAGCTTGGACAGCCGACAAAGTGCGCTCACATAATAATAATAATGGAAATAATTTAACTTATTGGATTTTAATGGGATTACACATGCGCAACATGGCCCGCTACGGGTATTAAAACATGGTTAACTTCCGATAACTGCAACAATCATTCCGTGTATGTCTGTATGTGTGTGTAATGTCATTTGTTCAAGTCAAATTCAATGATTATGCACGTTGCGACCGCTTGATGTTAATTGCAATGATTGCATATACTCAATATGCATGTAAAGTCTATCGATTTTTATCTGAAAACGATTTAAACAAATGTACTTCATATAGAGGTCGAGTCCTTATAAATTATAATTTATATTTGGCAAATCTAAATAAGTAAATCGTGCATTAAAATTTACACATTTTAATAAAATATTTAAACAAAAGATGGTTTTATGATTTTTTATTACTTGTGATTTTTATTTTGTATTCAGAAAGAGAACAACGACTAATTCGAAATTGAATAATAAATTCATTGTAATTTTACTTATGAGTGAAAAATATGAATGTCTATTCTGAGTTAATTTATCTATTTATTAAAAGAATGTGCAAAAAATTATATATTATGCTAAAAAATTTAAAAGTAAAGTAATAAAATAATTTTTAAGTTTACAATTTGGAGGCATCGAATTTAAAAAGTATGCTGAACAAACTTTAAGCAATTTTTGTGTAATTTGAGTGATAAACTGTATTAACTGCTATCTTTAATCAGACGCCCGACGTTTAATTATGTAGTTTAATTGAGCTTTTAGTGGACAGATTGTAGCAGCTGGAGTTTCTGCATCGTAATCGGAACTTCAACAATATCACATAACACACTTTTAGCAACCGCAACTTGACGGCCTGCCATTGTGTCCCATGTAAACCATATCTATATCCTGACGATGTTGCTGTTGCAGCTTGATGTAGTTGGAGATTGTTGCAACATGCCGTTGGCACGTTTTGGTTGGTTGTTTGCTAGCATGTAAGTGAGTGTAAGTGTGTCTGGCTGCAGTTTCATTTAAACATGGCCGGCTTGGCTGACCTACTGCTGTTGGGCAACTTTAATCAGGCAACCGACCCGTTAGCCCAGTCATCAGCGCATGACCAGAACTAACCACATACCACATCATTTCCAGGAGCAAACTGCTGACAGGCTCCTCGCCATATCCCAGCCATGTAAATGCTCCTGTTGATGACTTTGATGTGTGATTGTGTCTGTTCAATTTCAGACCCCGTTTCAGTGCTCGTTAACAAACTGTTTTCCAGTTTTCCGTTCCAGTATTTATTTTGAAAATTTTATTGTTGTTTATTGTGTTGCCGCCACATTTTGTTGACCACATTTTAGCTTCATTTACAGTTATTTGCTGCGCCTCGTGTGTTTCGAGTTTTGCATCAGTACCTGTTCCCAGTACTCACTGTTCTGGCCAACTTGTTCCACACACGCAAAAACCGCAAATTCAATTTCGACTGGCAACCTATAACGCTTAACAGTTTGTGTTTATGATGTTGTTGTAGTCGCCTTTTGTGTCCCTTTAATGCAATTTATGTGAAGTGTTTTACATGCTTTGTTAGCCTGTAACCGCAACAACGATCTTTTGTATAACACAAACGGGGTTACAATATAATAGCGCCAAAGGCGCCGAAATTTAAATTTTTGGTCACGCCAGTTTAAAAATGCAATAACTTTAAATATAATCAATATTTTGATGAAAAGGTAAAATTCGAAATTCAAAAAAAATATATATAAATTTTAATGAAGGTTTAAAGCTCGTCAGCCCAAGGAGAAAGAAGTTACAAATTTTATTGTAAAAAAAAAAATCAAAATCTCATAAAATCGAAAAAATTTCAACAAAAAATTTGCAAAAATTTAAAAAAAAGTTCTAGCTTCAAAAATAAGAAAAAATTCAATTTAGTCAAATTTTTGAAGTTGCAAGCAACTGAATTCTCTTTTATTAAATAAGAACAAGTTGCCAGATCGGGAAATTCTGTAGGATGGCAGCCCCAATTTAAAAGGACGCCACGCAGCGGGAACTAACGGTGCTTTTTGAACAGAACTAAGATTTCAACTTACTACATAATTTTAATTAAAATTATGCTAAAAGTATAACAAATCGTTTAAATAAATATTGTACAATAAAAAATATTTACATTTATTATAAAAATATATAGAAAATATTTCTGATGAAATTGCATTGTGTGGCAGCAATTTTTTTCATATTTCGGCAAATTGAAATTAAATTCGCATTCTACAAATGCCAAAGATGTATAAATTTTAAAATTAAAAATATAATTATATTAATCCCATACAAAATATTTATTTGCTTGTTTTATAAGCCGTTACAAATAAATAAATATTGGAATTACGTTGGAATTAAATAGTGTAAGTATTTTAATTCATTTAAATTATGACTGTAATTTGTTTTTGTTGCGCTTCTTTTTAGATTTCTTGTGAGTTTTGTTGCTTTTATTCATATTGTTCAAAACAGCTATCAGTTCCTGCGATGTTTTTCCAATAACCGTTGTTGGATTGGGTAAATTATTGAAAAAATCTGATGTATCAACAATATCATGATCTATTTCAATGGACGACTTGTCTGTGAAATTCTGCAACCAATCATCAATTGGTTCGACTTTTTTATTACCATCTGCAGTTGACATCTTAACTTCTTCAAAAATTTCTCCTTTTACGCCTGTTACAATGGCAGCAGAAATAAATAATTTATTTTCGGTTATAGCACGTCCAGTTTCCTTTTTCTCCTTAATATTAGTCTTCGATATATCTGGATTGATATTTGAAATAACTAACGGCTTTGGAACTCGACTTTGCTCGTATATCTCCTGGAGTGATATGTTGACATAATTAAAATTGTAAGTAATTTGGTAAAATTATAATTATTTGAAAAATTTTTTAGTGAGCGTTACCTCTTTGATTTCCAATTTTTGCTTTTTAGGTGGCATAATATCTTCCTTTTTCTCCACATTATTATTCTTGGATATATCTGGAGCAGCTAACGGTTTTCGTACCCGACTTTGTTCGTATATATCCTGAAGTGACATGTTCAGTCATAATTAATATTATACGTAATAGTGGTTAAACTATTATTATTTACAAAATGATTTAGTGATCGTTACCTCTTGGATTTCCAATTTTTGCTTTTTATGTGGCAAAATATCTTCCTTTTTCTCCACACTGGTAATCTTGGATACATTTGCATTGATATTTGAGCCAGCTATCGATTTGTTTCCTCGACTTTGCTCGTATATCTCCTGGATTGCCGTCATCTAGGGCAATATGTCATAAATGAAGTACAAAAAATATATAAAAAAAACTTATTAAATATGCTTATTTACCTCTTCGGGTGGACAAAAGATTGATGGCGGTCGAGAAAATGAATTTCCACGGGCAAAACGCGGAGTAGGACCTTGTTGTGGGACACGAGGAATTCGAAACTCATTGGTTGCAGGACGGATCGGTGGTTGTTGTTGTTTTTGTTGTGAGGGTTGTTGTTGTGTATAATTTTGTTGTGTATTATGTTTTGTTACTACTACATGCTGGGAGTGAAATGGAGTCCATTGTTGTTCTTTAAATTGCTGAGGACTGTTTTGTTTTTTAAAACAAACACCTTCCATTCGCTGCGTCTGCAGATTCGCATTCTGAAAAGTTTTTACAATAGTTAAGCAGTTATATACACATATAGATGTATAAATAACCGACAATGCATGGCAGTGACATATCCCTCTGCTTCCACTGCTCGTTGAACTTGTCTAGCAAAGGTTGAGACGGTTGACACGGTTGCTTTATGAGGCTAATAGGCGTATCTTCTCGCACTTTCGGCTGATTTTTGACAATCGACTGGTTCAGAAACACAGGCTGGGTTTTCACTATGCCTTGTGACAATTCCTCCAACTAAAAATCAAAATTATAGAGATTCTGTATAATAATTCTGTATATAATATTATAATTAATGGTAAGTAACCAATTTTTTACAGTATCAATTCTTGTGAAAGGTTTCGATTCAGAGAGCATGCATCTGCAAAAATCTGTATAGTGCTCCTGCCATTCCTCCGGCGTATAATAATCCACACCTCTTTCCTCAACAATTTGACTCCAAAATTTACGAATGTCCGACTTGGAAAATGTACATTCCATTTTGACAGAACTACTTTAACTCACAGGGAAAAAAAAGCATGTAATTTTAAAGTTGTAGCAGTGCTGCTAACTTGTGTTAATAGACATAATGCAACAAAAAACGCATTGGCAGGCTTGTTTCGCGGACTTCAGCCCATTTTCAGATTGTTTTTCATTTCCAAAATATAAAAATCTGCAACTTCTATAATTTTAAAGCTAGAATTTTGAACATATTTGCGACATTGCGGACATGGCTCAATCGACTCGACTGTTGATCCTGATCAAGAATAAATATACTTTTGGGGATCTGTCACGCCCCCTTCTGCGTGTTACACACATTCTGCCAAACATTATACCCTTTTTTGTCCATTTTTAATGGGCTTAGGGTATAATTAATCTTTATTTTATTTTCTGGTTAAGAATGCAAAATTTTCATTAAATATTTTACTTTTTTGGCAAAATTTGGCTGGAAGTTGTTAAAAGCTAGTCGGCCGGCGCTACAGTCGAGCATACTCGACAGTCGGAGACCCCGTACTTACTATGGAAAAAACTTATAATGGAAAGAAACTAAAAATAATTTAGTTAACTTAAATGCAAATGTTATCAGGTTGGTTACGATATCTCATAAAACAAAAAGGTTTTACATACTAAGACTTAATTTTCGCACGATCGGTCCTATGACAGCTATATGTTATAGTGCTCAGATTTGAACCAACTTTGGTAAGGATGTATAAGACTAACTTATGTGTGTCAGCCTCGAGTCGATATTATCCTGTCGTTGTCGTTGTCGTTTGCGTTTACGTCTTTGCTCTCTCTCTCCCTTTCGCTCTCTCTCTCTCTCTCTCTCTCTCTCTCTCTTAGTTCTCTGTTACTCATAAAGTTTTAATGCGCGTTAAATATGTGACAGTTTGATTTAATTCATGCGACTTGCGAGTGATTCGAGTTTTATTGATCCATTTTAATGAGAGTCTGTTTGAGGTAAGGAGAGAGCTGAGAGATCTTACGGAAAAAGTACACTTGTCAAAAAATAATCCTATTTTGACATATACTCCAATTTATATTCCATTTAGTCCTACTTCTATTCATACTTCTATTAGTATTTGAATTATTTCTCTATATTCGAACTCGTACTTCTTCCTCAGTTTCTCTTTGTTTTCTTACCCTCTCTACTACTGCTACTATAAATACTACCATTAACATTACTCCGCTCAGACCCCGCTCCCAGGTCCCCCTCCCAGGCCCCGCTCCCAGGCCCCGCTCCCAGGCCCCGCTCCCAGTCCCTCTCCCAGTCCCTCTCCCAGGCCCCGCTCCCAGGCCCCGCTCCCAGTCCCTCTCCCAGGTCCCGCTCCCAGGCCCTCTCCCAGGCCCCGCTCCCAGTCCCTCTCCCAGGCCCCGCTCCCAGTCCCTCTCCCAGGCCGCGCTCCCGGGCCCTCTCCCTGGCCCCGCTCCCAGTCCCTCTCCCAGGCCCCTCTTACAGGCCACGCTCCCAGTCGCTCTCCCAGGTCGCTCCCAGTCCCTCTCCCAGGTCCCTCTCCCAGGCCCTCTCCCAGGCCTCGCTCCCAGGCCACGCTCCCAGTCCCTCACCCAGGCCCCGCTCCCAGGCCCCGCAGTATTAAATACGTTTTGGTTCAGTTTTCTAATTTTCCTAGCAATCTAATTTTTAAAAGAAAAGTTGGCAACAGTGATAGTCCTGAAAATACATAAAACTGTCTTTACTATTTTAATTATAATTGATGTATATCTTTTGCCAATCGATTCTACAATTTTATATTTCCAAAGAAAAAGCTTAGGGGACAAAAATGCAAATATAAAATTTTACATTAAATTTTTCGGGGTATCCACAAAAAAATCGATGAGTTAATGAGTAAATATTCTCGCAGAATTTTAGAAATTTCTCTTGTAAATAATAAAAAATTGTAAATAAAACACTAGACGTTATTTTAATAATTGCTAATATTTAATATGATTTCAATTTCTTAATCTTGTTTTACCTAACTACAGATGAAAACTTTCATATAATGCAAGTATAACAATCAATATTTCCTTTTAATCGTTTTTCAATTATAATATGCATACATTCTTAGTTTTGTTTATTTTTGTAAGCAGCAAACGCATTTTTATATTCTTATATAAGTATATGTCAATTACACTAAATGTTCTGTATATATATATATATATATTTGACTTTAATTTGAAATATGAAAACTATTGATTAAAAATTTGTATACGCGTTGCTTGCATGAGTTTTGTTTTGATTTATAATATGGTAGTTTTTGATTTAGTTAAGAATAAAATACTTTATTTTTGATTAGCAATGTATTTGTATATACTAGTGTATAGTAAATTTCTAGTAGAGGATGATCAATATTATTGGAATGCAATAAATTTTGTAATACAAATCATTGAATTACTCGCGAATGCCGCATTTGTGTACATATGTGGCAATCAATACTATAGTTAGTTAATAGGATTTGGCCAATTGTTCAGTTAAGTTAGCACATGGATAACAACAGCACACATAGTAATAATAATAATAGGTCATACGTATAATTACTAGAATTCAGTATTTGATATGATCATGAATCACAACAATATGTTATCAATATCTATTGAATATACAGTTTTTTAGTTGGGTGTAATATCAATGACGATTTACATAGTTTCATATGCAGGTAGCAATAAGTATGTTTATATATATATTCTTTTGATTAGATCTTTGAAAAATAATTATTAACAATGTGCTATATATTTAAAAATTGCTGCTTTAGAAGTCTAAGCAATTAAACAGAAAACAATTAAAATCATTCTTTGGAACAGTAGCAAATCTTGTAAGCTTGTTTAAAAACAATAAAAATCAATACAAATACGTATGTATTTATAGTATTGCATTATATAGTACATATAGTGTATAGAATAGAATATATAGTTGTATAATTATGTATGTAAGTATATGACGACGAACGGCAACGTGAATAGTGTCCGTGTATAGTACGGCTCAGTCTTCTGCTAAACTCAACTCAACGATGACTTAAAGCGAAATGACAAATATCAAAAACGTTCCTTTTTGGGCTTGGGGAATTTTCGATTTTGATGCATACCAGGCCTAGGAATTATTATTCTCTCCGCAGCATTGTATGCAGTCCATGCAGTTATGCTACCTATTGCCATCATTCTTTCGGCTCATATTGGATGAAGTCATTTGGATCTATAAAATGGAATGATAGATAATTAACTTGAATATTGAAAAAAAATATTTATTATATTTACAAGCAAAAGGCATGTGTGCGTGTGTGGAGGGTGTGTGTGTGGCAAAAAAGCAAGACGCATGCGTGCATTAAATAACTGACCTTTCGTCCTTGCATTATTGTTTGTGGTGTTCTTAAGGCTATCGTGTTTCAACTACACGCACAACAAACAAGTTTATAAAGTGACAAAAACACAACATACAAACAACATTTAGAAGTGTACAGATAGATAGTTGTATGTGTGCTATATGTTGGTATTAATAAATTAAGTCCCACCTGCAAAGATCTAATTGTATCCAACAAGGCTTTCTTCTCCTCTAGCAGTATGCTTATGTCATCCTGTGCCGCTTTCAAATACGAGCGCAACACTTCCGTTTCCTGTTTGGTCTTTTGCCTGTCAATGATTAAATAAAATTAAACCTCAAATAATTGAGTGTTGATATAAAGACTACTCACCTGTAATTATCTGTATTGACTTTGGAGTCGACAAGCTGCTTGCGAAGCTGATCATTGTCCAGCTTCATTTGCTGCATGACCAGCTGCATGGAGAGCAACTCACGATCTCGCTCACGTGGCGGCCCGAACAAGGCGCCACCAAGCGCCTGTTGCTGTTGAGCACTTAAATTTGTATCTAAAGAATAATAAATGGATTAAATACAATCAAAGAAAGGTTTCTATATGGTTGGGAACGCACCTATAGGCTGTATTTGAAGCAGACCGTTTTTGTCGCGCTCTAAATGCATTCGGCCAATGCACAGATTAATGGGCACTGGGCCCGGTGAGGTAATATTAACGGGCGGACGATCTTCCAGCAAATTAATGCGCACATTTTCAAGATTTATCTGTCGGCAATTATAAAATCTAATAAATAATCTATATTTATGTACAAATTTTATATTTAAGCTACCGTAAGTGGCATAGGCTCTGAAATTATCTCATCCTCAGCTAGATCACCTAGCCCAATAACAGTGCTCATGGATAAATCTAGATTAATGTCCTTAACACGTATTTCAGCTAGATGTGTAAACCAGCTGCAAAGAGAAATTTTACCAATTATCTAAACTGCATTAATTAAGGCTTTGTAAGATAACCTTTGTATGCGCTTGCGATCGATTATGCCTTCAATTTCCTTGGGCATATCAAGTGTCTCCTCAAGGCGAATTTTTATGCAAGGCGGCGCCTCCGGATTATAGGGCGCCAGATTCCAGGCCTTACAGCGTGCTCCAAACTTTGTCTGCAAGTGTGCATTATGAATAGAATATTAATAAATGAACAAAAACTTCAGATAATATCATACGACCAGATTAATTCAAGCAATTGAACAAACTACATACATGCAAAGCAATAGGCATACACATGCTGTGGGTATGTGTGTGTGTGTGTGTGTGTATGAGTGTGTCATAGTAGGTGTGTGAGCTATATGATTTTCTAGGTTTAAGATCTAGTTTATAATTGTTGTTTGAGGGTAAGATTGTTACAGTTGTTAGTTCTTTGGTTAAGCGCCAATCGTTAAGCATAATGTAACCGTTCTTTTAAGTGTTAAAGTTGTTGTTGTTGTTGTAGCTGCTGTTGTTGTAGAGTAGACTAAAGTATTCGTAATTGCCAGTGAAGTTGTTAACGCCTTCAAACCCAAGTGTAAGCCAATTTGCAACCAAAAAGAATCAACAAGAAATCAATACAAAACCGAAAAAAATAAATATTTAACCTAAAAAGTGAATTGTACTATAAAATGTCTAGGATTCTATAGATAAAGATATATTATATTCTGTATTAATCGTTATGCCTGATAGACATGGTTAGTCGATGGCGAGGTGGGCATGAGGCGGAAGCATGCTCAAAAAACACATTCGAATTAAATGTTAAGACAAGAAAAAATAAACATTTCATCAAAAAAAGCTGCCTACAATAATTAACTCTTTTCATATGTATTTATTTTTTTTTTACTTAGAGTGTATATATTTACAGTCGTACAGACTGTCATAAACAAACATATTTATATAATTATTCATAAAATATTATCATTTAACCACTTAACTAATAGCCAATAACGCTTTTCAATTGCATTAGCGTTGGCAATTGAAGCAAAAACATTTTATAATTAACTACAACATAAAAATTTAAAAAAAATTCTAATACAAATTAACTCAAAAAACCATAGTTTATATGTATATACAAAAGCAGCATAAAACCATAAATTAGCTGTTAATTAATATAAAAAAAGAATTTTTAATTTTGTAGTTTATCTTTGATTTTAATACCTTGTTCGCTTGATGCGCGATCTGTTTTTGTTGTTGTTGAAGGGTGTTGTTTTTTGTAGTTGTTGTTGTTTTTTAAAAATGTGTGTCATGTTGTTTTTGTCGTTAATCAATTTACAAAAGTGTTCGTTGTTGTTTATAGAGTAAAAATTAAACGTTGAGCACAATATTTGTTTAATTAGCACACATTGAGATCATTTTGATATTGTTGATTGATAAGAAAACATATTTTTTGTTTGAGAAGAGAGAAAACATAATGAGAAAATGATTATATGAGAAGATATCTTACAGTAAAATGTAAATTTTAAATAAATACTTATAACAATTTTTAGATGTTCAGATAAAAGTTATCGAAACATGCAGAAACATTAGGAAAAGTTTAGCGAAATAAAATTAAATTTTTTCAAAGAGTTGTAAAGAAAATGAAAAAAATCGACAACAAAATACATTGTATATATACAAAATACAAACAAATAATAATAAATAAAAACAAATTCGGATAATTGAAAAATAAGGGTATAAATTGGAGCGTTACCCACCTGCAACTCATCCCAGGGTATAGCGCCGCATTCATCACAGGAAACGGCCGCCACCTGCAAACGCACTGAAGATTTGGGGCCCTCCTGTTGGCGAATAACTTCCACGGTGGTCAATCTATGGAATATCAAAAAAAAAGCTTGATTAATTTATAAATAAACCAATTAAATCATTTTTTATTGTAACCTAAAGGTGGCCATGGAAACCAAATCACGTCGCCGCCAGGTGCTTCCCTCTGACGGCTCCGATGGCGATGACATGTTAGTCTTATAGCTGCTGGGTTCCTCGTATACCTCGCTGGCCACTTCGACGGGGGAAGCCTTCATGTTGTTGTCATTGGTAAACGGATTTAAACGGAACATAACATCCATGCAGTCCATGGTCTTATCATCGCCCATAACAATGGCAAAGTTCTCCGAGTCGGAGCTAATATCGCTTTGTACGGAGAATGTATCACTGGCATCATCATTGGGTGTACCCGACTTAATTGCCGAGTCAATAGAAGTCATAAAACTGGAGAAGCCCTTCTTCATGGAGAGAATACCCGAATTGATCTCCTTGGTAATACTGGGAACATTATCATTGCCTGCTCCTCCGCTTCGTATTGTGTTCTTGACGCTCTTGGTGGCAGTTGATATTGATTGCGATTGCATGGAAATCCCAGTGTCTGGTCGCGATCCCTGACTTGGCGTTGAGGAAGCCAAAGTTGGTGTGCTCTGGATTTGTACATTATATCTAGAAAGGGAATAGGAAATTAAATTTAGTTTTCATTTGGGTTTATAGTTAAATCATACCCATGTGTATTCGGATTGGAGATGTGAATGCCACTGTCAAAGGGCGGTTCATTGGTCACTGGCGATGGCGTCTCTACGCTGCCAAATGTATTGCTTTTCAGCTGATCCAATGGCGGTGGTGTAGGCCAAGTTATATTGCCGCCTGTCAAATTATTAATTGGATTTTGCGTATAATCAAATAGTGCTTAAAGTGCAATTCAATATTACGTTTATCTTATAACATTTTGTTAGAATAGTAGGTAGCTATTTTCATTTGCGTTAGATGAGTACAAAAAACATGCGAGATTAAATATAAAAATTAAATAGTTCCACGTTCACACTACAGATATATCGTGATTTGGTAGTGTGTTTTATTTTAATTGGTTACATTAGCATATTAGGAGTATATCCTGATAAAGCAAAACGAACAAGTTCTTTGTTTACACGACCGGTTTATCGCGAAATCTTTATACGTTATAAGCAAAATATACAGCAATAAAATTAATCATAAACGAAATAATAACAAAACTGTACCTAAACAATGGATTTCTAAGAGGGACGGTGAGAACTACGTGAGATATTGTTAGTTAATTCTTTTATTTATTGTAATTTTATGTTAATTCATTTTGCTAAAATTCACTAAAGATAAAGTCACAGTTTTGTTTGTTTGCTAGTACTGTTAGCTAAAGGTTTCTTGTTAATTTGTGTTTATGCTTTAAAACTAAAGAGCTTTTATATTTTTTAAGGAAGAGACAACAAAAGAAATATAATTCTTACTATTCATGTGTAAATCATCACCCAAACTAGCTGAATCGGGTAAGACACTTTCAGCATCACCACCACTTGATTCCTTACCAGGTGTTGGCGATGGCATCACAAGGGTCACCTCGATCTGGGGCACAACACACCCAAATATTATGGACTTTTGTTGGTTTTGCTGTAAAATTGAAAAGATCAAGTTAATAGAGATAAGAAATGGATCTAATGTGACGATTGTCGGGCCCACTAACCTTTTGCAAGATGCGTTCCGCGTCCAAATTAAGGAACGTGGACATTTCATTAAATTCCTCGGCCAGACGCAACAGAAACAACAGTTGATAATGATCGATTTGTAGGCTAACTAAATTTGATATATGCGCTATAGCATGCATATCGGCACAACGTTCACTGGGCGTGGCAGCTGCTGCCTCTTTTGCCGGTGGCTGCAACATGCGCACATCCTCGTCACTTAGGAAAGGATTACGTGGCAAGGGCGCCAGCGACGGTAACGGTGCTAATCCCATGCTTTCCATATGCGAACTCGCCGTACTCTGACGTCTGTCCAATTCGAGCTGAGCTTGGTATTGTGCTGAGTTGCCAGAGTGCAGCCAGAGCGTAATGGGCACTGCATCCACAAATGGTATGGATTTGTTTGGACCCAATGAGCGTGCACCCAGAAAATCCACCCAAATGGGATCCAATTTGATGCACCAAACATCACGGGGCTCCGACCACATGGCATAGCGTGACAGGTACTGCGTGGATGCAGATCGTGGCAGCTGTGCCTGCTGCATTGGCGACATTGGCGCCGACATCATGCTCACATCCGAGGCGGCAACATGCGACAATATGCGATCCGTGACTATGCACATGTCACCATCGACCGATGGAAAGCCGGTGCCAAAGACCAATGAACCCTCTTGCAATGAATGCAGAGCTTGTGCCAAATCCGCACGTGAACTTCCCATTTCCCGTATGTTTGTGAGCGCAAATCGTGAAATTTGTATTTGCATTGTTTTAGGGCGATCCTTTTGATTTGGCGCATCCAGCGTCGCTTCCATGACCACGCGCGGCATAATGGCCTCCACCTTGACATCCATGTACATCAGATTTGGCTCCTGTTCCACGTTCAACGCAGCGGCCATCTGTGTGCCATTGGAGCCATTCGATGCATTTGAGGCAATCGAGCCGCGCCCAATTTGCGACTGTTGCGGTTGCTGATGCAACGTGGCCTGGGAGCCGACGCTGGTGCGGAGTAAACTCTCGTGCAAATTCAAGCCAAACGAGTTTAACCACAGTATCGAGCTGAGATCAAAGTGCATCTGCAATGGATTAATGTGCACAAACAACTTGGAAGGTGGAACTGTAACAAAAGTAAGCCCGTTAAAGAATATTATGCTTTACATAAATGCATCATTGACTTACGTGGAAAGACAAAGTCACCGGGATAATAGAAATATGTGTATTCAGCATGCACAATTGGCATCTCGGCGGGAAACGAATAACGATCCTTGTCACCTGTAATTAGAAATTAATATAAGTCAAAATGATCGCATAATAGGTATAATAACAGTTAAATAAACATTTAAAGCATCTGGAAATGGATGACATATTCAGATCATATAATTTTTAAGAAATATATAATTCTCTTACAAATCGTTTACACTCTATTCTGTCTACTACCCAAAGAAATAATACTGATAATACTGCTGATTTTCACAGAATATAATAATATATAATATTTATTTCTTTTATTCTTATTAAGTTGATCGAATTTTTCAAAACTCTACCCAATACTCCAATGCGTTTTCAAATTTTTTATCATTTCAGTTTTAAATTAAAAACATTCATAATTTTTTATATTTGATTTATTAAAACACTTATATTGTATTTTTATGTTAAATGTCACATCCTCTTTGACCTTTTCTTACATTAAAATAGCGAAAAAATAGTTGCTGTCTGTTCCGAAATTATTATTCGCTACTTCATTCATTCAGCATTGAGCTGTTTTTGCTTCGCCCATGCCTGATAAACAAAAATGTATGTATGATATTCACCTGAGGAACGGCTTTTCCTTTTGTGTTGTGCTACAAATAACAACAACAAAACGACGGGCACAACAAAACAACAAAAGCGATTTTATAAAGTGTGACAAATGAGATGATGAGATGTCGTGATGGCAAACAAAAGCAGATGAATTATGTAAAGGTACAAAAACAAAACAAAGCAAATGGAGAGAGAGAAGAGAGACAATTAGGCGAAATGTTATTATTTAGCAAATGTTTAAGCTTGGTTGTGTGTGTGTAGGTGTAGTGGGAATTGTGAAATACTTTTTAACAATTATATGCCTAGAAAGTTACATTTAAAGGTTCATTAAATGTTGATGTTTAATACAAATCTTATTAAAAGATCGCTATAGCTATTAACTTTATACACAAAGTTTTCAAAGTTTAAAAATTCAGATGTGTGACCTGTACAATTTGCAACAAATGTAAAAAGTTTACATAAATTTTGTAGTGAATTAAGGTAACAAATATTACTGTGTGAAAGACAGATATCGTGGTGTTAAATATTGATTATTAGATTGTAAGGGATAGACCAATTTATACCTGAGACAAACTCCTTTGGCATTTGTTTCTTGCCCGATGTTGTCACACGATACAGTGTGAAATCCTCAATTCTCAGTATGACGCATGAGCTCATAAGCTTGGCTAGATTCTCCAGAGTGTTACGCTGCTGTGCGGCCTGTGTATACTGACTGCTCGCCGAGGCATTGCCTGAGCCACCAATGGAAGCTGTACCAGATCCCGAGCCAGCCATAGCTGCAGCAGCTGCCGTAGGTGTACTGCTACCATTGGAGCCCTGTCCACCATTGCCATATTGTGAACCCAACAACGAGGCATTTAGCATAATGGGTGATGCCGGAGCACTGCGTTCCAGCGGCGCATGCATAGCGGGTCGATTGGGTTGACTTAGATTGAGTACAGCCTCGCGAAAGGCATTCAACGATTCCTTAAGCCACAATGCAGGCGCCACAGACGCCTCCTTGTACTTGGCCCAATGCGAGCGATCCGATTTGGCCAAATGATAGGGATAATAATCCACCTGAAAGGCTGTTACAGACACTTGTAATGCACCCCCTTTGTCCAGCTCCGGATAACTGGAACGTCCATCGCCCTCATCATCGCACAAATGCAAATCAATGCGTTGACTGAAGAAATGATACGAAGTCTCTCGCACATCAAAGGCATTAAACATGCGCTGCGCCGTCGACGTGACCACCGATTCCGAGAGACGATTCTGTTGCTGTGCCACCTGGGCCTGGTACTCCGGTAGCGTCTGTCGAAAAAGTAAAGTTTGTGATAAAATAAAATAAATTTATTCTTTATATTGTAAAAATTTCAAAAATTTAAATACAATTTTAATCAATTGTTACTTACCTGCAATTTGCGAGCTGCCTTTGTTTTTTGTGTGGCATGTGTGGCCGCCTTGATGAGGCCCGACAAGGAGTCTACAAAATGCAGCGCAGCCTTCAACTGCGAATCCGTTAACACCCACAAGAGATCATCCAGTATGAGCACCAAGCGTGAAGCCAATAAACTGCAATCCGCCAGACGTTTTCTTATGGTAATTCGACAACGAGCATGATTTGTAAGTAATCGAAGTGGAGTCAACGATTTATCCTGAGTGGAGCTGGCTTCGATGCGTACCGTTTGCCAGGAGAGCTCTTTGAATATCAATATAATGCCCTTGTGGCCATCCTTGAGGCGTGTCGAACGCAAATCCGCATTTGCCCATTTCGGTGTCTTGGATTCGACACGTATTCGAGACATTTGCACGGAGGCTGTGAAGGCGGCACTGACAAAGTTCACATTAACTGTGTTCACCACAATTGTGATTCCATCGACGACCTTGTGAATGAAGCTGTATTTACCCTGAGGCACTTGTGGCAACGCTGCGGCGGTTGCATTACCTCCGCCAGCGTCGCGGGTTGTGGGATTACAGGTCTCGATGGTAATGCGCACTTCATCGAGTGTCTGCAATGAAAATCATTAAAGTTATAAGATAAACTATTAAAGTGTTACTTATATGATACACTTACCAGCGTTATGGGCACACTCTTGAGCTTTGTCCAACTAATGCGAAAGGAGACGTGATTGCACCACGCTGACGTCAAGCGTAACCAACTTGGCAGCTCCAGCAGCTCCGTCAGGACTCGCTCATCCAGCTCTAGATTCGAGAGCTCTCCCTCGCCACGAAATGTACTCAAATTGATTTTATCCGAGGAAAGATTCTTCGTATAGCTTTCGAAATAAATAAAAAAAGAAGGAAAAATTTATTAGTTATGATTGTGAGTTAATAATAAGTAATTTCAAATTAAATAATTACCTAATAACTTATTCTTTAATTAATTATATAAATTTGTATTTTACGACTTTTTTAAGCTGATTAGAAAAAATAGAAATAATTTTAAAGGACATCTTGTAGTCGTGCCCTCTCTATTTGAGTCGTTCGTACTTGTTTATTTCAGCCTCACTGAACGCTGTCAATGCTCATTTGGGGCAACAAGTGGCGCCAGTATCAGCGACGACAGACGACCTGTCAGTTGCCATCAATTGACCCATTTCGAGTTATTATTCTTCTGCATGCATAATTGAAATCTAAGTATTGATTGATTTCAATAACTACTTATATAAAGCTCTACGTAGAGCAAATGACGTATGTATCTATTAAAATTGAAGGTAACTGCTTGGGATATGTAAGCGGAAAAAGATACGAAAGTAACTTGAAAGGTGAAAATAACTTCGGATGTAAACTAATAATAATAATGCTTTCTTGAACCGCATTACATTATATTAATTTCTAATTTATATAATGAAAATTTAAAAGGTTGTTGAACAAAGCAAAGATAATATATCTTGGTGCTTGGAAAATGTATTTTCATTTGCTTAAATCTTTAACGTAAAACTACTGCTACTGTTTGCTGGTTTATGAACTGTTGAAATCAAACAATAAGTTTATTTCTATCTTTAAACTACATGAATTTGTTTAAGGTCAGTTAAAATATGGGTTTCCTTATAAGAAACAAACAAATACAAACAAAAGTCTGCAAACTGTTGACTTGAAAGTCAACTGTAAAACATAACTAGCCAGGGACTTATTAATCGTTACATAAATATTGCATTATGTACCATCAGGTTTTATAAGATGGCGCCTAAACTGAAAAGGGATTTTGTCCTGCTGTGCTGAAAACTTTATTTGATTGAAACTTTTGGGGCGTAAAAGAAACTTTTTACTTTAAGGAGCTTCCCTTTTACTTTTCTTTAGATGTTTTGAGATGTTTGTGTGTGGTGGGGGGAACAAATAAAAGGCAACAAGTTTGCTTTGCATTTACACTTTAGTCTTGTTAAAAAGTTAGTTTGTCTGCAGCTTAATTGTGTGGAAAAACCTTGGATGGTGGCAGGCAGGGGATAAAGGGACTTCAAACACGTCCCCAAGACAAGGCAAATAAATGCGGCAATTTTTAGTACATATATATTATGTACCTAGTTATTTATATACACGTGTGTCTTACAGAAGCAAAGTGGGTACGCAAATCGATATCAAGCACCTCGATTTAATTATAACTTTTACTTACTCTAACAGCTGAACATTAAATTTTTTATCTGTATTTGTTCTTGATTTAAAAGCTGTCAACTTAAAGAAAATGTCAAATGGGCCCAAAATTCTACAATCGACAATCCGCGCCTGTGCAGTATGTGCCGTTATTTATGCAGCTGTCAGGACACACGCACACACTCATACACACATGTGCGCAAGTAAGCAAAACATATTGTGAGATCTTAAAAAATGAATTGAACATGCAAAAAGCCGAAGGCGCCTTTATAATATCAAATTGAAATTGTTTTTATTATGATAAGTGGATGTAAGCACACATAAGCGTTTGCTTGTGTGTTTGTGTGTGTGAGAAAGAGGAGATGCCTCATCAATCCACTTGTTACTCTTGTGGAGTCAGAAGGGGGTGTAGGGAATAAACGATAAACGATAAAGAAAACAAGCAGGTGTTGGGAAGCTGCAAAAAGAATATAGACACACAGGCAGACTCACACATACAGACACACAAGCACTGACAACGGCATTGAGAACACTGAGAACAACAACAACAACCACAACAGCAAATTAAAAAACAACAGCGAAGCTTGGAAAAATCAATTACGTTTCCCAGAGCAACTGGCGCCAGATGCAGGGCGCTTTGCATAACGTTTTAATTAGCATAGCTTTTATAATTCAATTTCGCGCTAACTCGTTTATGTGGACACTTACATGGACAAATGTTTGAGCAATTGGTTTTTTATCAACGAGACCATTTTGTGACTTCCGTAGACGGGCAGGCGGTGGATTACGGGCGGTTAAAATGCGATTCTCGACAGCAATATTGACGATTTGATTTTTAAATAATCTCGCAATAATATATTGCACACTCAACACATTATTGCAGTATATTGCAAGATAGACAGGCACAACAGGAGCACTTGAACTTTTTTTTTATTTATTATTTTTCTGCTTATGTATTGCAATTCTTATTGAAAATCTGGAATTCGTGCTAAGAGCTTTTTAAGCCTTTTTCATACGTTATACAATCACTTTTGGCATTGAATTGCTTAAATTTCGTGAGCATTAGTCATATTTTAAAGAACTCTTTTTATAATTAGCAGCTCTTATCATATGCGCCCAAAATCACTGTCCACAATGGCTTACACACACACGCACAATAGTTGCGGCCAAGCAGCTGGCCGTTTTTCGTTTTGCAATATTTCGTATTATGAGCATCGCATTATCTCGCACGCGTCGTTGGCTATTACGGCCGTTAATTTATACTTATTTCTAATTAGATCCTTATATTGCATCCCAATAAGCACTTGCGTTCCGTTCGACAAAATAATAATAAACACAAGCTTGCTTTGTCCGTGTGAGCACACCACACACACACACCGCTTTTCGATGCAATCTGATTAGTTTTAAGTTGGTGCTGCCACCCTACAGAGTTTCCCGATCTGGCAACTTGTTCTAAAATAATCAAATAATGAAATTCAGTTGCAACTTCGAAAATTTGACTAAATTGAAATTTTTCTTATTTTTTAATCCATTATCTTATCTAATTTCAAATTTAAATTTTTCGGAAAATGGTTAATTTATTGCAAAGTTATTTAATATTGCCATTTTTATTACTTAAATTTAAATTCAGCAACGGTATACTGTTAAATGACTGTTAAGTAACATGAATGTTAACTTATAGCAATATATCGAACTTAGGTTGCTTTTCAAGCTATCGGTATTTTGCTGCGAACTGTTTTTCAGTGTTGGAAAGTAGCAATTTTCTTAACTATACAGCACTGCAGGCTTGCATACATTTGCACTCTACGTCTTATAAAATTTTAAGCTCCTGGTTTTAAGTGTCTGCTTCGGGCAAAAAAAGCAACAAGAAATCTATATAAACCACGACAGCCAGCAGCGCGATGTCGAGTGGCGATGCGGCTTCGGTGGACGAGCTAGTCGAGCGTGTGGTGGAAGTTACAGCCTGCACAGCGGAGGAGGCCAAACATTACCTGGGCGCCTGTGCCAACGATGTGGCGGCAGCCGTAGCATTATTTTTCGAACAGGGTGGCAGCGGTGCTGCTGCCGTTGGCGCATCCACATCCTCCAGTGCAGCGGGCGCAGCAGCAGCAGTGGGTCAGGATGAGGACGAAGTGCGTCCACCAATCGCACCAGTGCGAGAACAGCTGCTTTTGCCGGAGGATGACAATTTCTTTGCGTCTGGCAGCAGTGCCAACAGTCGCTTGTCGCGTGTAACGCAGCGTGTCAAGGTCTGCCCTCTGAGGGATTTTGCACGCGAGGGCGCCCTAATGGAGGAGCAACTTCAGGCGACGGGCGTTTACTCCGATGCAAGCACACATCGCCGCAGGCGTGAACGTTCCGCCCAAATGGTTGTGGCTGGTCAGGCCATGTCGATGCAGAGTCGCTCCAGCGCCAGTTCCTCATCCCGCCTAGGTGATCTCTTTCGCCCGCCCACCGACATCCTCTATTCGGGCTCGCTGGCTGCGGCACGTGAATTCGCGAGCAAGCGCGAACGATGGCTTCTGGTCAATGTCCAAAGTGATAATTTTCAGTCCCAAACAATGAATCGCGATGTGTGGAGCATCAAGGAACTTAAACAATTGGTCCGACGACAATTTGTGCTCTGGCAGGTTGATAATGACAGCTCCGACGGTCGACGATTTGTCGCTTTTTATCACTGCGCCAAGCTTCCCTATTTGTGTGTCATCGATCCACGCACTGGAGAAGAAGTCTGGCGCAGCCCGGAACCCAATCAGCAGAATGTTTTGCCCGACTTGAGGCAGTTTCTACGCGATCATCGCGACTTCTCGTTGGAGGAAGCGAGCACCTCAAAACGCGCGGCCATTCAAATTGATGATGACGATGATCTGGAGGACACAGCCTCATGCTCCTCGTCAACCGCAGGAACACCCAAGAAGCGTGCAAAGCTGCTCGAACTCACCGAGGAGGAGCAACTCGAGTTGGCTATTAAAAATTCCATGAACGAAAATGGTGGAGGCAAAGGAACATCAAAACCAGGCAGCACTTCCAATAACAATGCCAATGCCATTGCCAGCGATTGCGAAAGCCTCGAGGAGTTCGATGAGGATGAGCTCAAAGGCATTGCGATCTCTTATGAAACTCAGCTGGGCACTCAACTCGAGGAGCTGACAGCGCTCAAGTTGCGCCTGCTTAACGCCACTGGCTCCGATGAGGTAGTCCAATTACGGTGGCCATCAGATACTAAGCTAAAGATATTGCGTCTTTATATAAGGCAAACGCACAAGCACATACCGCTGGAGGGTTACAAGTTGATCTGTGCCTTTCCCCGAAAGTCCCTTGAGATGGAGCACAACGACGCCACTCTAAAGGAATTGGGACTGCATCCCTCTGCTAATGTCCATCTAACGCTGGACGAATGAATAATTGTTTGAATCAACGTTTGTTCGGCTTATACTATTTATTTCAAGTTGTCTGTCATTGTCTCCAATTGTCCTTTCACTACACATGAATTAAACATATATATATATATACTAAATTATTATTAAGTGAACATTAATTGAATAAAATCGTGAACAAGCGCTCAAGTTCAAAATGAATGTCCTAATTGATTAATTTAATGCGTCAACAAAATTAGAGATTTCGATTTTAAAATTACCATTAAAACATATATAAGTTGAAATTATTATCAGGTAGATTTAAATGTACGCGCTCATACAAATTGGTGTATGGCAACACTGGCATGCAATTTTATTTGATGGCAACGCCAAAACACATGTTTTCGGCAAATGCTTGTGGCAAGGCCATTGATGCCCTTCTTGAGGCATTTAAGTTTAGCAAACAGGCTGCACCCATTTATAGTAAATAACCAACATATTTAATTCAGCGGGGAGTTCTAAGAAACCGATAGGTAATTTTACACACAGAACACTCGATGAATGTTAATATTTTAAATAAACTGCTGAGTGCACACGAATACCCTTGTTTGCGGAAGCGTATTAACAGGTCGACTTAACCGAACAACTGAACACAATAAATTCATCAAATGCCTTTTTAATACCAAGCAGCAAAGTAGCCACGTAAAAGCAAGCGCCAACATATGTACGCAAGTAAAGAAATAGATCTTGTGTAAATAATTACAAGCCGAATTCAAGTTTGATAATATGAAATGAACGAGCGACAGACGACACAAATGTTTGCCGTGAGGGACGTTCAATATCAGTTGTAGAAAATACAACAATCTATCAACAGTAACAGTAACAGTAACCACAGTAGACACACGCACATAATGGACGAGAAGCTAAAGTATTCGCTGCTGCGCGGCGAACTCGTGGATACACAAAGTATATGGACGAGGTAAGTTTGTTTACTTTATTAACATTGATTTGCGATGATTAACATTTGAATTACAGGCACGAGAAACGCATTTGGTTCATCACACTGCTGACTGGAACATGTATGCTATATTCAACCCGCACAACGATGCCGCTATTAATGCCCGCTGTTGCCGCCGCACAAAAGTGGAGTAAAACAGATTCCGGCACCGTGCTCAGCTCCTTCTTCTGGGGCTATACATTGACACAAGTGTTGGGCGGCTATTTCAGCGATAGATTTGGCGGGCAACGTGTTATATTGCTTGCTGCACTTGGCTGGTCCATCATCACATTCCTGATGCCCACAATCATCTGGTCAGCGGCATCAATGAAGAGCTATGCGATACCCATGATTGTCACCGTTCGAATTCTGAATGGCGCGCTGCAGGGTGTTCATTTCCCCAGCATGATTAGTTTGACGAGTCAGGTAAGAAGCTCTCTATATTCTCTCCTCTCTCTCTCTCTCTCTCTCTCTCTCTCTGATCACATGCATTTCTTTGTAGAATCTCTGTCAAAATGAGCGGAGCAGCTTCTTTGGCCTGCTCACATCCGGCTCGGCAATGGGTACATTGCTCACTGGCATCATGGGCTCCTTTGTACTGGATTATTTTGGGTGGTCGTATGTCTTCCGGGTCATTGGACTCATGGGCTTCGCCTGGGCCTTGGTTCTACGTTACTATGCAATGGCTGGCGAACGGAACCGCATTATAAATATCTCAGCTCCTGCTCGACTGTGTGCTAACAAGACGCCAGCGGAGACAACAGTGCCCTGGCTGCGTTACTTTAGCCGTATATCCTTTTGGGCCTGCGTCCTAACGCATGCCTGCGAAATGAACTGCTTCTTTGTGCTGCTCTCCTGGCTGCCCACATACTTTCACGATGGATTCCCGCATGCCAAGGGCTGGGTGGTCAACATGATACCCTGGCTGGCACTGCCTCCGTGCACGTTCTTTGCGAAATACCTGACGACACACCTGATAGCCAGGGATTGGTCAACGACGACGGTGCGGAAGCTCATACAAAGCTGTTGCTTTGCGTCACAGAATGTGGCGTTGTTTGTGATGAGTCGTACGACGGATTTCCACACGGCCCTCATCTGTATGACCATCATTATTGGTGGCACAGGTTTTCACAACAATGCGGTCACTGTGAATCCTCAGGATTTGGCCCCACAGCATTCGGGCAGCGTCTTTGGTCTGATGAACACAGTGGGCGCAATTCCCGGATTTCTGGGCGTCTACCTCGCCGGTCACATTCTCGAGCTGACCCAGAGCTGGCCAATGGTTTTTAGCGCTGCAGCTGGCATTAATCTGGTCGGTTGGATTATATTCCTGGTCTTTGGCTCCGCCGAAGCTATTGTATAATAACTACTTAAAACATTACATTCTCTTGACAATTTCCTGTAGTAAGGAAAGATTATTTATTGAAATGTGTAAATAGTTTAAGAGGTCATAGTTTTAAATAGGACAAGGCAATCTGCTCCTAGCGTGATAAGTTAAAAACCCCATAAATTATATATGACAAAAGCATGCCACAAAACAAAGATAACGCTTTTATAATATTAAATTCGTATGCCGGAAATAATATTTTTAAGTAATTAAAGAATTAATAACAAATTATATGAGATTAAATGTTTTATTTTAAAACTAGGGATAGAAGTTTTTTTTAGGAAAAAAACATCGTTCCTTTAACTGATTTAGATTTGTTTAATAACGCAAACTAAACGAAATTTAATTCTGTTTCAGGAATACCCTTACTATTTACCTTTCTCTTGATTTCAGTTGTCAGTTTTCTTAAACTAGTCAGACAAAAGAAATTTAAATAATATAAACTGCATTATATACAGATATTTTTTAAGACAGCCTGAGCAGCATACTAGTTTGTGAGAACAGATAACAAAGCAACAGTTGGTTGTTGACTATCTGGCAACGCCGATCAATTGCAAGCAAATGCTGCTTGCCGGCTTCTCTTTTGTTATTTTTGAAATTAAAGAAATTTGTGCAAAATGTCAGGGAAGCGCAAGGATATGTGGAAATTGTTGTACAATTTGGTGAATCGCAATAAAGCAAACCTATCGGCTGTGTATCATGTGGTCGATGATATACTCTGCCAGGATCCGAGCCTCATCAGCAGTTGCTCATCCGTGGAGGAGTTGAAATATAAATTCCAGGACATATTTTTGCTATGGCTATTGAACAAACTCACCGTATGCCTGAGTGAGTGTGCAGATGAAGGGTAAGTTGATCAATGATGTATGCAAAAATATGTACTAATCACTGTACTGACTTCAGACAAAGTCTAAAGAATGTGGAGCTACAACAGAAACTGCTGACATCCTGTTGGTGCAATCATCCCAAGCTATATGAGCGCCTGGTGGAGTCCTACGTGGATGCACTACAGCAGCTTAATGATCACATGACCGCCTTCGATTACACCAGTCCCAGCAAAAACTTACAGGAAGTACGAGTCCTGCATTTGCGTATATTCCAGTGCGATGTCAGTGTGCTGCAGGAATTCGATGAGCATTGCACGTTTGAGGTCATCCAGCTGCAACTGGAGCACTCGGATGCGTTTGCCAAGTATTTGCTGTTGGTGCTGCAACATGGACATCACATTGGACGTGCCACACACAACGCACTGTTTGCCGGCAGTTTGCAACAGGCGCTGCTGACGCTCAAGGAGTGCAACATGGACACGAAGCTGGCAAGTCTGGGCTATTGCCACGCTGTGCTCCAGGGCCAGTCTCTAGACAGTTGGCTTACCAACCCAGATGTGCCGCATTATGCTTCAGTTACGTTGCGTGCCGCGGTCATGTTGTGGTCCTTGTCCAGTCGCTTTTTGCAGGCCAAATGCATGACGCAGCTGCAATTGGAGCAGCTGGCTAGGCATACAGAGAACTTGCTGTTGGTATTGCAGACACATCAACTGCCTGATCCGGAGAGTCTTGAGCTCTGCTGTCAATTGTTGCAGGAGCTGCTGCATCTACCCGACAATGATTGGCGCAATAATTTGCTGCAAACGCTGTGCAACTATCTGGCGGATAAATTGGGGGAATCGAGAAGCACCTACGAGTTGCCGCCACACATAACACAGCTGCTGATTTGGCAGTGGCAGCGACAGCCACGACAATTGCTCCCGCTGCTTGCCCAAGTCGCTGTCAAGCAGGAGAAACTAAGAGCTGGCATTCTGGCCAGCTTCACTGGCACTCTCATTCAATTGTTAGGCAATCCCAATGATGGAAAACTGAACTTGTTGCTGCTCCTGCTGCGTGCGCTTAAACAGATGGAGCAACAGTTGCTGCTGGATAAACAACAGCAGCTAATCTCGGCCAGCGATGAGGCACTCACTGCGGAGCTATTGTCGCAGCTGCCACAGCACTATGAGCTGCCGTTGAGCAACATTGCCAGCAGCAATTGGAATCAGTTGAGTTTGCAGCTGTTGGAGCAACCTCAGTGCATGGAAATTATGGAAATCTGCGCGCTTTTGCTGCAATTGAACTGCATACGCCTGCAGCTGAGACCGCACACACAGCAGCAGCTGCTGGGACAGACACTGCTGCAACAGACACAACGTGATCCTGTCCAGGCATTAACTGCCTTGGCCATGCTCCGACTGGAGACGCCTTCTAGCGCCCACACCCAACTTCAGAATTACTTTAGTCAACAACACTTGACGCTGCTCAATTCGGATATCTTGGAATTGACTCAACTCTTCTGCGAGTACTTGCCACAATTGTTTGTGGCAGGTTACATCAAATCCGCCCAGCTGCAACAATCTTTAAGCAGACTTAAACCCAGAGCTGATGGACACACTTTGGCTGCCGTTTTGCGACTGTTGCTTTGCACACAGCAGTCGGGATCGGCGCATGTTTTCAGGATTAAGGATCACATTGTGTTGTTTTGCCCCAAGTGCGAACCATTGCCTGCCACACTGCCCGGCCTGTATCTTGGCTGTTGCAAGGCCAGCAAGCCCAGCATAAGTCTCTTCAGCTTCCCAGAACTCTTTGATGCAATGTTGTTTAAACCAGAATGTGGCTTTTTAACCCATCACTTGGATTTGCTTCAACCGGACGCGTCACACTGCCTGCGTCTCCTCAAGGAATCCCCCAATCTGCAGGCACTCAACGAGCGCAGCTTCGAGAGACTTGTGCCAATTCTTGCATCCCAATCCTCTGACTTTATGCAACAATTAGCATCTCATGTGCTGGACTGTATAGTGACGATGCTCTCCAAACCTCTGCAGGCACAGAGTGAGGCTGAGCAGCGACAACTGATGCGTTTGATTGTCTGCTCCGCCCATGCTGAGATCGATGAGCTCTGGCTCTTTCATTGGTTCAAGATGAGCTTCTATTTCCTGGTGCACACACGTTCTCTGGTTGCCCAGGAGGCGGTCCTTGCTGCTTGTCAAATGTGTGCTCGCCATGGACTGCAGACGCTCACACTCTGGAACTGGTACAAACGAGATGCACTGAGTCTGGTTGTCCAACTGGCGCTTCATGCCTATTTAAATGAAGGAGTACGTTTCACGCGATCTCTTCGAGCGGTAGGTGATCAATTAAGTTGGGAAAACACTTTTGATTAATCGCTCATCTTCTTCTCTATAGCTCTCCAGGATGTTGGGCTTCTCGTGCGTGCAGGAGTTTACCTGCAAGTATCATCGCCTGCTGACCACCTTGGTGCTGCCGTATTCCATTCGACAGCCGCGTTGCAAGGGCGTCTTTGTGTTAATTGCCAAGCAGCTGCATAAGCCGGTTGCTTCACTCTTTTCTATCTCCTTTCTGCGGCTTTACACCCACGTCTATCTCACCGAAAAACCGGAGCTGGCGAATCGTTGCATTGAGCTCGTCGTTAGCTGCACCAAATCCACGTTACAGGAGCTCATGAATGCCGATGTTAAGGTGAGTGTACAGAGTGCTGTTAATGTTAGTAACAGCACTTTTTTAATTTTTAAGCAATGTTAATGCTAGTTACAGAAATGTAATCCCTGTCGAATGTTACAATTACAATTCTTTTAGCAAACTGTTGCCGAGCTACTCATCTTTTTCAATCGCAATCCCACCTTTGTTATGCGCTCTTTTCAAAGTCTGCTTCAGCTAAGTATTGGAACCGAGGAATTATCCAGTCAGGCAGCCAATTCACAGTTCTCCACATTTATTGCTGAACGCATCCTCGGTGTCATCACGTACTTTGAAAGCTGTCTGTCGGAGCCATCGTTTGAGAAGCCCCTCAAGGAGGAGACTCTGTATAGTCTGGGACAAATACTTCGCTTTGTGGGACCACAACATGTTACACAATTCCGTTTCAAGATCATTGCCATGCTTAGTTTTGTGCACACATTAAAGGAGCCGAATTTGCAGCGTATTTGCCTGAAGATCTGGCACATCTTTCTTCATGTGGTCAATATTCAGGAATTGGGTCCTTCACTGGGTCGCATTGTCGCCACTCTCCAGCCACTGCTAGCTTACAGCGTGGACCATGTCAATGAACTCTACGAATTCGTCATTCTTCGCAATGCTTCCATGCTGGGAAATTACATACAAGGTACGTTTTCAATCAAAACTCTCACAACTTTGTAAGAATTCGAATGATTTTCATACGGAATGTCAATATTTTTATCATTATTTGGCCTTTAATTTGATCGCCAAAGATTTGACAAAGTTATAACGGTTAAAAGTTTAGTTTCGAGTTGGAAAATGAAATAAAAATTAATTGCTGACATCTTCTTTAAGATCTTTACTTTCTGGAGCGTCTGGAGAATGTTTCCTCCCCGATCCGTGAGTGTATCAAGCGTCACACGTCTCAGCTGTGCCTGGCTGGCCCTCCGGCTGGCGAGGAGGAGGCATCTCTGCTGGATCAGCTGCGATTTCTGCATAAACAGATCACGAATGAATGTCTGCAGGTGCGGGTCTACGGATTGGAGCATCTAGCCGAACTCTTTGGCCGTCGGCGTCTTCAAATGAATCAAATGCTCTTGCATGAGTTGCCCATGGAGCCGCTGATGGAGCAGATTGTGAATGTGCTGATGTCTGGATGTCAACACGACGATCGTTCTCTGCAATTGGCGTCGGCCAAGTGTCTTGGCCAACTGGGAGCGATCGATGCGAGTTATTTGCCCTCGAATTACAACTTTGCGAGTCCTCAACAGATGCCACTAAGTGTGCTGACGGATGACTTTACGGTGCTTGCTCTGACCGCACTCTGTGGTGGCTATCAGTTTCAGCAGAAGACGAAGCACGTCGATAGCTTCTCATTGGCCATACAGGAAACCCTTGCGGTCTGTGGCATTGCACCCAAGGAGCAAAAGAAGCTGCAACTGTGGCAATCTCTGCCATTGAGAATGCGTGAGATAATGGAACCATTTCTCAGCTCCTGCTACATTTGCTCCCAGCGTCCGAGCACGTTGAAGCAGCAGCCACTTTTTGGCAGCCATTACACGCAGAATTCCTACGAGATGTGGGCATATCTCTGGGCAGCCCGACTCGTGGATTACGTGCAATCCACGGAGACAAGGCATCTGTTGAGCTCTTATAAGCCCTGCATCCGACGGGACTCCAATATGCTGAGCACCTTTTATCCATATATTTTACTGCATGCTCTGCTCGAGTGCAATTCCGAGCAAAGGGAGCACATTGAGGAAGAGTTCCAGGCGGTGCTCCAGGCCAACGATGAGCTCTCACAGCGTCCGTCAAAGACAGCGCTTACACCGGGTGAGCCCCTGCTCACCGAGGTGGGCTACAAGCTGTTCGAGTCCAGGAAGTATGGTGCCTCTACCAAGTCAGCAAATGATGTGCCTGAGACAGCAACCACAGCGGAGGATCAGTCTCGTCTCGCTGGCAAACTGTGTGCGGAACTCTTGGACTTCCTGCAGCGTTGGCTACGCGAGTGGCAGCGTCTCCACGGGATGAGCACGGGCGGAAAGCCGCCACAGGATGTGGATGCCAGTTATGCGGCCATCCATGACTTCCTGCAGCGCATGGACAAATTGAGGGTGGCAAGAGCCAGCTATAATTGTGGGGAATACGAGCGTGCCTTGAGATATCTGGAGGCGTACATCGAGGAGGGTGACAAGGCGTCCCGTTTGCTGGAACAGTTTACGTTTCTCGTCGAGCTCTATGGCAGATTAATGGATGCGGATTCGGTGGAGGGAGCTGTGCAGACGCGCAGCTATGATATGAGTGTGACCCAAGAGATTCTAGTGAATCGTTTGGTGGAACGGCAGCAGGATATGATAACGTGCTATGAACAGCTCTTGACCAGCACGGAGCAACTGCAGCCGGAGCATATACGTGCCATGATTGATGCCTATCTGAGAATGGATACGCCCAAGACGGCGCTCCTCATTGCCGACGGATTGTCGCAACGCCTGTCGGATCAATATACGGATCAGGATTTCAGCGAGTGCAAAGCGGAGTTATTCTGGCGCCTCGGCAGCTATGACGAACTGGAGCAACTGCAGCAGGAGCAGCAGCAGAAGCATCGCTCCAAACCCAACTGGCATGCCCAATGTGCTCAGGCGTGTCTGGCACTTCGACAACCTGCCACTACCAAGTTGGAATTTGATTCACTGCTGGATAACATGCGTGGTTCGGTGCTGGAGCAGCTGAGAAGCTGCTCCGCCATGCAGCAACATTCCTATGCCCATGCCTATGATGATGTGCTGAAGCTGCACATGCTCCACGAGCTGCAGTGCAGCCAACAGCTGATGGAGCAACTCGAAATGACGCAGCCGGATGAGGCACATGAAACGCAGCTGATGCGTGATTATTTCTCAGATTGGCAATCGCGTCTTCAGGTGGTGCAACCACAATTGCGTGTCCTTGAACCCATCTACAGCTTCCGTCGCAATTTGCTCGCCGAGTTGAAGCGTCGCCTGGGCGATCGTCCATCGCTCCAAGCCCAAGTGCAGACGCAGCTGGCGCAGCTCTGGCTCCACAGCGCCCAAATCAATCGCAATGCGGGACAATTGCAGCGGGCGCATCTGTATCTGATGAAGGCGTCGGAGTACAAGCCAAGTGGTCTCTTTGTGGAGCGTGCCAAGCTGCTCTGGCAGAAGGGGGATCAGGTGCTGGCCATGAACTATCTGGAGGAGCAGTTGACCGCCATTAATGCGCAGTGCGGTGGGAATACAAAACAGCTGGCGACGGAGCAACGTCAACTGTATTTTGAGGGAAAGTATTTGCAGGCCACATACAATGCGGATTCGATGAATCTCTGCGCAGATGCCATTCTCAAGTACTTCCAGGAGGCAATCGCTGTGCAGCGCCAGTCGGAGCGTTGCTATGTGCAGTTGGCCCAGTTTCTGGAGAAGATGCGTGAGGCACGCGCTGTCGCTGTCAACGCTACCGTCACCACAACTCAGTCGCGGGAGGACGAAGATCTTCTACTGCAGATTATGGTTAATTATGCCAAATCCTTGCGCTATGGCAGCGATCATGTCTATCAATCCATGCCCCGTCTCATCTCCCTCTGGCTGGACACGGCGGCAACAGTGATGACGACCAACTCGGAGCTGGTCCGGAAGATGAATGATTTAATGAACAATTGCTGCAAGGCTTTGCCCACGGCCATGTTCTATACGGCGTACTCGCAAATGCTCTCCCGACTTTGTCATCCCTCGTTGGAGGTATTCGCTGTACTCCGCACGGTGATCATCAAGCTGATTACCGATTATCCACAGCAATCACTTTGGATGTTGTTGCCACATTTCAAGTCGGCGGCCGTGAATCGTATTAAACGCTGTAAACTGATCCTAACCGATGCAAGATTACAGAATCCCACGTTTGAGCGTCTTTTAAGTGATTTTAATAGCCTAACGGAGCTATTGATTGGCGTTACCAACAAGGAAGTGTCTCTGGATCGCACTTATAAGTTAAGTGATCTGGGTAAACGATTGTCGTTGATCTGTAGCCAGCCAAACTTCTCGAATATCCTGCTGCCGTTTGAGAAGTATATGCAGCCGTCATTTAGTTTAAGTTCCGGCGAGGATAAGACAAATTCCACGCCCAGCAATTGCTTTCCATATCAACAGATTTTTATTAGTGGCTTCCAGGAGAAGGTGTTGGTCCTTCGCTCGGCAGCGAGACCCAAAAAGTTAACTATACGCTGCAGCGATGGGCAGGATTATGATGTGATGGTTAAGCCCAAGGATGATTTGCGCAAGGATGCGCGTCTAATGGAATTCAATGGCCTAATGAAGCGTTATCTGCATCAAGATGCAGGTGCTCGACAGCGTCGCCTTCACATACGCACCTATGCGGTGCTTCCCTTCAATGAGGAGTGTGGACTGCTCGAATGGTTGCCCAATCTCAATTCGTATAGAAGTATATGCATCGCTCTGTATAGTCAACGTGGCCAGGTGATGAGTGGACGATACCTGCAACAGTTGGCGGTGCCTCAAACGGACTCAATGGAGCGTAAACGTGAAGTCTTTCTCAAGAAAATGATGCCCGCCCATCCGCCCGTGTTCCAGGAGTGGCTGCTCCAGAGATTTACCACGCCCCACAGCTGGTATGAGGCAAGGAACTCGTACATCCGCACCGTCGCTGTCATGTCTATGGTGGGATATATTCTTGGGCTGGGCGATCGTCATGGCGAGAATATACTTATCGATGAACGCAATGGAGATGCGGTTCATGTGGATTTCAATTGTCTTTTCAATCAGGGCGAGGCCTTTGCCTATCCCGAGGTGGTGCCCTTTCGTCTCACCCACAACATGATCACGGCCATGGGACCTCTGGGAGTAGAGGGCAGCTTTCGCAAGTGCTGTGAGATTACACTACGTCTGCTCAAACAGGAGACCAAGACCCTAATGTCCATGCTGCGTCCATTTGTCTACGATTTGGGTGTCCAGAGTCGTCTGACTGCCACGTCAGCTAATAAGAATAAATCGGGCGCCGAACTCACCGATCCCAAGGTTACCAACGATGTGAAGCGCATTGCAGAGCGTCTTCAGGGTCATGTGAGTATATAGAGGACAGTCCCTCCCTGTAGTTAAATTCTTTTACTAAAATAAATCACTTTTCCATAGGTGAAGCGGCAGCAAGCAAACAGCATTCCATTATCCACAGAGGGACAGGTAAACTTTCTAATCAATGAGGCCACCAAAGTCGATAATCTCGCCGCCATGTACGTTGGTTGGGGTGCATTCCTCTAGAGTTTGGACCAAGGATGGGTTCGGTGAATTTGGCTGCCAACATTTTTGCCCTAATCTAGACCTTAAAGCTAACTTAACATATTTGTTGTATTATATCTAATTGAAATGTTGTTTGTTCATTCGTTAACCTGAGATTAGATAATCTGTGTACATAATAAATATTTTTCATACTCGAATTTAATTAGATTACAATTTCTTGATACTTGACTGAAAATATAAAAAAAAACACCTGTATAAATTTTATACTGTATTATCACATATATATAAATTTAACAAATAAACAAATTGAATACAATAACTTAATCTTCATCTTTTCAGTTATAAGTAAGTAAATATGTAAAACTGTCGACTGATATAATTTGATTTTACTAAATTTAAAAATTAAGTAGCAAATAAATTATAAAATAAATATCTGTATCTGTAGCATGCAAATGTTATTTATATCATTTACGAATTCAATTAATAACTCAATGCTGCTGTTGCTATGTTTATAAGCTGCGGTTAAATTGCGCACCACAGATTTAAAATTCAAATGTATAACGACCCTGTTTTGTTGAGCGGGCAAACAGCTGATTTCACAATCGATCGCCGGCATTTCACGTGAAGCTTTTGTTGAATTGTTGACAACAGAACCGATTACAAAATTTATTTAAATTGGTGACAACAATAGTGACGGCATGTCGAAATCAATTACCTTTGTTACGGGCAATGCCAAGAAGCTGGAGGAGCTGATTGCCATATTGGGGCCAAATTTCCCCCGCACGGTTATCTCAAAGAAGGTGGATTTACCCGAGTTGCAGGGGGAGATTGAAGAGATTGCGATAATAAAGTGCAAAGAAGCAGCCAGGCAAGTGGATGGACCTGTGCTCATAGAGGACACCAGTCTGTGCTTTAATGCGCTGGAGGGACTTCCTGGTCCGTATATCAAATGGTTTCTAGACAAACTGCAGCCAGAGGGATTGCATCGTCTGCTCGCTGGCTGGGAAGATAAATCCGCGAGGGCCGTTTGTACCTTTGCCTACTGTGAGGATTGCACATCGGAGCCGAAAATCTTTCAGGGCATTACCGAGGGTACCATCGTGGAGCCACGTGGACCACGCGACTTTGGATGGTGATGGTGAAGCATTGAATTAAGAGGAATACTGCTGAGTAACCTTTCTCCTTACAGGGATCCAGTATTTCAGCCCAACGGCTTTGAGTTAACCTATGCGGAGCTGCCCAAACCCGAGAAGAATCAAATCTCGCATCGCTACAGGGCATTGAATTTGCTGCAAAAGTACTTTGAGAGCGATTAATGCTAAATCTGGATAAATACTCCTTGCATAAACTTGGTTGTCAATATACTAGGCATAAATTTAATAAGTGTCTTGATATTTGTTCTATAATGTCGAGAAAACGTTGTCTTAAAAGCTAAAACACAATCCCTTAGTCATCCTTCTTGCTCTTGGGTTTCTTGGCCTTGACAGCATCCTTTTTGGCACCTGCTCCTGGCACTGGTTTGTTCCAGTAATAAAGCAGCTGGGTGACAATCACACCATTGGCAAATGTGGACGCGCAGAATGTAATGATGATCATCTGATCGCCCGTCTCTTGAATGGAGGTAAAGATGCGTGCCAGCGATCCAGCAAACATCATGATCACTGTCGCCGCCGACAACTGACCCGTGGAACCGGCTCTATAGTTGGTCAGTGCTTGAGAGAGTTTGCCAACCAAGAGTATGGGAATGTTGCAGCTCTGTATGGTGAGCAGGGCCTTCATGGGCGTCAGGCCCGAGTTGAGCACGTACAGCAGACCAGCATAGGCGAGCAGAAAGACGAAGGCATGAGGCTTACGACCGCCAAAGAAGAGCACCAGGGCAGCAATGGCAACTGTTTGAAGGGCCAGAAATGTGTTGTCGCCCCAGGAGCTAAAGGGATAACCGTTCATAAAATTGTACGACATATGGAATGTTATGGCCAAAAGATCGAGCATAACGCCAAACAAATTGATGCCATCGCCGGACTTGTTGTTGAGAATTTTTAACACCTGCGGCACTTTGACCAGCACCGAACCGGCAATGATGCCAATGCCGAGACCTTTGCTCAGCAGCGCCTTGAAGCACGGCACTGCAAGATAACAACAAACAAATATATGTACAATTTATTAACTATTCCAATCAGTTGTTAGCTCAACTCACCATCGAGGAAATTGTGATCCAAGAAGTAGTTATCGTAGCACTTCTGGCTCATCAGGAATAGAGCACTTTTCTGAATTAGATCAACCATAATTGCAAATTTATCACTTTCGATGTACTTGGCCAATGAGTATGTCTTCACAATTGTGCCGGCTCTTATCAAGGCGCTACCTGTCGCTGATTGTGCGCGATTGAACAGTCAAAGTGAAATTGAAAGCCAAGGCGAAACACGTAATACAAGCAACAAGACACTTGGCGTCTTAAAAGGAAGGGTGCCACCTGTTCCGAAGGTTGCCACTCAGCAAACTTTTCCGACTTGGCAAGTCGCTATCGATAGTTTTCGATACATAGAAATCGATGTCGATAGCAATTTTGAAACAGTATACAAAATCTTATCGTAAATAAGAGCTTCAACTCGCGGTTAACCTCCCAAGTTTGAAATCAGTTATACAAAACAAAACATATAGTTTTACTGATATATTAAAATAAATACCAGATTGATCTCGTAAGTAATTGAGCATTTAATATTAAAAAGCTATAATAAATTAGGAGAACAAAAGTCATCGATAAGGCAAAGAAAATACTTGAGTCTTAATCGCTTATCACGGTTATCACGACTATGTATATTTCTTTTCTGATTAATAAGGGCATTTCAATTGTATCGCTTGGCTAGCTAAAGCAATAACATGATAATTAAAAGCCCGTCTCCAGCCCGTGGATGCCATTGGTCACAATCACTTACAATTCCGATTTGCTTACTTGGTAATGTTTTCACTTATCTAAATAAATATTCGCATCACTTGCACTCTATTGCGTCTGCGCTCTGCAGCTGTCATTTTCTTCCGTAGCTATCATAAAGTGCATTGCATCTTTATTTATGTGCATCACAGTTTTGTTTTCGTTTCAGCAGTGAAATTGCTACTGAAAGCAACGACTTAATTGAAATTCATATTCATAAACCGTCACAGTGTGTACGCGCGCACACATACATCTTCTCACACACACAAACACACGCAAATACCAATGTCTCATACGGTAAATGTACTCTATTCGTGGGTAAACGGTAAACAATTGCTTTTGGCTCTTCATTCATGTGACTTGTCTCTCGGAGAGCGTTGATTTCCATTCGCCATTTGCCCAAAAGGTAAGACTCCCTCCCACTCCCACTCCCATTCGCTTATCTTGTGCAGTTCCAGTTTTCTCTCCATTGTATTGTTAATATATGAAATTGATTTAAATAGCACTCGTTGCGGTTAAAATAAATGGAGCTGCTTTAAACAAAAGCGACTTTCATTACGACTTGGAAGCGTCATCGAATCTTCCCCTTGTTGACATTGTGCCGCAGGACCCTGCAATTCTAGAGATGGGGCGTTTCGACAAGGGCAAACTCATCGTCAAGGCGGCTAACCTAACGTCCATCAGCTGGGCACATGCCGTCAACAGTCAGCAGCTGCTGGCAGAGGCGCTGAGCGGTAAGAATTAAGCATTGACAGTGGGTGAAGTAATTGTTTTCGCAAAGATAAAATGCGCATATACAGTGTGTCAATGGAACTAATTCACATAAACGCACATTTGCGATTTTTTTTTTTAAATAATAGTATATTATGTCGGTCTTATTACAAAAAAAAATAGGTGGTTGGAGTTAGTTTATTTTTAAAAAATCTTTTAAATTTTTATATAAAATCAACTAATTTATTATTGTTACTAAGTTTAATTTTACTGCTAAATTCATCATAAATCACCCCCTATTTAGGGGTTTCTTGTTTTTCTTTTTTGAGTTAGGACCGACATTATAGATAATTACCAAATACAAAAAATAGTAAATAATAGTATGTTTCCCAAATTCTTAATTAGCACAGGGTATTGAAAAAATAAGATGGTTTTTTTAATTTAAAACAATATGATTATTCATTGGATCTCTTTTTTACCTAATTTTTTATAAACTTGAACAAACCACAATTAATTGAAAAGTTTTATTTTTTAACAATAAGCAATTTTCTTAACTTATCAAAAAAGTTTCTTGACTGACTGTATATTTCTGCACTTGAACTTGAACCTATCTTAACGATCCAAAGGTGACATTGACATGATTGAGGCGGACATTGTACTGGGTCAACTGAATGGCGAGGGTCACAACCTGCCGGTTATGGCACATCCGCCTGCAAATGTCTCCGACTTGACGCTGGAGGATTTTCTATATCAAATCAAGGCGCACAACGAAGTCAACGAGGGTGCGGAGAAGGGTGTCAAGTTGGACTTCAAGTCCATTGAGGTATTCGAAGGCTCGCTGAATATACTAGATGAGACTATACCAAAGGTGAGTGGGAATTGAGTTTTAACTTCCAACTAATGATTGCCCTTTTTCAGATGACATACCCCGTCTGGATAAATGCAGACATAATTGCCGGTCCTGTGGAGCAAAATAAGTCAGTGCCTGTGGATCCGTCGCGTTTCTTTGCCGGCTGCGTGCGCTATAAGCAGGCGGTTCTCTCCATTGGTTGGACTACCAATTGGGGTGCAGATTTTCGCGAAGGAGAGTACACTCAATCGCAATGCGATGCAATGCTGCAGGCTATCAACGACAATAACGTGACCTCCACCGGACAGGCAATCACTTTCCCCGTACGTGCAGGAATTGCGGCAAATAGTGCACAACAGTTGCATAATCTGGTGGCAGCCGTGAATGGAACCAATGAGAGCACCTTAACCATATGGTCCTCGGCCAACGATTATGTGGATGTGGAACGATTGCGTAAACTGATCTTTGATTTTGGCGTCGATCGTGTCTATTTGGATGTGCCGGAAGAGCTCTCCTCCCAGCTGGATTTGGGCAACCCGGGCAACAGTGCAGGGACCTTCAATTCCCTCGTGAGCTTTAGCTTTGTTAGCCTCTGCTTCTGGGCCATCTCTAGCTGGCTTAAAAGTGTTTAAGCAGTTTGTTTTTCTTTTCAATTTGGTTTTATTTGTTTTACTTTAAAGAAATTGATGTTTTATATATGAATCTGCGTATTCTTATTAAATACACCTTTGAATTTTATCACTTCATTTTAATTCAGACGCTTGTTTGCGTCGTTTTGTTTAAAAAAAAAAAAACAAAAGGAAAACTATAAAATCGCTTTATAAAAATAGTTGTTATGCATTAAATTTATATAATATAATTATAAAAAATACTTTGGACGTGCGCAGTTCAAATTTTTAACAATGGGGAAGCTATGATAATAATTACTTATATACAGCGCTAAATTTACCTAATAAATTAGTTAATGACTTTTGTTTTTCCCTACTTTTAATTTTTCTTTTTGGCACTAATAAATAAATAATCTTATTAATCTCTCTCGCTATTTCCGCGACAAAGTGCGCAGTAATTTGAGGAAACCATATAAACGTGATATGGATATGTATGTGGTGTGTGTATATCTATATATATGTATATGTATCGGGTGTAACTAGTAGTTAGTGCTATGGTCTAAAAGGCAACAGCAGTTCTGTACCATTTGGTGAGTCGTAAGTGGCGAAGCGCGGCGAGGTTCGGAACCTTTAGTGGCTCCCCTAAGGCAATGTGTGTTTATATATACACAGATAGATCGATTGAAAATGCAAGATGCAACGATATATGTATATTAACTAATTATCACATCTGTTGAGCTGCTGCTTCCGATAAGGCTCTCACTGGCCGAATTACAGCCGCTATCGGTTAGTCCCGAGCTGCGTCTATAATCCAAGAGACGGACGCCCACACGCTCGTTGTGGCTGTCGTGGGGTCGGATTTGTGTCGCACCTGTGGCACTGGCGCTGACACCAAACGTGGTGAGTGGACGCAGCACGGTTGCCTTGGCCTTTGGATCGTCGCTGCGGCAAAAACGAGTTAGTTTGCGCGTGGGATACCAGCAGGTGCAGATGAGACCGCCGGCAAGCAGTATGCCAGTAACGATCTGTCCAATCAATACAATTAACGGCACCAGTCCAATTTGCGCAGCAATTTCCTCGCTAACACGGACCCGCTCCTCGGCCCACATCAAGGGCATCATGACGCGCGGCACGCGCGCATAGAGACTGCAAATTGTTAAAAGAAACGTCAGCATCGGATCAGGCAATGTATATTCAATCAACTTACGCAACTCCACTTATCGGCTCCATCAGATAATTGGCCTGGAAACCACCGCCCACATCCATGGGCACGCCAGCGTTTGGTTCCAGTGTCATGTAAAATTCATGCTTCTCTTTGTCCGGCTGCAGTCCATCAATAGCCTCTAGATAACTGGGATCGGCCAGATAAAAGTGTGGATATGACATGTGTATAGAGGCATTGTATGCACAGCGTGCAATATTAATAACTCCCGACGGTTTGCATTGGCCATCCACGCAGAAGCAACTGGTCTCCGGATACATGGTGCCATTGTCCACAGCACGTCTTGTGCCACTGAATTTATATGCGGTAACGCCATGCACTGTAACGGATTCTGTATAGTCCAACGGCACGGCACGGCACATTTTGGGCATATACATGTAGACAGTTTGGTTTGTGCTCAAATTGGGCGGAAAGAATTCACCCATAGAGCCCATGACATTGCCACAAGCACCCTCAAAGGCGCCGGTGTGTGTCAAATTATTCCACGTATAGATTTGACCCATTTTACTGATATCATCCGCACCGGTGAACATGTTAATATCACCATCAAAGTCCGTGGTGCCATTGCGTGGATACTGATAGCCAACCCGATCGTAGGGTACATCCTTAGGACTTAAAATCTTGCCCACTGTGACCAATGAACTGGCAAAGCCCTTAAACAACCATTCTTCGGCGGTTCTCGTCTCGTAGACTTCCTGCGAGCTACTCAGGAATGTAGCGGAAAGTGCCTTAACAAAGGAAGAGAGTTCCGAAAAACGTCGAGCTCCAGACTGTTGGAAGAAACGTTTCATTGAGTCAAGTCTTCAATATAATTGTTATTAATTGTGTTAACTTACATGGGCCACCGTGTTGACTGAGGTAACCATATCGTTGAGGGTACCATTGCTGCCGGCTGCATCAAAGTAAAAGAAGGCCTTTTTGCGAAAGGATATGGACGCGTTCTGGTTGTGCCACTCGATATCAACTTTGTCGGGTTTCTCTCTAAACCGATATGGTCCCAATTGTTGGAAGTGTGGCTTCCTAGGTGACCCTTCGTAGAGGTCCTCCGGATTCGTCCAGTTAAACAGATAGACATCAAAATTGAGCGGCAACGGCGACACTTTCCAGTCCGCATAGGCTGGCGATGTGGGACTCAGTGCCATTTCCTGCAATTTTAAAATATTTAAAGATTTTTTAAAACTATTAATCAATGAGAAGATATTATAAAAGATATCATTTAACAAAACCCTTAAGAATCTGGATAAACGCTTTTTTTTAATAACAAATTTGAAAACCATTTTATAATGTTATTTATAAATTATACTTTAAGCATTCATCAATATTTTATCTACTGCTTTTAATTGTCATTAAAAAAATACAAAACAGTTTAAATATATAACTTGTTAATTTACAGTACCAGTAAACCATTGTATATTCTATAATTTAACATCAATTCAGTCTAGCTGAATTAATGTTTTTAATTACTTTGCAAAATTATCAATAATTGGCGTTTACAACATTGATTTAATCCTATTCACGATCAACGGTCACTGATTGTTAACAAGGTTATTTAAGTATAGCTTATTAAATTATTAAAATAGGTACTACATGATATACTTGATAAGGTAATAAGTGATCATTGAAATAAATGATAAGATAAGTACAAAGAGTGCATTTGACAATGAGACTGCACCTAGATACTTTTAAATTAAGAGTTTAAATATGAAAAAAAAAAATAATATTAAAGTACCATACGCTTCGCAAGTTGAAGTTTTAAATAAAAAAATTTAAGATTCTACATGGAAAATACTTATTGGATATTGTGGAAAATCCTTTCGTTATTTTTTAACTATTAAAAAGATAACATTTTTGAAGAAAGCTCAATTCGGACGAATTTTAAATCCTGAAATTTCATTTTAAATTTATTTGACAACTAAATTGATAATGAAATTTCTTTTAACTTTTTCCCACTAGTTTTATTTAGTTAATAAACAGAATTACCATTTAAGGCGCATATTTTAATTGTGGCAATTGTAAGTCATAGTTTAACTCATTTACATTTAAAATCGACTTTTATGTAGTAGAGTGTCTTTTCACAACATTGTTAGCTATTATCTATGCAATTTTCCAATCGTATAGGTTAATGTCATGTGATTGTCATGTTATCAGTCTGGACTAGACCCAACCCAGCTCATCAATCATACATACATCAATATGCATGTAATCATCGTCCTCATTATTAGGTTCTAGGAATTTAGACGTTTGTACAAAATTTAAAGCAAATCCAGGTCGGCCATTTTGGGTATAATCTTGACTCGTTTTGGCATTCAGGAAATGACTAACCTGATAAATTGTGATTGGAGTTCATATGTTTTGTGAAGCAGTGGCACGTGTAACTGTGCGACCATTGGAAATGGGCGATGATACGGAACAGGTGTTCGTTTTGGTCAAGGGCGATACACCTGTCTATGTCGTTATTTGTAATAAGCACAGTGTAATTCTTAAAGCCATTTATGAATTTGAACGGTGGGAAATGCAAAGTATATAATAATAATAATAATAAAAATGAACAAACGATTCAGAAATCGTTTCTAATCGCTCAATGGCAGTTTTAGCACTATCGCCAAATGGGTTTTGTGATAAGATAAAAGCTGCTTTCACGGGAATACCTGAACATTATTTGTTTATTTGTTTTCAAAGGGCAACAACGGGGTAAATACAATGTACATATGTATGTACAATATTTCCGCTGGCAATATGCTTGCAAAATGGATCAAAAACCTGATTAAACTTTCCATGATTCACGACATAAACCTAACCGAAACACTCTAAAATTGAAAAGGGTAAATCACCTTCGATCAGCTTAGTCAGTGGACAAAAAATAAACCATAATGTAATGTATCTTATCTGCAGCAACTTGTGGATGAACACCTGCACACACTCAATCTCTGGCTTGTCTTCTTATAATATATGTATACATATATGGCGAATTGATTTCAATTGATTTGGCAAACCCCATTCCTGCCCCCTCTGTCCTTGTCATTCTAATTGTATGCTAATGAGAGAGGTTCACGCTCAGTTGACCCCATGGTACGTTTTGGCAAATTGAATAATTGAAGAACTGCTTGAATCATAATGGTTATGGAACTGGACTTCATGGGAATGTGAAATGACTGATGTAATTATGCGATAGCACGATAAGATAAGATCTGATAACAATGAGAATACCATCTTACAACTGTTTGAGAGATATATTTACCTTGCCGCGCATGCGCGTAAACATGTCTATCCAATTGTTAAGGAGGTAAACACCGCCGGCAATACAGCAAACGCCCAATATCACAATGCCAAGCCGCCAGGCACAGTGACGTGCGCGTGATGTCATCTCTAGCTGTTTTAGTTGTTCTTGTACACTGTCAACGTCAGCTTCTCTGGTATTCCCTGTGTTAGCAGTTTCTCTTGCTTTCAATTTTGTTGCTCGTGTTTTCGTTGCGCAGGACAAATTCGTCGCTTGTTGTGCGCCTGTTCTCTTGCTCTTGCCACGCTGAACTGAAGCCAAGCGTTTGTATAACGTTGCACTGCTCGACGTCGCAGTCGTTGGCGCTGCCTGTAAATGAAGATAAGAAAAAAAAAACACACAAAAAAAAGAGAGAGCGTTAGAGTCCGTTTCATTACACATACATAAGTACACAAGTGAGTGGGCTAATTGTGGCTTATCGACTGCAGCCTAATCGTTATCGATGACGACAGGCTCGTCTAGGAAATTGAGCGAGAGAGAACGCCAATCGGCGCCCGAGAGAGCGTGTGAACAAAATACTGCGGATCACGCGACGAAACAGAGCAAAGCTTACGACTTTGCGACGTCGCGTCGTAATTATATGATAAATCTTATGTGTCTCTAATTGTTAAGCCATTTTTATGGCGACCTAGTCTACGAATTATTCATAAAATTTTTTTACACTGTTTTTAATTGTGTATTAGTATTAAAAAAAAGCTGTATTACTTGTTCGGTTCGTGGTTTTAGGAGTCTCTTAAACCGGTTCCAGCCCTGACACAGGGGAAGTGGGAGTCAACATTTGTTGTTGTTGTTCTTGTTACGCCTTTCATTATATTGTTATTATAAATGTGTGTTATTATAAATGTGTAGCAATATAAATATTAACATGCCTACACACTTACATATGTACATATGTATATTTGTACGTGCCTTTATTTGTTATTGATGCACACACAAAAGCAAGGTTAAATAAACATTGCAAACCCGTTTTTTCCCAATGCTCTCTTCTCATTGCAATTCGTTTACGCCCCACTTTTAACCAGCCGCGCCCACAACCGCCCCCTTTGGTTTAGCACTCTGATTAATTCACGCTTATTTCTCCTAACAGATTATGGTATTTTTTTTAGCATAGTGCAAATTCATTTGTGCCAACAAAAATAAATAATCACGCATATTAACACTTAGTCATGGGGGTAAAAAACTTTGTATGGAGCTGTTGCTGGGGCTGGGCACATTTATTAAAATAACTGCGAATTTATTAAGCGACACAAAGTATAATATTAGTCAAGAAAGTGTTTTGACAAAATCAAATATGTTAAAAAAAATGAAAAATATTTTTAATCTGTTATTGAATACAAAAATTAAAATATGTGAACCACTTTTTTGACTAACAACTATTATTAGTAAGCAACATATTATTATTATATTTAGTTTTATTTTTATTATTACTTGCGCTAAAATCCTTGAATCGTTCTGCTCGTCACTTCCGCAACCTGTTGACATTTTTTGCGGTTACGCTGTGTTTATAGCGAATTCTCTGGTTCTCTGGTTTAATGCCAGCTATAAATAGATCAAAACACAGTGCAATGTGCCAAAATGAAATATTTACATACAAATGTAGGTATACTGGGTTCAATCTGAAGCTCACTAACGATGCGTCACAGTATCATTTATTTTGCGAATAAACCGAATCCAACAAAATGGCAGAAACAACAACAAACAATACGCAATATTTGTTTAATGTTTTATTAGCGATACTCCAGAGACAAAAACGTTCGTTCTTCGTTTGCGCTGTGTTTTTAACTCTCTTGCGTCCGCGCCTTCTGTTCTCTCTCGCTCTCTTTCTCTTATTAACATAGAACACTCTCTCTCAGACACACACACCCGCACGCGCACTAAACAACAACAAAAGAAGTGCGTAGGGATATTATTCTTATTTTGTTTCTTACGTTTTTCACTTTCAGGCGTCGCTTTGCTGTCTGCTGTAGTTTGTATAAACACTTTTAACTTTTGTCACTTGTAGTGCTTCTTCTACTACGTTTCGTTTCCCATTTGGCAATTGCGTGTTTTGTTTTTAAATACTTTTCAATTGGTTCCCATTTTAATTGCACAAGCATAAATATTCATCGAATACGTTTTTTCTAATGCGCTTTTCGTTTTACTGTGTATTTCTCATTGCGGCGTCTATTTCTTACGCTCTTTCTTTTCACTCGCGCCCATTCGTTTTAATCATTAGACATTCAACGCACCGTTAACTTGATCTTGAACTCGCTCAAACAGCCACGCGTCGTTTGCTCTTAACGTCTGAGCGGCACTGCGTCTGGTCTGCGACTAAAACTATTTTATTTTATATTTTTCAAAACGCCACCAAGCAGCAATTATATATTCTTTATTAAAACAAAGTAGGAGCATAAAACTAGTCGAAGGTCGACTTTTGAATACCCTGCACTAGAGTCGTTATTGTATAAATAACTTGTATTATTTTTTAATATAAATGTATATAAAGTTAATAGAGGTAGCTTAAATGTATTTCAATTGTTTAAAAGCACAAATGTTTTTTTTTTAAATAACTCACAACTTTAAAATACTCGTATCGTTTCTATGTGTGTTACCAACTGCAAACAGCACAAATATTATCGTCCGGCAAAGAAGAGTATGCAGCGCAGCAAATGAGCGTGGCAGCAGCAACAGCGGGTACGCTGTCGAAGTCTCTTGCTCTCGCTCTCTGTCTTTTTCATTATCTCTTTCTACCTCTCTCATGCTCTCTCTCCCTCTCTGCGTATGTTTTCTGGCCAGCCATGCCAAAACCGGTTCCATCTCTTGTAAACGGTTATATTTCTAGGCAATGTCGATTTGAACCGGTAATGTAGCGATGTTTATTTCAAATTTTAACGAACGAAAGTTGATTCGATGATTTGATAGACTTGCTTTTAAAGTTCTCATTGACCAAAGGAATGTAAATATTTTATCAGAGCACTATGTATTTCAAGAATTCTTATCTGTATATAGCAAATAAGTATTTGCTATGATTAATCTGATGGTTCGGTTGAAGTACAAATGACGGTAGTATAAAAATCCAGTGCATAATAAATTCGCAGGTATAAGTGTATATAAAAATATAATCAGTTTTTAAATATAATCTTTTAGTTTATTGAACCTGAGACTATTGAACTATGGTTTTCTTTTACAGGTTTTTTTTTTTATATATGTTTGTAATATAAAATCATTGAGTAATCTGGTTAATCGTGAAGGTATAAATTATGTAAATATGTAGGTGATTTAACTTTAAAATAGTGAAAGATATGTTAATAATATGCAGTCAACCACATGATGAGTGTCTTATTTTCTTTATTTAAATCTCAGTTGGAATGAAACTTATTTATATGAAACTTAGTTATATACATTAATATATGTTTGTTTAGCTTCATTTTTATACACCCCAGAGGGGCTTATGAAGTGATCGCTTATAATTTAGACTAAAAAGAACCCTAGATATGTAACCTTATCACATTACATTCAGTTAAAATGTACTCAACTAGCGCGTTCCGCTTCAGCTGACGACGCCATATATTGTAGCCCGACCAGAAGTGGGGATCCCTCTGCCCCGAAGTTCTTGAGCTCGGGACAAGCCGCAGTTGCTTGAATACGATTCTCAAGGTTTGTGATATCGATTTCACGCATAAACTTCCGATGAACGTAGATCTTTCGCGGGTAGTAGAGCAACAGGGCTAGACCCAAAACTACCAAAAGTATTCCGCAAATTTTTCCAACCAGTGCTGAGATGGGCAACAATTTGATATAGAATAGCAGATCCGATGATATTTGTACCCTATAATCGGCCCACGCAAGTGGAAAAAAGGTGCGACGAGTTTTGCGAAAGACGCTGGAAATTTAATTATTATAAAAATCATTGTAGAGAATATTTAGTTAAGGACATTATCCACTTACGATTCGGGACGTGGTTCCACCAGCAAACTGATCATAAGGGTCGCCTTGATATCTAGCAACATGCCAGTATTGGGTTCCATGATTACAACCATTTCATGACGATCTTTTTCAGGATTCAATCCTTCTACTGCTTCAAGATAGTAGGGATCGGCATTATAGAAATGCGGATAGGAGGCAAAGACTGGCACGTCGTACCAACAAGAGGATACGTTTAACAGACCGGACCGGACATCCTGGCAATTACCCTCGCAGTAACAGCTGTTCTCCGGATTATCAGTACCTAGATTTGAAGGTAAACTTATTATATAATATATCGATACTATGGATGTGTACATTTTCTTACCATTTGCCATATTTCTCTTGCTGCCCCTGTAGACATACGCTTCGATACCCTCAAAGACTGTTGTGCCTGCATAATCAACCTTCAGCTCACGGCAAATATCGGGCAGAAAATATGATATAGGTTCGCCCTTTCGCAATGGAATCGGATGAAACTCCCCTATACTTCCCCTCAGCTTACAATTGGGAAAGGATGAGGAAACATTGCTATAACGCCAGCGCGCGATTTGTCCCAGTTTACTGAAGTCCTCTTGTCCGGTATACACATTGTGATGACCATAAACCTCCGTGCTGCCATTACGCTAAAATGGAACTTAAATGTCAGTCCTAGAATAACCTGGAATTGGAGGAATAATTTACCGGATAGCCGTATCCTACGCGCTCGTAGGGGAAATGCAGATCGGGCATCATGTGAGAAGGAACCATGTTACTCATTTTAATTAAAGGTGTATCAAAGCCTCTAAAAAGCCACTCATCCGCAGTTTTTACAAAGGTCGCATCATTACCATACATATTCAGGGCCATGAGCATGAGAGTCCGCAGCATGAGATTCCATTTCTTGGCCTTGTTGGTCATGCCAACAGTTAAAGTATTGGGTGTGACAACGACATCCGTTAATTTCCCCACGCTGGCCGAAGGATCGAAAGTAAAGCGGCTCTTTCTCAAGTAGGAAACCGTGGAATTGTCGTTCCACGTGATGTTCAGCTTTTGGATCTTTTCTGTAAAGGAATATGGTCCCAATTCCTGAAAGCGTGGCTTCACATTCGGATTGTCAAACTCCTCTGAATTTGTCCAGTTGAAAATGTAAATATTTGCCCTCATAGCAAGGCTCGGATGCTCCCAGAGATTTGTTATCATTGAGTTGGGTTTAAGCACCATGAACTGAGGAATGTGAATTCTAGATTAGTTATATATCATAATAATTTATCGGTATGGTAACTTACCCACTCCATGGCACATCGTTGTAGACGCTCCAAGTTAAGTACATAGAGCAGTCCAAGGGATGCCAGGATTAATCCCAGCAAACTGGTCAAAGCAATGCGCTGCTTGCCGATCATGACACTCACAGATCGCGGGTCGCAACTGAAATGTCAATTATATCATATCATCAGGTTTCCTTATGAGTTCTTTCAGGTGTGACGCTCGACTGGTTTTTCTCAACTCAAATTCAAGAAATAGTCGGTGTATTAGAAATTGCTATAATGTTTAACTATCTGTATTTACATTTTTCAACCTTGTATCCGCATAAACTACGAATAAGTTAAAGACCTACGCAACAGATTCAATGTAATATACGAGTTTATTAATTGAACAATTTGGTTTAAATATGCAACACATACGTAACCTGGTAAATGTTATATTTTAATATATTTTCTGTATTACCTAGAATTGTTGATTTTTCATACAAAGTAAAAGGTTCATTAAGTTAACAATTTTCTTCTTAAAGTTTCGCAATTAAAAAACTTTAGTTGTTGTAGTAAATTAGCAAAAACTTCGTAGGATTTCATTGACCAAGTTTCTACTTTTAAAGAGTTTATTAGTCTTTCTTTTTTTTATTTTAAACGTTTTCTTTTCGATCTGATTTCCTATTTTTGGATTTTCTGATTCGTTGTAACAAATGATGAATCAATTTCTTTAATTTTCAATATATTATAACTAACTTATTAAACTAAATTACTTTCTAATTCTATGTGGGATGAAGAAAATTTGTTTGCAACTGATTAGATTAATTTAATCATTTTATTGTTTATATATTACTTTATATTTTTTATATAACTACTTCTATGATGTTGAAAATAAAATTTCTATTGCTAGCTTTATTTTATTGAAAAAATTATTTTAATTTAAAATCTAATCCCTAGAGCTTTTTTAAAAAAAATAATAATAAAAAAGGTTTTATTGTATTAAGATTTTCTAAAATCGAATTAACCATGTTTTTTTTGGTTTTGCAAAGCACACCTTTGACACTTAAGATCTTTTTTAATTCTTTCTTAGTAAGCAAAATTGAATTAATTTCAAGATGGAACCGTAAAAATTCTAAGCGTAAAATTATAGTCGTCATCTACGCTTCAGCTTAACCCTTTTATGTTGATCTCAAAGTTGAATAATATATTTCACAGTCACTTACCCTAATAAAATTTTTGTATGCTTATTTTTAAAGGTTTGTTTATTTTGAAAATTAGATTTGTCACAGTAAAGAAAATGAATCACGTGTTTTGGTCATATACAAGGTATTGCCGGTTATATTTAATTGTCTGCCGAATCGAAAGTCGGTATTAAAGGTTCAAAAGGGTTATCTGCCCTGTGACTCTGATAATGCACTTCGGGCTCTATACTTTCACCGCTGATAAGACCGCACTTATCAAAACACTTTGTTTACGATTGCACAGAGTCCTGTAGATCAGATGAAATGATCATTCCGTTCCTTGAGACGAATACGAACCGCTCGAAATGCCGACCTGATAACGACTGGCGACTTGGTAGGAAAATGTTTGTATTCAAGTACTTAACAAAAAGACAAATAACAACATTAAAAGAAAACTCAGCTACTTGCATGCATGTGTGTGGTTGTGTGTGTATGTGTGTGAACATGTGTGTGTGTGTTTGATCGCAGAGGGCAAGCACATTATGAATTGATACAGCACCTAAATAAGTTAATTGATGCACTGAGAGAAACAAAAATGTTGCATACTTTCAGAGGTGCGCTCTAAAAGTCATCCCATCGATCATTATGTATTCTCCGATAAGACTTGGTACGGAAGTGCAATAATAATTATAATGTTTACATATAATACTACGGTCAATGACATTGCACTCGCTATAAAATTTCGTGCAGTGTAGAGTGTAGATTTTACAGCTATTTTTAAGATTTGTGCACTCAGCGTACTTAGCGTTATTTTTTTGTTTAATGTGCGACTATAGTTGAAAAGTTCCATAATCTTGGCAAGGGTTATCTTTTAACGATTTGTGACAGCCAGAGTTAAAGGCTGTAGGCGGGGCCACTACCCCGAAATGGGAGCAGCATTAACAAGTGCATCCACCCAGTACTTTGTTATCACTTCAACTCTAACCCAAAACCGGCCAACATTTGTATCAATAACTGAGCCAACGAGCTGGCCCAACAAAACTGAACATAAAAAACATTTTCGAGTTTTTTCCCAATATTTCGTTCATTTTTCGTGCTGATAAGAAACGAGCTCCAATCGCTTGCTGTTTGATCTGATAAAAAAAGAATTGGACAGCCAAGTGCTAGTATAATAAATAACAAGAAAAACAACAACAATAACATGTTTTTTTTTTCAACTACTCTCTAAATAATAATATATGGTTTATTAACTACACTCACTCGTATCATATATGTGTCAAATACATATACATACACATGTATATACACATTTACATAGTTATAGCTACTGCTAATGATCGCTAATTGTCAGATTCCGACAGCTTACAGCTGTCAGCATATTTCCATTGACAATAAAATAAATACAGATTAGAAATGCATAAAATCAATCAAGAAATCTGTTTGAAGGGACTTTGAAATCGAAAACACATCAATGAATGACAGTGAAAGGCACTAACTTGATGAAATGTAGAGCGGGTGTATGAACTTATTATATAATTAGTTAACTAAAGTGGATAAATAGATGAAGCTATTTAATATATAAACGCAACTCGGATTCTATGTTAATTTAATTGCTAGTTCAACTTGCAAGAATTAAATAAAGACTGAATGGTATTAAAATGTAAGTCCTTAATTTTCAACTTTAGCAACAACTTTGCTTTTGTAGAAATTAAAGATATTCTATTGTTAAATTAAGCCTGAATGATAAAAAAGGTGTATTAAAAAGTGTTGAATAATCAGCACACACATTTGAAATAAATATGCATCTTCAAAATAATGCTAAAGTTTTTTAAATACTTTAGGCATTTAAACAAAAAGTATTACGTCACATAAAAGAAATATAAGTGATTTTTGTTCTGTCGATATACAGTATTCCGAAATTATTGAAAATCATACTGCATTTTTCTTAAAGATCTTCAATTGCAAATCCTAGGCTGCAAGGATTTATTTTGGTAAATTTTTGGAAATCGGTTGACTGATATAGAAAATTATACATATAGATATCCAGAACTTTTGTTACTTATCTATCAATAGATAAACGCCGTCTAGATTAATTTATCTATCTATAACTGATCTAATAAACTATCCGCAATCGCAGCCTCTTTTCTTTTACCAATAGAACAAATAATAAATTTTCTCGCGAATTTTGAAAATTAAAAATTATTGTCCCAAAGAAATTCAAATTCGTGTATATAACGTAATCTTCAGATTGTTCTCGAAGCAATCAACAATTGATATTCTTATTCATCGATGTTAGATTTTTAAATTTGATAAAAAAAATACTGACAACAATCGTTAAATATTTACAAGATTTACATAAAAAGTTAAGAAATCCATATAATGATTGTTGTTGTTTAGTGTTAAAAATAGTTCCGTTTAAATCAAATAATTCTCGGACTTAAGGAATTTACAGCAGTAAAATAATCTCAAGACCTCAGATGTACGTCGCCAAAGTAGACTCCCTCTAGGAAGGCTGAGATTGATAATAGATTGATAGAGAATTTTGAAAATGAAATGCGTTATAAATAATTGAATCAGTCTTAAATAAATTTGCGTCTTAATTAGATTATTGTACATGGTATAATTCTAGAGACTTTTGTCTAGCACATATGTAAGTTCAGAGGCACAGTGGAGCAGGACAGATAATGTTCTCATCTCGAAAAGCTGAACTTGAGCACGCCGGAAATGTAATCCAGATTGGGATTCATACGCTTAGTGTCGATTCTCAATAATTGGTGACTGATCAAATAGCGGGGACTCTGAAAGAAAGATAGATATTAAATAGGGATTCGAGTGGTGGATAAGGATTTACCTGCATAATGCTCGCACTAATGTCGCTCATTTTGATCCACAATTCCAACGGTTGAGTGCGCCAATTTTGTTTGGAGAGCAGTGTCAGACAGCGACCAATGAAGGGATCTCCGATGCAGCGTGACCTCGTCATATTTAGAAGACGCAGCTGGCGACAGTTCATCAGAAATTGAAGTAATCCCGCGGGACTCTCCAGCTGATAACCGCAGATATGCAGTTCACAGAGCTCCGGCAACTGGTTAGATAATTGGAAGAGTATCTGATCGCTGAGACACTGCAGCTGGCCATCCTCCGATTGACCATGTACCTCCAATCTTCTCAGCTGACGCAGATTACTAATCTCTCGAAAGAAGCGTCCATAATCGTGGAGCAGACCGCTAAAACAGAATCCTTCAATTTGTTGGACAGCGGTGGAATTTCTTGGACTCGCTATGCGTGTCAGGACATCGAAGACAAAGTTCTTGGAATAGATTGAGAGCTTGTGGAGACGTGGCAATCGTAACAGCTGCTGGGTTATGTCCGATTCCATGCACAGATGATAGTCGGCAATCTTGATGTGCTCTAGTGTGGGACACAGCTGGACATCAACCAGATCACAGCAGTTGACCTCATCACAGTCCTCCATGATGTCAAACTTGCGTAGTTTCAGCTGCCGGAAGATGTCACGAAAGTGCTGCGACTCCAGAAATTGACAATCCCCCAAACACAGCTCCTTGAGCGTCTCCAGCTCACACAGATACTTCCCGGTGACCTGGCAACCTCGTAGCTTCAATTGTCTCATGGAGGGAAAAACGCGCTTTAACAATCTCACATCCTCGTCCCCAAAGCGAACGCGACCACGTCGGGGGGCGCCTCCTAACCACTCCAGACTTGTCACTCCGCTCAATCGAAATTCACTCAGCAGTCGCAATCTTCTCACATCCAGCTGATGGCAAATGAGATGCTCCAAATGTGGCGACAGGGCTGAAATAAATGCCTGAAACTGTCCAGGTGATGCTCGTATCAGGAGCTCATCCTGCAGGACAACGTTTCGCACGCGTGTCCTCCACAAAACCTGGACAATGCTCCTTAATCGACTGTGCAATTGCCTCAACTCAAACTGTTGATACACACTCAACTGGGAGATAATCAACTCCAACACATCATCGTTCAGTTGAAGCAGCGAGATCCTTCGCGATGCTGTCAAGTTGAAGGTCATTCTTTTATCCATGCTCAAGGCCAAGTTGTCCTTAGCTTACCTGCTTCCTCTTGGCTTGTTGTCATCGCTGCTTTTGCTCTCGATCTTGCCAGTTACAGCGCATTTTACACACTGCAGGAAAAACAAATGAACGATCGCCAGCTGTCCGGGTTCCATTTCCACATTCCCAGCTACCTACTAGCTCTTTAGGGGTGTTTTTCCAGTCAGGCTGATCTGACTGACCCACCTTACCTGACTACCTCTTAGGGATGTGTCACGTTCATCGCGACTATCGCCCAATTGCGATGTACAGTCGAGACACAAGCTATATCATTACATCTCTATAAATTAAAGCCCCTACTTAGTAATTTTTTTCCATAATTAAAAAGTTTCCATTTGTTGTCTGAAATGTACTTTTTTTAATATTAAAAAAATGTGCATGAACTGATGGAAATTTACATATTTTTTTGTAGTGAGAGGTTATTTTATGAAGTCGTCATATTTTCATTTGCTACCAGTTTTGTTTTTTTTTTATTATTTATAATATTTATACTTACCATTTAAATTAATATTAAACTAACTTCTGAAACTTAGGACTTAGCTTAACCGATTGCTTTGCGGACTGCCAATTTAGCATTATTTGACCTCTATTATGATTCCACATCAAAATTAGAAAACTCAATTCATTTTCTATCACTTACTTACATATAAAGTGGTTCTGTCAAATATTCAAAATATTTCGTTAAATGCAAAAACTTCCAGATTGCTCTCTTTATCTGGTATTATACATTTTTAATCAGTAAAAAAGTTCGCTAAAAATTTGCCAATAAATCAACTGATAATTTTAACGACTTAAAAGCAGACCAAAATTGAATTTTGAAATGCCTTTTAATAAATCAAAACAATTCAAGAAATAACATCCTAATCATATAAAAATTGGTTAATCTTTCATTTATTGACCAATCTACAAACTGTATCTGAGCCCGCTAATTACTTTAAAGTGAAATCCTAGGAGTATTACCGAGGATTTCAAGCAAAAAATATGCTGAAGAAAATTTGTCGAAAATAATTGTACCGCTGGGAGTTGTAATGATTCGTTTTAGTTTCCATTCAACATTAGGTTTTAATTTTATGTTATTGTTTATTTGTTGTTTGGTGCTTACTACGTTATCAATTTGTATGTATTTAATTACATTTAACTTTTACAATATACTCTATGTTGCATGTTGTATGTATAATGTATTGTATTTTTATTACATATTATTATTTATCCAATTTCATTTGTCGTATAGGCATATATTGTAGGTATATATAGTGTTTATATGTATTGTATCTGCATTATAGTACATTATTGTTTCTATTTACTTAGTATTGTTACTGATTTTTTACTTTACTTTACTTTTATTTGTTGCTGCTTTAATTGGTTGCCAAGCGTTGTTTAGGAAACAGCTTATTTTTATTAATATTAAAAATTAATGTATATATGTATAAATGAGTGTGTGTATGAGTGTGTTATATATATTACTCGAGTTATGCACTACGCAACTTACAAATAAATTGTAAATTATTTTTTCGTTTGTTAAATATTGCAACACAATTAAAAATTTGTTTGTTGTTGTTTACATACTTAAAAAATTACCATACGCTTTCGTTACACATACAGTTGATCAGCTAATTTATTAGTTAATAATAGTACAATACATAATATATATATATACTCTATATATGCACTTTATATGCTGCGCTCTATTCACATTCATCAAAACTATTTCGCAAAAAACACACCAAAAACTAACACGTCTAAAACAACTATAAATTTGTATGCATGCGTATGTGTGTGTTGTGGGTGTAAGTGTGTGTGCTCATATTTATACGAAGCTCTCTGTAAAAATACATAAGACTTAAGCAACTCTCGTTAGAACTTCGTATAAATCTTCTTCGTGTTTGCTTCATTTGCAATTGTTTAAACAATTTGTGTATGCGCACATTTGTTTGTCTTTCTGTATATTTTTTTGTTTTTTTTTTTTTGTTTACAATTTTCAATTGTTCCCTGCATTCTTAGTACATGTTTTAAAAGTTCTATCGCTGCCTTAAAAATAAAATAAAATATGAAATGGGATTTTCATCTCACGAAAAATAAACAGCAATGCAAAACCAACAACTGTTTTTAAATTTTTTTATTTGTTTTTATATATTTTTGTTTATGTTGTTTTATTTGTGTACATGTACATATTTTTGTTTTTGTTAATTTAAATTAAAAAATGTTTAATTAAAATTATTAAATTAATAAAATGTTGCATTTAAAAGGAAGCATTATGTGTGTGTGTGTGTGGTTGAATAAACTTGACTCAGCTAATAATATTTTTATTTTTTTGTATGTTTTTCATTAATATTTTTTTATTTGTTTTAATTATTTTTTTTTTTTTGTAAAATTTAAAGCAGATATGTTGTTGCTTGTGGCGCTTGGGGCTTGCTTTTGCTTATAATGTTTCTTTTGTTGTTTTGTTTTCAACATAAGCACAATTGTTATAATTATAATTGTAGAGTTGTGCCTATTATTGTATTTACGTTTCTAATTGTTGTTAACTTTAATAGTGTGTGTGTGAGTGTTTCTGTATTGTGGGGTTATAACTTCATTAATTCTTCTTATGCTTCGTCATCATCTACTGCTGTTTTTAGTTTCGTTCTTAATTGTTGTCATATATATTCTAATTATAATCGTAATCATAATGATAGCTCATTCGCTATTTTCTCTACACACACACATTTGTCGTTTATATACGTTTATCTAAATACTAATCCACTTTCGCTCTGTCTCATTTATCTTTATCATCAAATCTTAATCAGTTTTAGTAGTTCAACTAACATTAAATATAATAATAATAATAATAATATAATTTTTTCTTGCATTTTTTTTCTTCTCTCATTTTCATTTGATAGTTCTTGACTTAGCCTACGCATGCGCCGCCATCTTCTTCAGCTTCCTCTTCGATTCCTTCCTTTCTGGAACTGCTCATTAGTTTGCAGTTAACTTTCGATTTTTTTCTTCATTTATCTGGTGTTAAGCAACAATATTTCTTACTTACACGTTAAATGGGTATTATGGTTTATTGAAGGTAGGCAGAGGTTAGAAGGGCGGAGGACTTGTTTTATTAACTGGGCGCTTCTATTAGCATAATATGTATATGTATGTGTGTAGTTAATTTATCTTTATGCTGATCTCTTTAACATACTTTGTTTGCCTTAAAACAAAATGCACAAAATAATACAATTTTTCAATGAATTTTTAAAAAGTTTTTGCTGCAGTTTTTCTTATAAATATATACAAAGTACATATATATATATATTGGGAGATTTGCCTTCTAAGCTGGTTGCCACGAAATTGTACATTATTACTTAAATTTCTTTTCAAAATGCTACAGTTTGTAATGTGAAAATACACTTCTATGCAAAATGGTACATTTCTTAAAATGTGTGGTACAACCATGCTTGTAATTATGTATGTTTTCCCTCTTCCTTACGCTGCCTTTCTTGTTCTCCTAGCTGAACGGAACAAATTATAAAAAAGTGAACGAAGAATACAATAGATTTGTTGCCCGCACTGCTCTTGGCCTGGCTAATAGCACAGCTAATAGCCACGTTTAGCGTTCACATTGCGCGTACATTTCATAAATGTAACAGGGACGTGAGAAAATTAATCATATAATTAATATAGTAAAATATAGACGCTAAGCGCCTAAAAAAGATCGTTTAGGGGAGAACAGCGTTAAAGTTGAACTATGAGATGTATATCTTTCTTGTATTGCACGTTGCGCAAGTGGACGCCAAACGAACAACAAGAGGAAAGTGTATGTGGTGGGGGGCCATGGTGGAGATAGGGCAGTAAACATATCGGGTTGAAGGCGTAACCAGCGCGCTGTTTAAAAACTATATATATGTATATATGTGTGTAAATGTTATGTTGCTATTATTCTTAATGCTTTCTATGCATATGTAATTAGCTGCTTTCATGGATGTGGATTCTTTATATTTTTGATGTTGTTGGTTGCCTTCGGTTGCTTCAAATGTTGCCCGCAATTTGCCACTCGGTTTACCATTGCGCTGCGGCTGCTGTGGCTCTTGTGGCTGATGTCGCCGCCGCCGTCGTCGTCGTCGGGTAGCCATGCAGCAGGGGCTACTGTTAGTAAACAACCGGATGTTGCTCAACATTGCTGGGCAGATGTTGCAGTTGCATGGCAGCACGTGCCAATGCACTTGGATCACTTATCAATGCAATGGGCACCTGTGGTGGCGGCTGTTGCTGTTGTTGCTGCTGTGGCGGTGCCTGTGGATGTGCCTGTTGCTGCTGATGATGTTGCTGCTGCTGTTGTTGTTGCTGCTGATGTTGCTGATGATGTTGTATCGATAATTGCAGCAATTGTTGCTGCTGCAACTGTTGTTGCTGCTGCTGATGTGCTGCCACTGCCGCCTGCTGTTGCTGTTGTTGCTGCTGTGCAGCAACCTGTTGCTGATGCTGCTGATGTGCCACTGCCGCCGCCTGCTGTTGTGCGGCCGCTGCTGCTGCCGCCTGTTGCTGTGCAGCGGCTGCTGCTGCCGCTTGCTGTTGTGCGGCAACTGCTGCTGCCGCCTGCTGTTGCTTCTGTGATTGCTGCGCATTGTGCGAAATTAGTGTGCTCGTGACCAGAGGCACCAATCCGGGCGTTAACTGGACGGCACCGGCTCCAGCTGCAGCAGCTCCAGCTGTAATCTGTTGGATGGTATGCATTGTTGTCGTCGCCGAGTGATGGGGAACTGCAAGATGTGGGTGGGAGTTAAGAGACGTTAGGAGGTTTGGTTCATTTATTATGTGACACACATTAGTGGTGTGTCTTGCTTGATATTAATATGGATTATTGTTCTGTGTCCGACTCACTTATGATCGGTTTCACTTCCTGCTTGACTTGGGTCAGCACACCAGCCGGTATTTGCGGATGCGGATGCACGGGTGGTGGCGGCATCATAGCATCCGGGTGATTCATCTTCATGTGGCGCTTTAAATTGCCCCGCTCGACGAAAGCTTTGCTGCACAGTGTGCACGCGTGCGGTTTCTCGCCCGAATGGGAGCGCATGTGGGAGACTAAGTGACCTGCGAAACGGACAATGGAAGCGGCATAAAGATATCTTATTTATCTTTTGTCGTCAACGAGAGATTGAATCTCGACAACGACAACAACAATAACTAAAAACCAATGGGAGGATCGGCTTCTCTGTGCGGGCGGGAGTTTGTACTTAGTTAAAGGAATAATAATAATAATAATAATAAAAGTTCGAAGTAACAGCAGCACAACCCGATGCACAGGGCAGCAAATATTGGGACAAAAGTCATTTAAAATGTAAATTCAATAACAAATATTTTTCTTGATACAAGAGCTTTATGTGTTATCGACAAGCAGATATTCCAAATAAATTTCAAATTAGTTTTAAATAAAAATTCTTCAAATTTCTTATTACATTTCTAAATTAAATACTTGAAAGGACTACAAATTTATCTTATTGATACAGTTAACAGTTTTTAAACATACACAATTAGTAATCGACCTTAATAAAATCATTTTTATTACTTACGTACATTTTATAATAATAATAATGCAGATTATATATTTTATATCGCTTAAGATATTAACACTTTAACTACGTTTTCACGACTTTATTTTTTATGTTCTCTATTATATGCCATATTTTAAGTTTGTTGTGATTATTGTGCAGTTATTTATACAGTTGTAAATGTATGTTTTTAAAATATGAAGCAATTTTTGAAAGCGTGAACTAACAATATCTAATTTCTTGACAACTGGAACTCAAACTCTGGTATACAAGATATAATCGTATAAACGTAGTGAAATGTGTAATTTTATAGTAATAACCACTTTGACTTTTGTCCCAGACGATATTAACTGCACTGGGTTTTTAAGTAGATGATATGGACTTGATTTGTTAAGTAGATTGGTTAGATAGATAGCGGCTGGATTGGGAGGACTACTATGCTGACGCCACGTCTCGCACGCTACACTCCGCCGTAAAGTATACCTGATTGATCGGACTGACTCACCTTTGCATATGAAATTCTTGGGACACTTTTCGCAGGCAAATGGACGTTCGCATTCCTGACCCTTGGTATGGCTGCGTTGATGGAAAAGTAGATTGCCCTTGAGGGGGAAAGATTTGCCGCACGTCTCGCAGGTGAAGGGGCGATCGCCGGTGTGACAGCGTGACATATGATTGATAAGATGCTCCTTGCGGGTGAAGGGCTTGTTGCAAACGTTGCAACAATGGGGATTGTCGCTCGAATGCTGGCGCATATGATTATTGAGATGCTCCTTGCGTGTAAAGGTCTTCTGGCAATATTCGCATTTATGGGGCGAATCTCCAGTGTGTAGGCGCACATGATTCGTCAGATGCTCCTTCCGGGTGAACGTCTTCTTGCAGTAGCTACAACGATGCGGCGAATCGCCCGTGTGCTGTCGCACATGATTCGTTAGATGCTCCTTACGGGTAAACGTCTTCGTGCAGTATGTACACTTGTGCGGCGATTCGCCTGTATGTTGCCGTACATGATTAACCATGTGATCTTTGCGTGTGAACGCTTTCGTGCAGTACGTGCACTTGAACGGTGTCTCACCCGTGTGCTGGCGTATATGATTCACCAGATGCTCCTTGCGCGTGAACGTCTTCATGCAGTAGGAGCAGCGATGCGGCGACTCCCCCGTGTGCTGGCGCACGTGATTTAACAAATGCTCCTTGCGAGTGAACGTCTTGGAGCAGAAGTCGCACCGATGTGGCGTCTCGCCTGCTTGCGTGGTAAAATGTAAGAATCGTACAAACAACATAACAGATTAGTAATCATCCACATTCACATTCATATTTTTACACTAAATGTCAATTGTATGTTTAAATCCGTCCATTTTTGTCGTTGTCCAATTGGTATATGTTTGAGATGGAGAAATTGTAAATATATTTTTTAACAGCAATTTCCAATTCAGAGGTCAATAAGTTACATTTATGATGTTTTTCTCTTTAATTTTTTCTAACAAATTATCGAATAAGTTTAAGTGTACAGTATACAGACTTTAAGGAACACATTAGTGATATGGGGAAAAAAAATAAAATAGCTGTGTTCACACTCATTTCTGTATATATTAATAAAAGAATTGTTCTGAGTGATTCGTTTTAGAAATGAGGAATATTTTAGCTAATTGATTGATTAAAATTATAGTAGTTTAAGTGTACAGTATACAGACTTTAAGGATCACATTAGTGATATGGGGAAAAAAAATAAAATAGCTGTGTTCACACTCATTTCTGTATATATTTTAATAAAAGAAATGTTCTGAGTGATTCGTTTTAGAAATGAGGAATATTTTAGCTAATTGATTGATTAAAATTATATTAAGTTGGTTTTATTGTTTGAATCTATAATTAAGAAACATGTGAAATAATTTGTGATCACAGTACGTTAACAACGTTAGACCGGGTTTTTAATTTCTAGTTGAGAGGTTTTTATATAAAAAATAATTTTACGCTAATAAAATGTTAATGTCAAATTTCAAAATATCTCTTTGATAAAATAAAAGGAGGCATTTAAAAACTGGTCCATAGCTTGGGAAAATGATTGTTCACTTAAGAGAGAATATTAATTCGGTATATACAGACATTATTGATAATAGAAAATAAAAATTTTGCTGTAATACTTATCATACTTCTGTGCTCACATTCATAATGCAAACCAATTTAACTAATAATTAAATTCACCGATTTTCTGTGATTGACCACGAAAATTGCTGTTACTTTTTGTTATCACGCCCATCGCTTGGGAGTTGAGTTCGTTATCGCTGCTCGTGCACCAATCGCGCAAGTGTGTGTGTGTGTGTCTGGGGTGTTGTTGAGTGTGCCTTCCGGCTGAGTATTTAGTGTAGGACATGGACTGACTTTTGGAGATTTGCTTGAGTATGTGTGCGTGAAATCGTAGGTTGCAGGTGAGTGTTGTCTTGTGGTCTTGGTTTGGTTTAGCGTTTCAGTTGTTGTTGTTTTTGGTTCTGTTTTGTCTCTTTACCTGTATGCCAGAGTATGTGATTGGTGAAGTGCTCCTTGCGGCTAAAGCTCTTGCCGCAGATTTCGCAACGGAACGGCGTCTCGTTGGTGTGGGAGCGCATATGGTTGGCTAGATGCTCCTTGCGCGTGTATTTCTTGCCGCAGACATCGCACTGATGCGGTGTTTGACCTGTTTATTGATGGTACACAGAACAGAGAACAGAAAGTATAGGGTAGGGATAGTTCTTGTTTTCTATTAGTTTTCCTTTTTTTTCGTATTAGCGTAAGCAAAAAAAAATTAAGTAAAAAATTATTTCTTCAGCGCGCGTCACATTCTTTCACCGTTGCTTCTCTAATTTCAAATTAACCCGCCAAAGAATAAATAAATCAAAAACAAAAAAGAAAAAAGTAATGATAAACAATACAAAATAACGAAATCCCCCGGCAACGCTATGTGTGTGTGAAACTTGGCCGTGGCTTGCGTTGGTTTCGAGCGAAGCGAACGGAGGCTCGGCTTTTTTTTTTTTGTGGGTGGCGCTTGGGCGGTGGGCGTGGTTGGTAGTCATGTGAAGCGTATGTGTGTATGTGGGGATATGAATGTGTTTAGGTGTGGGTGTGTGTTGTGTGTATGCCTGTTACTCTACTATTTATAACAATATAAACATTCAAAACGACTGCTCGACTGGCGCTGTGAATACCCCTAATGTATTTATCGATAGCATTCCAGCTGCTGATGATGATGCTGATGTGTGCGTGTGTGTGAACGTGAAGTTCGTCAAGTTTGAATGAAACCGGGTTCGACGCCAATAAGAAATAAGGCTAACTTACAATGTAAGTGTATGTGTAAGTGTGTGTGTGGTGGAATGAATATCTCTCCAGCCCACTAGGTGTGTACTGTGTGTAGGCGTGTATCTGTCTGGTGTCGCACAGTTAACGCCGTAGACACAGGCACAGGACGTTGGCAATCGACAAGCAGCAACAACGAACGTTTCATTTACTTCTTGGACACCCTGTACAGCTGAGCGAGAGAGAGAGAGAGAGAGAGAGATAGAGAAAGCGAGCGAGAGAATGGTGGATATCGAGCGTGGTGAGGAGAGGTAAACAGGCAAACTACACAATGAAAGTGGGGCAGGGAGATATCGCAACAAAGACGATCGAAATAACGGTCGCAGGTTGTGGGGAAAATGATGTGGAAAGAAGATTTTGGGATTGATGAGTGTGAATGTTTGGTTTGGTGATTTGTTTGTTGTGAGTGAGTGTGTGATGTTGGCTAGGGGGGAGGAGTGTTATGAGCGGTATGAGCGAGTATTGAGCGAGTGTGTTGGAAACGTACTTTGAGCTGAAGCACAATCGATAGTATTTAATAACTTATCGCTAGTGATGCAGTTCTTGTTTAAAATCAATTCAAATCGATTAAATTATAGGAGTAAATGAATAGTACGTAAACTATCTCTTATTTACATAACTAAATTGATTTTAAATTGTTGACATCACTAAAAAAAAGATGGCATCAAAATTGTTAAATAATAGTATCAACTGTTCTATCGATTGTGTGATATTATTTTTAATTAACGGTTATTCAGCTTGAAATTGTACGTTTTTAAAAGCATCTTGCGATAAATTGAGGATCGGTTTGTGAGTGTGGTGTGTTGAGGTTGTGAGTACAAAAAATGCAAAAAGGAAACTGATAGGCTACATATAAGGAGGCTTATATATAGGAACCACAAGCAAAATGTAAGTGACAGAGAGGAGAAGGAAGCAGACGAGGAGGAAGTACGCACGATGAGAGTAGCGGTTACTTAATTGATTGATTTTGGATTTGGTTGATTGATTGATCAATTGATTTTGATATTTGGTTGGTGTGATGTGATGGCTGTTGATACATAATATAAATAGATATATTATCTGTAGCTGATATTGTTTTCGGTTTTGTACTCTACTGGAATTTTGATATTGGTAATCGGTTATCGATATGTTTAGATATTTAGTTAATTGTTTTTTTAACTGCTAAGTTTGGTAGCATTTTTTCTTTGTATTCTTTTTGGAAAAAAGTTAAATTTTTAAGTTATGAAATTTTTTTTTGTTCTGTTTCTGTTTTTTTTTTTTTTGGTTGGTATTTTTTGTGGTCGTGGCGCTCGCCGCTCGCATTGTCCGCCCCCGGTCACCAAATCACACTCACCAGTGTGCCACATGTAGTGGTTAACATAGTGTTCCTTGCGCGTGAAGGACTTCTTACAAATATCGCAACGATGTGGCGTCTCACCCGTGTGTTTGCGCACATGATTGACCATGTGCTCCTTGCGCGTAAACGTCTTGGCGCAGTACTGGCAACGGAACGGCGTTTCGCCCGTATGCGAACGAAAATGATTGTCCAGATGCTCTTTGCGTGCGAAAGTCTTTTGGCAAATGGTGCAGGCGAATGGTTTGTCCGTTGAATGCCTTTTCATATGTCGCTCCAAGCTTGTATTATTGGCAAACACATTGAAGCAAACAATGCAGGTGAACATGGGACCGCCAATGTGGATTTTGCCATGACGGGTCAAATCCTGCGATGTGGTAAAGCCCTGACCGCACACCTGACACATAAACGGCTTGCGCTCGCTGTGGTAGCGACGGTGCACAATCAGCTGATAACGAAATTGGAACATCTTGCCACAAATATCGCACACATGCGTACCAGTCGCAATGGGCGTGCCATCCGGCGCCAACGAAACGCTCGACTGACCATCGACGCCATGAATGCCGCCCTCCATTTTCGGCATAAGCAACTCACCCGTCGTCGTTGTCGAATTATTGTTATTGTTATTATTATTGTTGTTGCCCCCATTATTACCCCCATTATTGTTCCCGTTGCTACCTGAGCTAGTCGTGGTCACCGTGGCGCTGCCCTGCTGGCTTCCAGCATTTGTGCTTGTCACTGATTGCTGTTGTTGCTGCTGTTGTTGTTGCTGTTGTTGCTGTTGTGCTTGCTGTTGTTGTTGCTGTTGTTGTTGCTGAGCTGATGCCGCTGCTGATGCGGCCGCTGCAGCCGCTGCTGCTGCATTAGCCGAAGCCATTACAGCAGCGACGGCTGCATTATTTGTGGACGCCGCCGCTGCTGCTGCAGCTGCGCTAGCCGAATGCGTCGTCTGCGGTGGCAGTGGCGGTGGCGGTGGCAGTTGTGGCGGTGGCAACTGACTGCCATGCACCGCGGCCACATGATTCACCACATCGCCATGGATTTTGCCAAAGACCTCGTGATACGTAAATAGTTGCGATATATCCTCAATGTTCACTTTATACATTTCAATGCCGTGTGGCGGCTGTTTGCCGACGTCCTCTTTATGATCAACCTTATTTGGCGGTAATGGCGGCGGTCCGCCTAACGTGATGGTGGTGCCACCGCCAGTGGTCACCACCGGTGCTGATACCACCGAAGGTGCCGAACTGGCAGCGCTCACGTGCTGCATTTAGAGAACGGGAAATGAATTTTGATTTCGCTCTCCGTCTCAATTGTCTCAATAAATATTATAATCATTCAATGTGTATTGTTTGCAGTTCTTTAATATTGTTGTTAAGGACGCTTCTTGCGTCGTTGTTGTTGTTGTTGTTGTTGCTGCTGCTGTTGCTTCACTTGGTGTAGCTGCTGTTGTTTTCTGTTGTCGTGGTTGTTGCTGTTTGCTTCAGCCTAAATACTGTGCTTGTTGCCACTGTTGTTGTTGTTGCTGCTGTCGACTGCTATCGCTAGCCGTCGTGGCTACAAAAAGTCAAGTGGAATATTTGTTGTCTCTGATTATTGACAATTGGACAATTGCGTGGTTCGAAAATAAGGTGTTGGATCTCTTGGTCAATTTACCATGTAGCTTTATCTTCTAGTTGCCTTTTAATATATTTCCTATTGTTGTCGATATTCCTTTGCTGCTAGTTGTAGTTGTCACCTGAAAATACGTTAATATTTTGAAGATCAGTTAAAATAAAGTGGTAAAATAGCTAGAGATAACTTGTTATAATTATAAAAATGATCGAGTTTAATAATGTTGGACGAATTAAACCCTTAAAGAAAAATATTTGATTTTTTGCAAATCTTTTTGAAAGTGTAAACTGTTAGAAGAAAGTTGAAAATGTTAAATATGTAGGAAAAATGTAATTTAAAAGTGTAATAACATTTAGCTCATACAATAACAGCACCGTTAACAGTGTGCTAACATTTTGCAAGTTGTGCTTAGTCTAGCGAAATACTTGTAGTTCTTAATTGTTGTTATTGTTATTTTAAATGCAGACAAGTTAAACTAAAACTGGTGCATTAATGACTGGCGAACGTTAACCCTTCAATGTGACGTGCAAGTACAGTTACACACTTCTCGGGTGGAAAGATGTTCAAAAATGCTGCTGGGCAGTTATTGATTTTATAATATCAAATGATATAAATTGCCCATTAGCAAAAGGCAATGGCAAGAGCAAAAGCAAAAGATAGAGAGCGGAAGAGAGAGAGAGAGAGGAGTGTCCTGCACACACAATGAAATAACTTTATATAAATTGTAAAAGCAAAACACACACACTCACACAGATGTAAAGAAGACATGGAGAAAAAAGGGAGTGGAGCTGCTGATGTGATGGGTGTGAAGTGGGCTATGTCAATGCCTCGCCTTAGCAGGATTCAGGATTTAGATATCCAATCAGAGTATGCAAGCATTTGATAGAAATGTTGAGAGCGAACGCCAGCAGAGTGTGAGAGGGAGAGTGCAAATTTTTGAGTAAAGAGAAGAGAAGAGGAGAGGTGAGAAGGCAGGTGGCTGATGTAAATATCAAGAAGTACAAATCGATTAAAGACAACGCGCTTTGGAGCATAAGTAATGTGCACGTGAGTGTGGTGTATGTGTGTGTGTGTGTGTGAAAGAAACACTCCAGGGAGCGGGGAGTTTAAGTAAGCGAAGTGGTGAGAGAAGCGAGTGAGCGAGCGCGCGCACACGAGTGAGGGTTGAGGATGAAGAGTGGGCTGTTGTTGTTGTTTGCTTAGGTCCTGAGCTGGAGTAAGCGCTTAAGCTGCACAGCCCACTCTTCCTCCACTCTCATAAAAAGCCTACGCTCCGCTCTCTCATTCTCTGGTTGTGTCTTTACATTTGGATTGTTTTCACTGGCCCAGCAAATAATTCAGCTAAACAGACGACACACACTCACACACACACACATTCATACGATAACAATACAAATAAAAGAGAGAGAGAGAGAGAGAGAGAGCGACAGAGAAACGGGGAGTGGAAGTGGGCGAGTTCATGTAACACAAAAAGGGCGCCACTTTTTATGTGGTGAGGTAGGAATACATATACACAAACATACAATTACGCATACATATGTAATATATGTAACTTTAGTTTGCTTACTGTAACTGGGCCCGGGAAAATGGGCGGAGTGGGCATGAGAAAATGCTGATAAATCTAAATACTTAAATAACGGTGATAGAAACATTTGAAAGTCGAAAAAAAAATTGGTATGCAATTGGAACATTCGTATTGAGGGAATTTTAGACTTAAACAGAGTTATTTGCAATAGTTATTGAATTTAAACATAATCAATACTTAATTAATTAATTATTTAGTTAAAGTTTACTCAGTTTCCTGGTCGTTTTTCATTTCTTGAACGTTTCAATTATGATCACGAAAAGGAGCTATTATTAAATGTTAATTTTTGATTCGAATGCAATTGATATAATATGAAAACATTTATAGAACACACCTGACCTTCTTTCACTTTTCACTTACCTTATGCAACGTTCTTTGCTCGTTTTGTTTACTGTCTCCCCAGGAGCAGAAGTTACATATTAAATGTATTTTACAGTTAACCGGCTGACGAGCTTTATGCGCTTTCAATCAGAATTTCGTTACGTTCGGGCCCACCTGCAAAAAGAGAGGCAACGATAACAACAGCAGCGGTGAGCAACAGTTTGTTTTGTGTTTATGTTTACGCGAAATAATCAAACGGACCGCGCGGTACAGTTTTACCCCCCGTTCCCCGTTCCCTTTATTAACATTTTGCCAACTTGCGCGCTGTTCAATGAGGGAGGGCGCAGCAAAAGCAAATCAAGTGAAAATTATTTGCAGTCAATATGCAAAGAGCACACACATGAACATACATACACATGTATGTGTGTATGTAGTGCGTCAGTGTGTGTGTTTGTGCACACATGTAGATGAAAGCTGCGTCGCAGTTCGATCGGCTGCAGGAGGTAACAGACAATTGGCAGGGCTAACATGATTGAGTGATTGAAATTCAAACTAGGTAAATATATTATATGAATGTATGTATACTATAAATATTCTAGCATTACAAATGTGTTCATTCATATAGAATACATATTCAGTATACAGACATCTAAAATACTTAAAAGTATCTAGAAAGAACTCAAAGCGATACCGTGCTAACAAATTAAATTAATTGTATCCACTATAAGTAAATACAATGTACATACATATGAACGTACTGATGTATGTTTGTATTTATATTTGCTTGTGTGTATGTGTGTACTATATCTATTGCGGTATGTGCGTGCATTGCCCGTCTTCTAGATGATGGAGCTCTCGTGCTTTTGCTTCGCTTTTGGCTGCCCCGCCAACCAAATAAAAAAAAAAAATGTATTTTCTTCTCTCTGGCTCTTTTTCTCTCTCGCTGTCTGTCTCTCTCAATGTATCTTTCTCTCTGGTTTCTCGGCCTGCGGTCGTCTCTTTGGTATGTAGCCTGCCTTCGCCTCTTCTTGCTTGCTTTGTGCACTTTTATGCTTTGCTTTATTTGTTGTTTCGTTGTCCGCTCACACGACGTTCGCAGCAAAACTCGCTCTCTCGCACGCTGTTGCTGCCTCTCACTCTTACACTGTAGCGCACCGCTTACATTGCTTCTCATTATTCATTGAACGACAACGCTCCCTCGTTGCCCCACACATTCACACACACACACACACACACCCCTCTGACGATTTGCACGACGACGCTACGTACAATTCCAACTGCCTAAAGCGGAAAACCAATAAAAACGAATTGAATCGCAAAGCGTAAGTACAAAATAAAGCGAAAAAGGCTGGCACAGGCAAAACGAGAAAAAATGAAAGCTACAGCGGGCGCGCGACGAACGGTTCGGAGCGAAACGAAGCGGAGAGCGAACAGTACAGGCGGCGCATACAAGTTTTGCGTTTTGTCCACATTCTATGCCGAACTCGAGTTATAGTTATAATTATTGCTGCCGTGCTGCTGTTGCCTTCGTCTCGCCTATCTCTCGGCTTTTTATTTTTAATTTTGTTTGGTTGTCGCTCAATTTTTTCGTTGTACGAAGAGAGGGAGAGACAGACGAAACAGAGAGACATATTTTCATTACAGCCAATTAGTGTGCATTTCATAATTGTTTAAAAAAATATAAAATATATAAAAATGAAAACTACAATAGAAAATATTTTATATCCATATTTTATAAGCATTATTTTTCGTTCATTAAATATAGTTGAGAAAACTGCAATTGCACAAATATTCTAATCGGAAATCTGAATTTAATGTAACATATGGTAGCCAAAAAATCTAAAAATGTAATTTCTGAGAAACGTATGTATTGTATGTGTATACAATGTATGTAATACAAATCCATGAGCATTGAAAGCATCTTAGATGCATTTGCATTTATTAATACGAAAAATTTATTATTTTTTTTCCGAAAATGCAACCCTGTGCCGCCTTGCAAACAAGAAAATGACACGATGATGACGTTAATGGGAACTCGGTATGTGTGTGTATATTTATTACGCACACACACATGCACACAGATACAATACATACGCATACAGCAGCTCACGTACCTTATATACACACTCACACTCTCGCACTCAACGCAAACACACTCACACTGATGTCGACCGCAAAGTCATTTGATAATATTGTATTAGAATTTCACAAAGATACACTGTCTTTCCAATTAGATTATTTTGCACTCGCTTACAAGAGAATCATTCACAATATTGCCTTTTACGCCCCCGCCAATTGGTCGCTTCCAGTTTTTGCATAAACATTCGCTAAAATATGTTCTTATGACGCCATTATATGTATGGCTGTATGAAAAATTACTTGATTGTAGTGGTGACGGTGCGTGTATTTGTATGTGTGGAAAAAACTTTAGCAGCAGCAACAGTAGTAGAAAAATCAAAACGCCGCGCGGGTGAGAGGCGGTGGTGTACGGTGTACAGAGCAAAGCAAACTGAAAATTGAATGAGACGCGGAGGCAGCAGAAGCAGAAGCAGCAGCGCGATGTAAAGTTCTTCGTGAGGCGCGTTCGTTTCGTGCACTGCACGAATACACAGTGAGCACAAAAACACATTTCACACGTTACATATGTTGATGTGAAGTTTAGAACTGACTGACTATAAACTGGAATTTACAAGCGCTTAAAAATATATTAAAAATGAATGAAAAATATGTAATAATCGCCATTTAATATTTTTAGTATCTCAAAAATATATAATATACTATTTACGTAGTTGTTCTGTAATTATATTTCGAAGCCTATGCATCAGTCTACGGCAAAACAGCTACTTCAGTATTTATTCAAAATTAAATTATATCAGATGTTAAAAAATGTATGGGTTTATCAATATTTATCTTTATATATGGGAGTTTTTTTTAAGTATCTGTATCTGGTAAAATTTTTGCTTTCACTGTGTATTCATGCGGGGCTCTTATTTCGTGTTCGGTGTTCCTGTTTCTCGTGGGAGAGGCAAAGAGAGGTGAAGCAAAGAGAGACAGAGAGAACAGGAGAGATACAGAAACAGTGCGCCGTATCTGTGTGTATGTAAGTGCGTTGGTGTTCGATTGCGTTGTTCTTATTGACTGGCGTTGACTGACTGCGCGCTGCTTTTTGGGGCTTGTGCTTTGGCATAAAAAGGCGGTAAAAATATAAAGCTAAAATATGGCTGCATCCAAGTTGTACAATCCGCAACCTTGCAATACTGGCTCCATATTTGATTCCCAATTGGGATTAAACATATACATATATACTATATGCATACATATGCATTTGTGCATATGCACACATTTTACTTACAGCGGTCAGACCAGAAATCAAGCTCTTTTTGACTTGCCCACCACTCCTCTTTTTCTTGTATGTTGCAGCAGCAATAGCAGTAGCAGCAGGCGTCCCGCACCGCGACGCGTAAAATTCTTAATGGCGGCTGTAGACGACGTCACAATTTTTACCGCACAAGCTTATGTTATCTGGTTATAGGCCGCATTTTGCACTGCATTTACGCGTTTTTTATTGAAACTTTTTTACATATATTACTTCTTTATTTAGTTTTTTTTTTGCATCCATGCATTTCACACCACCGAGCACCTTGTTTTTATTTTTACAGTATCTTAACAGCGACAACAAATTTAACATTTGACTCAACTGCTAACTAACAGCAAACACTAAAAATTCCTGGAAGTAATGCGTTTACTTTGGTTTGCAACATTTGTTTGCTTTTAGCGTTGCATAAAATTTAAAAATATTTAAATAACTAATTTGTTAACAAATATTTATGATACCACAAAATTAGTTTAAACAAATATGAATAAGGCAATTTGAATTTACCAATTGCTAGCCAACCTCTAACAGAGAACTTTAGAAGGATTAACATACATATTCTACACATAAACCGAAGGTTGCCACGCAGTAAGAATCTTCGATCTGGTTCGATCTGTTTTACCTCAAAAAATGGTAAATAGAAAATTTTTACCTATTTTGAAGCTAGAATTTTTTTTAAGTTTTGCCGAATTTTTGTTTTGATAATTTTATTAGAATCAATATTGTCACTTCTCTCTTTGAGTGGTTATCAACTTCAAAACTTTCATCCTATTTTTATCTAATTTCGAACTTTAATTTTCTATTAAATTATTTTAAAACTTGCAATTTATCTAAAATGTAAATCAGTGTTGGCAACTTTGAGCTGTAGTGAAGGCTGCTGCCAACTTAGCTATTTTATAGCTAGTTCTGGCTATTTTTTTTTAGTTTTATCAAATAAAATATATTTTCAGCTAAGTTTTCTATTAAAATTTGTGGTAAAACTCTGCACAGTACCCACAAAATAAAATTAAGCTGCTTTCCTGCCAGAAATAACTATTGTTTTCCCTAAAAACTATTCAGCACTGGTGTGGAAGTCTACCACCCGTTTCAAAGGCTGCCACCCTGCAAAATTTTCCTATGTGGCAACATGTACCATTTTAATCAAATAGCAAAATAGGTGTGCTTCAAGAAAAATCAACTTATTTTTTAATTTTTCTTAAAATTGAAAATACAATTTTTAAATTTGTACAGCATTCTTATTAGAATTTTGCAGTTTTTTTTTATGTTTTTAGAATTAAAATTGAATCTAATTTTGTATTTTTAAGTTGCATCAAATTATTAATTTATTGCAATGCAATAGCATTATGAAATTTCCATTTACTTCAATTTGCATTGGTTGATTATTTGGGTAGTATTTTAGCTATTTTGCATCTCAATTTCAGCCATTTTTCGGATGCTTTCCAGACAGCTAAAGTTGGCAGCACTGGTGGGTAGACTGCACAGCTGATTTAGAAATGTAGTAGCAGTGCTGCCAGTTTGTTCTTCTTTAGTCTTACGGCTTTCATTTTAAAAATTTGGCAGTACTTTGTTTCAATTTTGTCATATTTGTCGATTTACTTAAATTAAATTTAGTTACGAAACGTCTCCCCCTTTGTCCAAACGAGCTTTCTGTAATCATACAAAAATTTAATTCAAACTAATTTTTTGACAAGAATATTGCTAAGAAACTGAAGTTTTAATTGGGCGCCATTTGAAGATTTTGATATAATGCGGCACGCTAACTTTTTATTTTTTGGTATTCTTCATAATATTATCGATAAGCGTAGGTTTGGTAAGGTAGATATATTAATATTGTTTATAAATTTAATCGGGAATCGGCGCAAATTCAACAGAATGTTAATCTAATGAATGAATAATGACTAATAGATCGGATTGAAAAATATTAATAAACAAAATAATAGACTTCAGTCATTATATTAAAATACCTTCAAGAAATATAATAAGGATGATGGATTTCAAGTAGATTAGTTTGTGATTTGCTTTATTTCGCGTTATAGTAAAATAAATTACAAAATAAAATACATTTGCATATAATTCGTATCCTTATAGTACTAAATATTAATTTTCTCACAAATTTGGGTTAATATTGCGCTGTGTATTATATTATTACGAATCGAACAAATATATGTTACTATATATTTAACCCAGGTCACGCCCCCTAATTGTGCTGAGCCTTAAGCATAGTTTTTCTTCTTGCATTGTCGATAAGGAAGCCGTTGGCTGTTGCTATCTATCAGTTAAGCCATTTATATATACATCTATGTATATATATGTGTATCAAGATGAAACTATTAAAAATCACATAATTAAAGGTAAAGGATAATAGAAAACAAAATTAAATTCGTAACAGGGCGCAGACACTTGCTTAAAATACAATATTTTTGAATTAGTTACTTTGGAATCCATTGAGATTAGTTCGATATTTGTTGTCGTTTTGACTAAACCAATTACACAAATTACAATGTTTTAATATTTAAGCTTTTTTGTACAGTGCACATTTACTACATTTTTCACTTTTTTTTTATTATTAATATATTTTTATTTTTTTTGGCAATTGGTTACGAGTTTCCTTTGCAGTAATTGATTTTTTTTAGGCATATTACTATTATTAAAATCATCCAAATCCTTGACTGCAATCGGTAGTTTCGCTTACAAGAATATACAAATATGCTGGCATAGTAATGTATATTATTGTGTGTATATAAAAAGTGGTCCTTAATTCGAGACAAATGTGTGTTTTGTTGTTGTGTGAGTTAAAAACATTCGTTTTCTTTTTTGTTTCTGGGTTTTAGATTCTGTCGGTGTAATTGGCTAAAAAACTTTCTCGTAAAGTTTATTAACGATATTACATGAAATTAAATTATACAATTAATTTTTTCATCTTTCTCCTTTTCAATATATCTAAATACATACATATATATGAGAAGTGTATAAGTTATAGTTAGATCGAAAAAAAGTTGTAGAAAATAAAGAAATTAATTTTCGCATTCAGTTATGGTTTAGTAAGGACAGAATGGGATACAGTACGAATCGACTTGGGTCTGCGCTACAAAATAAAATACAGTTTTGTTGTTTAGTTTTTAATAAGCTAATATAAATCACGATAATATGGCCACGCTGCGTCGCGGACCGCCCTGACTGATGTTGTCCATTGAGGACCATTTCTTGATGCCATTCTTAAGCGCCTCGGCAGTCACCTTGTCCTGCATTACCCGTGACATGGCCTCCAGCTTTTGGGCCCGCTCCTTCGACAGTGGCTCTGTGGGAAAATTTAGCTCATTTGCCTCGGCAAGCGTGCGCAAATCGAAATAATATTTGGCATAAACGGACGAGGGCACGTTAATGTTAAACTGCAGCAGCTCCAGAAATTGACGCTCCAGCTCATTCATATCTTCGACCGTAATATCCTTGAGTATCTGGCAGTAATCGACATTCCACACCGCCTGATCGTCCCACACTTTGGAGGCAAGCAGTATGGCACCTGCAAAAGCAAAAACTCGTTAGAAATGCAAAATAAAAATAAGTTGTTCGCTATTCGATGCCCAAGGATAAGTTATGGAAAACAAGTTTAGGATTATAAAAGAAATTACACGTTTTATGCTAAGCTAAACTAGTTACTTGCCACTTTATACTATGTAGTTGGTAACACAGAATTTTAATGTGCCAAGATGTTAAGAAGTTACTCGTTCTAATTTAGGTTTAAGTTGCTCGTTATCATTCCGACTAGTAAAAGTATAATAACAACGAGTTAAGCAAGGCTGATAAAACTAGGCTCTCGATTATCGTTATTCGCAAATCGCTACATTATGACGAGTAACAAGCTGACATTTGCCTTAACTACGCTCTAGCTACTCGTTAATTGATATTTCTCAACCAGACACGGACATTATTCGTCACGTGTAACGTGTAACAACAATATCAGTTGAAGAATATCAGACGGTCGTTACTTTATGACGTGTAGCAATCGGACATTCGTCTAAGCTACTTGTTACCCTACACTGACTGATATAAGGCCAAACTAACTCGTAGCTTTACGACGGGTAAGAGACAATATAAAGTTAAGAATTCCAACTAGAGTCGACTTACTCGTTAATTACCACACGTTACACAATGACTAACTCGTCAGTCTTGCATAGGACTACGACAGGTACAACTTTTCAAGTTACTTGCACTCGTTACTTTATGGACGAGTAACGACCGAAATAATAGATAATTAAATGACGAACATACCCAATACCATGCGCTTCCAATTGCATGGTCCCACATCGAGTTCCGCATAGGTAAGCAGACGCTCCAGATAGACTAGTGTTATGATCGCACACTCGGCCGTCAATTGGGCGGCATTGAAGAGCGTACGTACAAACTTGTAGATCTGACGATGCTCGGGATTCTGAGTGTCATAGTTCTCGGGCACATGATCATGCGTCAACGGATGCAGTTTCTCATCGAAAATGTCCAAGCGTCGATCCGATTGACGATTCTTGATGTGATAATAAATGGCCAGGGAGACACATTTGACCGTATTCTTAAGATTCGGCTGTGAGACAGTGCTGTCATCCAAATAGATGGTGGAACATGAGGAGCTCTTCTTTAAGCCACCACAACCTCCACCTGAGCTATTGGCACCTGGTGTATGAGCTCCTCCTCCGCCGCTGCCTTGTTGGGCGATTTGATGTTGTGAACGCTTGCGGGTCATTCCACCATTCTCCACCTTGGAGCGCTCTAGAAACATGGTAGCTGCTGTGGGATCAACAGACGGATCCTCTTCACCCTCGAGCGCTTCACGTTCCGAGATGTGTTGCAGATTCTGTTGATTCTCAAAGTTATCATTGCTGCTGCCCTGTTGATGATGGTGCTGATGATGTTGATGGTGATGGTGCACCGACATTGCGACATTTCCAGAACCATGATGACCACCATCCAGCTGATGCTGTGATGTGTGCGGCAACTGATGACGCTCCTCAAATACTGGCGGTATATCTTTCGATTTGCGATCCGATTGAGGACTGGAGTACGCACAGCATGAGTTCTTGTTGCCCATGGCTGATGGATTAATTCAATGCAAAATGCTGCTTACAATACAATAATAAATGCAACTGCTAAGCGTTTGACTAGTTGAATCTTCTCTTCTCTGACTCTCTCTCTGTCTCTCTGGCTGTCTCTCACTCACTTATTCCTTCTCTTAGTGAGTGTATCTGTCTTTTAATTAATTGGTTGGCCAATAATGTATCGCCTGCTGATGCACTTTGGATCTGTATGGGAACCTGGGCAGGATCTGGGCAGGAGTTGTGCTCACGCTATCGGTGCGTTACGATTTTTGGCACTTGCTCGTTTCGGTTGACAACTCGAGTCGGTTTCTATGTGCATGGCGCTGGTGTATCGTTCAACAATATCTGCTGCAACTGTTCCTGCTCCTGCTGCGTGCAACCAAGCGCCGAACAACAAAATAAACGAGCTGCAATTACAACATATTTATATATATTAATAAGTTAAGAGTCAAATAATTTAAGTAAAGCTCTGTAAATACAAAACATAGCGAAACCAATCAAATGAAGCACAAATAAATAAAATCATTTTCTTTTTAATAATAAAGAAAGATTATCTTGCAGAGTTCTGCATTGAATTTTCGATTGATATTTCCCATCACAGCTAAATGACAAGTGAAATTGATTAGTATTAGGTAAAATTGATGGAGAAATCTCAAAAGCAACAAGAGATTGTAGATGCATCCAATCCCAGGTATGATATAGTAGACCGACTAGACCGAAAGTAAACTAATTTAAACCAATTTTGTTGAGGATGTGTAAGACAGTTGAAAATCAGGTGTATGTAAAATTGGTGGAGATATAGAAAACAAACAACAACAATGGGATTAACTTTGCTTCCCTTAAGGCGTCGCACATTATAATACACTGAACACTCTGAAAGGGTATTTGAATAATTTATTCTTTTAATATTGATACTTCTTTTGCGAACGTTTTTCATTGTTTGTTTTCAATTACCTTTACGTTTTGTATTTATTTAAATAAAAAGCATTTGATAAAGATGCTGTTCGCAGCGTGTCGTGTGCTAAAGATAAAGATAAGATTTCCCTGTGCTGTTTATTTACTAAAGTGCTGGCGCTTAGATTATGGTGCAAAATTAATTAAGTCTAAGCACGACAATCGGCATTGGGCATGTGGATGGGGAGAGACCAGTGTAAAGGCGTGTGCCAAGTTAGATATGGACGCGCTGTTGCTTAATTTGGTTAGAGGCAACTTTTGCAACATGCTAAAGGTAGGTTGGGTGGAGTGGAGTGGGAGGAAGTGAATAACAGCTAAATATTTAGTGGGGCGGGGCCCGTATATTGGTCAGTCGTCTTGTCGCTCTGATAGGCTCATAGTTTTAGATAATTGTGTCATTGTCACTTGACCGAATCGTTTGCCTCTTACACATTTAATCATGGCCTTTTTCACAAACAACAAATAACCAAACACCAACAGCAACTACAACAACAACAGCAGCAGTCTCCCAACTTGCCGCTGCGTGCATGGCAACGCCATGAGCAAAAACTTTACACACACACACACACATGCAAATATATATATATACAAATACAGACAAGCCACTGCATACGTCAAACGTGCTGTTGTTAATTTCTTTTAAATAACACTCAATATGAACTGACTTATTTAAACATTTAACACACAGTGCATTGCAAAACTACAAAAAGTATGATGGAAATATTTGAGAACAAAACCGAGAAAATTACTTTTTTGTTGTGCAGCTACTTACAATAAACTGACAGTCAGCACGCAACGCAGACAATACCATTCACAGATGGCGCACACAAGCCATCAGCTGTTATTTGTACTCAAAATGGTTCGTTAACGAGCTTATATTGTTATATTGTTATCGATTGTCCAACTGAATAAATCTTAAATTTTACTTGATGCAAATCTTAAAATACAATTGCTTTGAAATTAAATATGCGAGATATAGTTGAGAATCTCTATTTGAAAAAAATGTATTTATTTGCTTTTAATTTTAATTAAGAATTTGAGGAGGAATAAATTAACCGATTTTGCATAGGAATCATGTACAATTTGCAATGTTTGTGATTCAAGTACTAAAATAAACATTGTTAAAAATAAAACAGCTATAAAACTATTCTATTTAAATATTATATATAAAAAAATTATATATAAAACTTTATTATATATAAAATAATTATATATATAACTTTATTATATAGAAAAATATATAATATATAAAACTATTCTTATTAAATAATTTTTAAGCTTGAAAAATAATGGGTAATAATTTTTATAATTAGCTTATAACGATCTGCTTCTAATGCTACGAAGTTGCCTGCCGTTGCTGATCCGTCTTCTGGGAGTGCCGAACACCAAGTCCTACGTACTGCCAGAAAGGCCGGTTTTTAAATACTGCGTGGAGGGTCTGTTAGCAAAGCTCTGTTATCTTAGCAGTGTCAATGTGAGTTTAACATGCCAATGTTAGTTTAACCGTGCCAATAACTTGATCAAAACTAAACCGATTTTCCAGCGGATTGTCATTTTAATCATGGTTTTAACCTCTAAATAAATAAATAAAATTTAAAATTTATTTATTTGTTTTTAATTTTTAATGAAACTCACATTTTTAATGTGTTTGCATTAAGCAAAATATCAGAAAATCAAATAAATTCTAACAAAAATTCTGGAAAAATACAAAAATACTAGCTTGAAAATTAAGAAATGTCACAGTTTTTACATAAAATGGTACGACTTGCCAACTCGAATATTTTTTCTGGGTTGCAGCTTTCGCCATTTTTTTTTTTAAAAGACATGATTGTAGGTTTAATAATATTTTTATTAGTATATTAAAAGTCATATGGTGTTATTATATATTCTTGAAAGTATTTTATAATAAGCACAAATCTCAGCCGATAAATATGCATATTAAATATTTTGAATTCAACTTAGAAATACTTATTTCTTTTCTTGGTAAACTTTTAGAGGCATTTTTCTTGTTTTGCGAAAATCTTGTAAGGTTAGTTGTAAATGAAACAAAATTATTTACAGATTTGTTTTGTGGGAATGAAATAAGTAATGTGCTTGTTTTAAAGTAGATTATCTTTATTAATTTGCACGACATACTGTGCACTTTTATTTACACAAAACTCACATACTCTTAGTTTGGTTTGGTTGGTTAAGTATTATTATATTGTTTTATTTCCCATAGTAGTTATTTTTCTTTAAATGTAATGATTGCTTTTAACTCATATACTTTTATGCATATCAATATAAATATATGTGTAGATTGTTATTATTATTATATTGACTTGCATTTGACTACTGAAAATGTTTGAGAAGGAAAAGCGATAGCAAATCATTTCTATCGTTTCCTAATGAAAGATTTCTTGAAAATTTGTGCAGAATAATAATTGGTATTTAATATTTATTTAAATACTTAAAAATGGAGTCAGAAATTCTTATTGTTATACATATGTATGCTTAATATTTGTTGATGCTACAAGACTACATTTTGCTAATAACGTTAAGACATAATATGTATGCTTGAATGTAGTATATGTTATTTAAATAACAGAGAGAATATAACAGTTTTATTTCTCTAATTAGCCAAACAACTGAAGGATATGCAAAGGACTTCAAATTTGACCTATGCCTTTGATTATTGATTATTTTTTGTACAGATTTAAACATACATATAGAAGAAACTGACCCTTACTGATAATAACCGACTATAACTCTGATTTTGCCTATTCGCTTTGAGCGTTTCAATTATTTCGATATTGATATTTTTAACAATATATATTATATGTACATATAGGTTATGTATTTGTTGTAATATATATTTATATATATATGTGCATATATGCATATGTATATGTATCTCATCTATGGTATGTTATGGTAGAGTATTTGTTGCAGCTAAGTACATAAGTAATAGATTAAATATACATACATATGTTATGTAAGTTACTAACTGTATTTTGTTGATTTTTTCGAATATGGTTAATACGGCATTTACACATACACCACACATATAAACATACATACATGAAATGTATATATGTCATACGGTTTGTTGTTACCAACTACAGTAGTCAATTACGAGTATTTACTACCTTAATAAAGCTATGATCCCAATTTCAGCTGATAATTTGGTACCTTACTGCTAAGCACATTTACCACTGCCCTTTGCTCTTTGCCCCGGCCCCTAGCCTGATGAAAATAAGGGGAATCCCCGCGCACTCGCTAGATCTATCAATCATCAATCGTCGATTGTCAATCAACGGTCAACTATCAACTGTCGCTGTGCAAAGGGCAATGGTAAATCTTAAAAGAATGGTCCCGCTATCAGACATTTTGAAAAACGTTTAAAACATTTTAGTTTGGATTCTTCTTCGAATACGAGAAAAACACACAAGAACTGAACTCAAAAGAAACGTGTTTAAAATATAAATATGTTGTAGTTACACACATTTTTTGGTTTTTTTTTCGGTTTTTGTTCACGTATAAAAATAAATATGCTTATGGTGACAATCAACACTCTTTCAATAGGGTGTAGTGTGCCATATTAGGTATTACAACTTAGTATATATAAATATTCATTCTTAACATTCATATATATATATATATATAGAATATGTTAGGTAGGTAGCCTTGTGCTTATATTGAGTGAAAATTCAAGTAAATATTTAGAAAGTCTGTTAGAGGTTGTTTAGAGATATTTACAGTTTTCTTTTCATCTTTTTATTTATATTTAGTTAGTTTAGTTTTTGTCAGGTATTTTAGTTAGGTACTTAATATCTAGACAGCCCTTGGCGTCGGTCGCTTCTTTAAAAATTGAGCAAAGATTCAAATCAAATGTAACCAAAGAAAAGTTCAATATTATATAAAAGTAAAGTTTTTAATTAAATAATTAGCATACAGAAGAGTTAAGAGAATTATACAATAGTTGAAAAAAACTTAAAAAATTATACATATTGTTAAAGAATAAACTTTGATTTAAATATAAACAAAACTCTATATATTAAGCTAATTAAATGCTTATCAATTGCTGAAAAAATACCCTACAACAAATGCCGCCTATTTACAGAGTTCCTGCTAGTGTTGTGCAATGCTCTAATATTTGCATATAGTGTTATAACTTTTACTGTTTTACTTTTTTACCATTTACTAACACAACTAATTGCAACGACAAATTATACATTCAGAAATCGCATATGGTATATATATCTGATATTTTGATTGATCATCCTCTACTAACATTTATCTATTGCGCGTAAATTTAGCTGCTACTAAACATTAATCAACACTGGACTTAGTATTCTTGGAATTATTCAATTGTACAGCTTTGCTTTGTTCTTACTACATAGTTTGCTTTCTTGCTGTCGGTGCGGTTTTATACGTCTATATATTATTTAAATTTATATTTGATCTATTGTTTAATAGATTGCTGCTTATGATTATGCGACTTATTTGACTACAGTATTTCAGTTAGAGCCGCGCCGCAAGTACAGTTATTTAGTTGTCAGTAGCGCCCTCTGTTGTCGTTTCCTTCTGCTCGTCAGCTGCAGTTTCCGTTTCCGCTGCGGGCTTTTCTTCGGCCGCAGCTTCGGCTTCTGCTTCAGCGGCGGCGGCCAGCGCTCGTGCCTCGGCATCTGTAGAAGGTATCGAAATAGGTATTAAAAGTTTTTTTATATTACCAAAAACATCGATACATCTCTAGAAAGGTAATAAAAGTTATCAGAGATTTTCTATCAATTATAGTCGATATATCGGTGTTTTTTTTTTTAAATATTAAATTAAAGTTTATATAAATTAAGGAAAATTAATAACTATATTAGTTACCTATGAATTAAATGGTTTTTATAAAAAATCATGGTCATGATATAGTAGATTGAAAGGTATTTAATAGCTCAGTTATAAAATCTTTTAAAAAACACTTAAATGTGTTATAAAGAAGATATAACTCTAAGATATGCCCAAGTTATGCTTATTGTTGAAAACATGCTATACTTAAAATAATAGCAAACCAATTCAAAATATATCAAGGAATAAAATAATTGTTGACACATAATAAGCTCAAGATTATTAGAGCACATCTTCAAGTTAACAATTGTTTTTAGTGCCAAAGAATATAAGAATTTTACATTAAATCAATCTTTAAATATAAAGATTTAAGAATCAGCAACGAATCGTAAAGATAATTTACGTATTGACAATTTTTATTTTTAAGAACTTTAACAACTTCTTATTGGTCTATTTATAATCTTTATTTGTGAATAAAAAATACTGTACATTATAAGCTATGATTGAATTGTAAATTGGGTTCAACTGCAATTCCAAAGGCTTTCTGCGACGGATAGTTTTCTTGGATACGTTTGAGTTTTGTCAATGGGTAGGTTGATAGATAGTTGCCTTTCTACGTTCTAAGAGCTCTGCGTAAGATTTAGGTTAAATGAAAATGCTAATTTTAATTGGTAAATCGAGATCAAAAGAGATGGCAGATTGAAATTCAATTATGCCATGGCTAATTTGACTACGAAAAGCGGCTAAAAGGCAATTTTGCGGAAAAGCAGAAAATTCAATTAATATGATGATAAAAGATGCATAAGCTAAGCTCGAGGCTGTATTAATAAAAGGTCAGGAGGTCATACCTTTGATGGCTTGCTCCTTCCAGATTCTCTTATTCTCGGTGAGGCAGGTCAGCCAGGGTTTGGAAATGGTGAACTTGGGAGTGCCACTAACAATACTCTTGCGTGTCATGGGGCATACATTTCGCTTCTTATCATCGTTGGGGTCCTCATCATAGTTGGAGGATGACTCCTCAGGCAATGGTGCCGGCTTGGACTTGATAACGGGCGCTATGGGGGCCAGAATATGCTCCAGCATATCAGACATGATGGTCATGCTGGGCTCGACAATGAAATCGATGAAGCCGATTTGTGATTCGGCAACAAGCGTATTTTTGCGATCGCAGAGCGGACTGAAGGGCAAACCGAGCTCCTTTTCAAGATCACCCTGGCGAAAGAATTCCTCGAGCAGGAGCATGGTCCAGCGATGATGGACATCCCAATGTTTGGCCGGGTGGGAGATATCACAGCAGTGCAAAACCAAAGACAAGGCCTTCGACTTGTCAATGGTCGGCTCCTGCAGCGTCAACAGGTTGCGCATAATCTTCAGCTGTTGAAAATGATAGGTCATATCGGTGGCCAGCACCATGTCAATGATGAGAGTGCGTAACTCTTTGTATTCCTCGCGTGATAAATGCGACAATATGTTGGCATCATCCTCCTTCATCAGCCGAAAACTAGCGCTCACATGATGATTCTCCAGCACGGCTCGATCATTGTAAAGCAGCGCTGTCTCCGATCCCGACATCACATGGAAATTGTTGGTGGTGCCCGTGTGCTCAAAGTCATGCAACAGGGCCGCCAGCAGCGAGGCAAATATTTCCAAGTCCGTTAGCCAATTCATCAATCCCGTGTTGCACAAACAATAATGCATCGATTGCATCACATCCACCGCATGCAGATTGTTGTGATATGGATTGCGATAGCGACAATATCCCTCCTCCACCCGATGCAGAAACGTCTCAAGCACTCCCGGTGCTATCTTAAACTTGTGCATCGCCCCATAACGATTCAATAGATCGTAGGCCACATATTTGATCACCTGTCCACTCGCTGCCTCCGTCAAGGCAAACACATCAAAAGTCCAGTCATCGAGATTCTAATTATGAGCAGATACAGAAAGTAAATCAATTTATTGCAAATATGTGGATGACTTATCAAAGAAATATGTAAGTGATCAAAATTATATTAAATTATAATTCATTATATTATATTCAGGCCTGTTCCGGTTTTCACTTCCACTTTTAGAGGATTTCTAAAAATGTTTTTTCTGACCTTGCATTTATTCTAAGTACTTTAAAAATATATTTGTTCACTTTATCAGACTTAAATTCAATACGCAAAAAATTTCCAAAATGAAATCAGAACAGGTTAAAGATTTTCACTTTCGATAAATCTTGCCGAAAGTAAAAATCGAAACAGGCTCGACCTACAAATAATTTAATCTTTATTTCTTTCTTTCATGTTTCAGGAATAGATTATTTCACACATTGTCTCCCTTTCGATCTTTTTACCTAATTTTCCTTAAAAAGTTTTGCATACTTTTTGGAGCTTGACAAAACCTAAAACAATTTTTGTGTAGTTTTTCTTTTTTTCGACTTATGGACAAGCAGATGTTTAAATATAACATGATGGTTGTCAAAATTTAAAAATTTGCATATTTTTAGGAATGGGGTGTAGAAAATCATATTGTTAGTCTGGTTCCATTATGTTTTTTAATATAACCCATTGTTATTATTAATAATTTTTATTAAATATTAAAGAAAATTACCAAAATAATGACTACTTTTAAGAAAAAAAAATTAGAACTAGGATTTGGAGTGAAAGATCAACTATTATATAGGTTAAGATATTATATATTTTAACTTTCTTCTGGTTTGGTCATTCTAAAATGATATGTACCATATACATATAAGAAAGTTATCGATAGATAAGAGCCTTTTAAACTGACTCTAGTTGTCGATAACTAATAAGAACTTTCTCGTTTTTAAAATTTTTTTTATATTAGAGAACTCACCTTTAGCAACTTGACCACATCGGGAGGAAATTGCATCAGCGTCGAGCTGGAGACGCGCCTGTAAATGCGATCCACAAAGATGCCGGCTCTTATGGCATGGGCCACGGATCGGAACTTGGGCTTCTCATCGGACCTGTTGCGAGTGGTGGCCATTTGACGGGTGAAGGTCGAGGCCAACCACTCGCGCACTTCCGGCGGCACTGCATCCGGCTGCACTTCGGATAGTTCATCATCCTCGTCGGCCAGGCGCCTACAGGGTATTCAGTGGGGTTTTTGGGAATGGGGTGTAGAAAAATCATATTGTTAGTCTGGTTCCATTATGTATTTTAATATAATTCATTGTTATTATTAATACTTTTTATTAAATATTAAAGAAAATTACCAAAACGTTTAATGAAAACTCAATTAAAATTAAGTTCAAATAAAGAGTTTTTTTTAAGCGCAATTTTGTTTGTGCTTTTTGTTTTATTTTTGTGTTGATTAGCTTAAGTTACAGAAAGAAACGTAAAAGAAGATAACCAAGGAGTAAAACAACAAAATAACTTAAACAAAGAAAATGAAAAGAAATTAAGAATCTTTGTGTTCTTTTGGGAAAGGAAAAGTCGGTGGATGGGTGCTGGGAAAAACATTTTTAATTTTCTTTTCATATGTGGAAAGAGTTAAAACAATAAACAGGAAAAAATTGTATTAAAAGTGCAGTCAAGAGAACGAAAAGGAGAATAATTAGTTAAAACAAGTTCAGACATTGTATGCAAAAATACGCTAAAAAGCTGAACAGGCAGTGCATGCTTTTATATATATATATGTGTGTGTGTGAAAGGTTTGTGTGTGTGTGTGTGTTGAGTTGGTTACTAAAGGAATTCACTAATTGCATGCGAAGATTTTGGTATCGCAGGTGCAACAACAAACGTGCAACGTGCAACAAAGACGCTAGAACGCAAGTCCTTTAACATTCACTTCCGACTTAAGACTTGGGAGTGAGAAATTATAAATACATAGAACCTCTGTATGCCATTATGTACCGTAATTGGCATTGGTAACACAATCTGAAATAACAGACTAATTGGACAATTAGTTGTGTATCGGAGAAAAACGACGGCTTGAAGACTTTGCAGACTCAATCAGTGCATATTTCCATAACAACCATTTGACTGGCCTTCTCAGCTAAGCTTGAATTTCCAACAAAGTTTCCAAGAAACAGGCCGACACACACACACACACACACACACGCATAGCATTCACACAGCAGGTAAGTGTATTAAGGAAGAAAACTGAAAAAAGAAAGCATTAAAAAGTTGCTCGTTATGTAACAGAGAGTTGCAAAGCTGCATAAGCACTCAGGCAGACGCGTTCTTGCCCCAATCGACTTAAGCAAATTAGCGCAAGACTCAATTATGGTTAATTATTCGCAGTGCAGTAACAACAACAGCAACTAGACGACAGTAGACTCCTTCCTCCATTATCAACACTGAGAAAGTTATCATTAGCAATAGAAAATTCATAACTACGATTATGTCTATCGACTGTTACAAGTTTGCTTCAAAAAGCACTTATCGACTTGCTTTAAATAATCATTATATTTTACTTGAGATTTAAAAAAGCAAACTAATTAACCGATCTTTCTAATTCTTGAGATTTATTCACATTACAAAATTTTATTTCTTAAATTTTCTCAGATTTTTTTTTATTGACCAGACAAATTAGTAAGGCAGGTGAATACTATGTGTCAACATAGTTAAGATTTCTGAATTGTGTATCTCCAACAGTGAACTATACACAATGCGTTTATTGCTTTAATAATTAAAAGAGCAAAATTCCTATTATGAAATAATACTATTATGTTAAGACACATATATCCATGTACGTTTAAGCAGCTATTTTGTTTTGGCTTTGGATAAATTATAATAGACTGATTAATTTTGCTAGCAATTTAAGTGAATTATAATTTTTTTAATTTTTGATATTCAATGTGATTTGAATCCAACGTTATTTCAAAAATTTGTTAAGCGCAGCCAACTTATTTGTCGACTTCAATCATGTGCTCGGAACTTACGAATTTTTGCATAATTTAAAATGCGAAAAATCAAAAACAGCACAGCATAAACTTGGATAAATAATCCCAAATGTGTAAATATTGTTCTAGCTAGTTTAGCTACGAAAATTTCTCCAAGAAACCAAAACTTTAACTGAAGCTGATGTTCCCTTTTTTATTTAAAACAAAAAGCAACCAAATATATTGGTATGGTAATTTCGCCATGAACTCCTTTCCAGGGAAATGTGGCTACTGAAAATTTAGAATTCTAAGAATTTTCTATTCTATTCAGTACACATACTAAATTCCAAATAGTTTGTTAGTTCCTGTTAGCCACATGCTGTTGGCCAAGTTACATAACTCTAACCGCAAGAGCCTTCTTTCAACCACCCCACCCCCCTATCTAACAGTGTTACCACTGTGACGCCCATAATTTGTGTGCTTTATGTAGGAAAACAAGTTACATGTAACTATTGCAATGATATTTCACTCCTATTTTGCATTGTTGCATTAGTTGTTTTATTTCGTACTATTTTTTTTTAGTTGAGAAGTAAATTGTGAAGTAAACTACGAATAATTTATGTAATACCATTCCGTTTTCATGGCATGCTCCGCTTCAGTGATACACAACATATTTTTCTTTTTTAAAAATGTTTTTCTTTACTTATTTTTGTTTTTTAAATAGTAGTAGAACACTTTTGGAATTTGCACGTAGTATGTAGTACTATGTAGTAGATTCGCACCTTTTCTTCTTATCCTGTGTCTCCTGGGCGCGATACTGAATTATGAACTGTATTAGCTCAACGGTTATGACGCTTTGACGACTGCTTTCACGCCTCAGGCGACTCATCGCAACGATCACGAAGCAAATGCTTCTGATTCTGCTCGTCACTGGCGCTGCTGCTTCTAATTCTGCTGCTGCTATTCCTTTCGTAGCTGTTGTTGTTGCTATTATAGACATGGATTGGCGTCGAATAAATTGACTTTGTGTCAATGTCAATTGTTTTCTATTCTATTTATTCTCACATTCGCATTCGCACATTCGAAATTAACCGTAATTTATCACTGTTAGCAGAGTGACTGTCACGAGAGCGGAAGTGTAGTAGTATAGAGAGAGGGAGACTTTAGGCTTGCAATTAGCGCAAAATGCGCTTTTAATGATAACTTTAAGGAGTGAGAGCGGGATGACAGCTGGCAACACACGTGTGCAAATATTTGTGCAGCTGTTTTGTTGGTTTTAGTTTCGTTTTCGGTTTTTGGCTGTTTCTTGGCGTTTGAAATCTTTAGCAGCAGTTGCTGCCTTATTGCGGCGCTTGTAGTTTTCTCATTGCGAGTTAAATTTAAACTAAATGTTATGCCAGGCCCGCAAAACTGCCACAACATCGCGAAACAGGAGCTGTTTGCGTGCTCAAGGAAGCTCCGTTAGCCTGTGAGCTGTGCGTGATGTTCTATGTAGTATAGTAGCATGTAGTATATGGTAGTAGTAACTACTCGTACTACCAGAAAGTCGACCACACGCCAGGCAGTAGGGACTACTGTAAAACACTGTACGGGCTATATCAATTATGTCAGCAAGTAGAAAAAGAAAATAAAATGTAGGAACTCAGCTCGAATTAAGCTCAGAGTGAGAGAGACAGACAGAGAGACGGAGACGGAGACAGTAAGTGCAAAGAGCAAAGAGCACAGGGGCAACTATTATGTGCAAAAGTAGCGTCGTATATTTCTTTTACTACTACTGCTTATTTCCACAAAACAATTACACAAAATGCTACAAGGCATCACCAACAACAACAACAAGAACAACATCAACAGCAATAATAGCTATAGGTATGGCTATATCCTGGCTCTTTGGCTGTCTGATAAACACGACAACGTCACGAGTACAAAAGGTTTCCTTTTTAAGCCTTGGCGTTTGCCGTTATTGTGTTTAATGACTTTGCATGCCAGTGAGAATCTCAAGATGGCGGACAAGGAACCGCTCGAGGTCGTACCCTCCTCCAAAGGTGGGGCAACTGCTCCTTCTTTTTTCGACCATCACCTTTCGACGTTATAAATGTAAGAACTTTTGTTTATTTCACCAATTGCATTTGATTACAATTACAATACCAATTTCAATTACGAATTGAATTCCCGAAGCAGCTTACAACTGAATTGCGTGCGTGGCCACGTTTGTTAAATGAATCAGTTATTGGCACATGAAAGCTCGTATTATATGCAGTTAGAAATCACGCAAGCGAGAGCGCCTTAAGAGAGGCAACAGGTTGCCAGGTTACTAATTGGCAACTTAAGCTGCTTACCTAGCTGTCTCACTCGAACACTTTAAATGCAGCGTAAGCCGCGTGTAGATATTGCGTTTAAAGTAGTTCTGCAAAATACGTTGCATACCTTTGTGTTTTTAATTGGCACTTATCGGAAAAAAATAATTAAAAATTAATTCTATCTCGAATTATACGCAGCTGGAAATCACATAAGCGAGAACGCCTTAGGAGAGACAACAGATTGCTTATTAGATTCTTCAGCTAAGAAGCTACTCGCACAGTAAGTTCAACGCATGGACAACACTTTTCCTACTTTTTGTTATTTTTTTTAATTGGCATTCAACGGGAAAAGTGCATAATTATTTCTATCTCGTATTATATTCAGTTTGAAGTGAATTTAGAAAATACGCCGCATACACCACCAATGAAGAACAATATTATTAAAGTGTCTTAAAGTTGGTAAATTTAATACAGTTAAAGTATTAAAAAAGCACGGAATAGAACTTTATATTTTTGTTACGAAACAGTCTTAAAATCTTAAGGGGGTCTTCTCATTCAAAACCCGTTTTTTGGACCCTTTTTAAAAAAATTCTTATTTGAAAACGCAAAGAATAATTGAAAACTTTTTTTATTTATTGTATTACAAAAGGTCCAAAGTAAATAAAAAATTTTTTTTGCCCCGATGCGAGGGGTGTTCAAAAAGTAATGAGACTTCAAAGTTGGGGGTTGAAAAAAAAGGTGTCGTCACGGCGGCCACGATTCCGGGTCTCCGGAGCGTCGGAAATGAAAAAAAAAAACGGGGTTATAATCAGTATAGATGTAATTTTCGGGTGAAGCAAGATCATAATTTTGTGATTTTTTTTGACAAAATGGCGGCCATTCAAAAAAAAAATTTCAATTTCGGGCTTTTTTTTGTAGTTTAGTGTAAAAAAAAAAATAGTAAAATTTTTTTTAAAATTATGATCTTGCTTCACCCGAAAATGGTGACAATTCTGAGTCGATTCCACTTTGTTTCATGAAAATCGGTTCAGTTGAACTGGAGATATCATGGCCGCCAGTTCGAAAAACGTGGTTTCGAGATAAACGCGTTTAAAGTTTGAAGTTTGAAGAAAATAGCTCATTTTGACGAAGACCTTGCTTCACAAAAAAGGCTGTATCTTCTGAAGTATTTTGAATTTCAAAAAATCCTTTTAGGGGCATATTCACAACTACCCAAGCTATAAATAAATGCAAAAAAAAAAAAGACCTAAAAAAAAAGTTCCTCAATGAGAAGACCCCCTTAAGTCAACAATTCACAGCTTAAAGTTATTTGGCACAAAATGCGTAGAAAAACATTTTGTGGCATTGTGCGTTGATTTTAGGGCTCATTTGATGCCAGAGCGGCAATGAAGCCCAGAACAAATGATAATGTGGATCTCCTCACTCCCTGAAAACATCATCCACTTAATAGTTATGCGTGCAATTTCCTGTGCCCATGCCTGAAGCATTTTTGCCGTTGCCGCCATACACGGGAAATTGTTGCCAAATTGACAACATTGTTTTCTGTCAATGATTTTCGTTTACCGGAGGCTTTTGAAAATCTCCCCCGTCCCCACAGTTCTCCCCCTATTCGTACAGCTCACTTATAGACCATTTGGCAGGACATGCGAGTAACATCACAAAGGCCAGAAGCAAGCATCATTGCGTGTGCGGAATCATTAGATTGAAAACCTTGGGAATGCTGAGTTGCTCGAGATGTTTTGAAATAAGATTCCGAGAGGAATTAAAAAAAAAACCGGGTTTCTATAGAAAGCTACGCGGGGTATCTAATCTGAAATAAATCTATAATTTCTGTAATCTTTTGATTTTCTCAACACTATATATATTTCCCAACGAATTATCCCGGGATAATTTAAGGTAATTTCACATCTTGGATTTTTATTATTAGTATTAAGATTCATATTTTTATATTATTTAATTTAATATTTTATCCATTTAATATAAAGTAATAAATTTATTATGTATACTTTATCTTGCAATAAACTTTCGTTTGCTTTTAGGAAATATTTCCACTTTCTATAAGTTTTTCATAGTTTCTTTGTTTTTGTTTATTTCCACTATATATAATTTTTTGTCTTTTCTGGGGAATTTAATTGATATACTTCACATTTTTTCTCACATAACTGCTAGAGCGCCCCTCGTAAGCATTCTTTGCTCAGAGGCAGACTGATTAAAGTGTGTGCTCGGCGCTCCGTTGTTTTGTTGTCATTGTTTTGGTGCTGCTGTTACCTAAAGGACCGCGAGTAGCATTAGGACATCAGCTAGAAGGTCCTTTTGAATTCGATGCGCCTATTTTCGGTCAGGTTTCCCCCAAAGGAAACCGTTGCTTATGTGGCAAAAATTGGCAGTTAACATCATTTATTATTGATTTTCACTTTGGCCAAATAGATACTAGCCATGGGCCTTAACTCCTGTCCACACTGTCTGCGTACAAGTAAAAGTGTTGTGGGCTGTTTGCTCGGGTTTCTTTTTGTGTTTCTTTTTGGGTCAATTAATGGGGCTTTGCGCGAAAGATGATTGATGATTGCGAGCCGTTATCCATATAAATTGTACTAACAATTGGCGACCTTCAACTTGTATTGGCCAACACACACAAAATTGACCTAGTTCTTTACATTTTCATGGGGGTTGCGCTCCATTTTCGCATTTCAATTCGATCTGCAGGTGAATTGCCGAAATGAATCATTCAATGTTGTATATGTGTTTGTGCGTATACTATTTAAATCAATGTTAATTTTTATTAATGACACATTGGCAATTACTTTTTAGGCTTTGGTCGTTGCGGCATGACGGGTTGAAAATTTGTATTTTTAATTATGATTTATTGAAAATGCGCGTTCTACGATTTTAACATTTTTCACGCGCGTCTGCCGCGTTCGATTGTGAGAGTCCAAAAACTGAAAACACATTAAAATCATTTGCCACCTTATCGGCATGAATGAAGCCGCAAATTGTATTTAATTTGTGAAATTTGTACTAGTGATATTGACGGCGCCCCTTCACACATATCTAACTCAAATTTTACAAAAAAAAATGCGGTGTCTTCTTCATTATATATTTATTATTGAATTTTATTATTATTTTTTTTTTATCATAATTAAACAAAGCGAAAGTTGCGTCAGCAAATGGACTGATAAGCAAATTGAAACTTTATTATGGGACAGCAGTGTAAGCAGGTGATCAAAAGTCTACAAGGGAGTATTGTCATACTTTTTTGGACACAACTCTAGTATATTATTATTCTTGGTCAGCTTTGGAGACTGAAAGTCATTTGTATAAATAAAATAAAGTGAATTGAACGGCGAAAGTGGGCGTTTTTAAAAGCTCACTGAGCTCAAGACTTACTTCCACGTCAGATGGCTTAAGAGAGGAGACGCTTTTGAGCCGCCAGCTCTCTGGGCGACAAATGACATGCTAAACTAATTTTTGGTGTCATCCGCACATGTTTAACATTGAATTCAACTGACAGGAGACGCCCACAAGTGACTTGTCCTGCGGCGTTAGCTTGATTAATTTTTGGCAGACAAGTGCTTAGTGAGTGACACAAACAAAGAGGGAGAGAGGGAGACAGACAGAGAGTGAATAAGAAAGACGCAAATCATTGCTGTGGCTGCGGTTGCAGGGTGGGGGTAATTGTATTTTGGTGAGTGCAACAATAAAATAAGAGCAAGACGACAACACAAACACAGACACAATTTGGAGAGTGAGTGCGAGAAGTGCAAATGTGTGATAGAGGAGAGGGAGAGAGAGAGAGACAAACCGCAAGCGTGTGTATCGTTTATTGCTGTCGCAATCGTTGATGCTGATTATGCTATGACGGGCATAGCTGAGGACATGTGTGGAGCTGCTGCGACAGACGGTGGCAGTGGCGGACGTTATGGTCTGGGTGGCAGAGTTGCATCTATGTATGTTACATGAAAGACAAAACAACAACATGAACAAAATAACATTCAAAAACAAAACAAAACGACGCCAGGGATGAGCGAGAAAATATTACAAAATGTCAAAGATTAGTCGATCTCATCCCACAACCATTACTCTTCGAGTCGAGAGCTGACAACTTAATGCCAATGGCAACCAAAATTGTCGTCAAGCGACAAGTCAATCAACCTAATTACTCATATTCAAAACGAATAGAGCGCAGGATATCAAAAAACAACAACAACGAAAAGAGAGAGAGGAGAGAGAGATGCGCGGCCAACGAACGCTGAAAACAAAGAAGATGCTCAGATATGCAAAGCTCAATCAAGCACAGCAAGAAAACCTTTAATAAGAAAATAAATATTTTTCTTTACTGCACTTTTTTTTAAACCAAGTTTTTATTATCTATGTACATATAATGGAAATGTCTTATCGTATTTGTTTATCTCCACTGGGTTCAAAGACTTTTAAAGTGATTCGCTGTTACAACTGTTAAAATGGTTTAGAAATCGACTATAAAAACAAATTGCATGAATCATAAGAATGCTTCTTCATGTCCTTCCATAATTTCATACTTTATCCTTTTTTGCAGCAAGTGCATAAAGAGCGTAGTGGGACCTTGTCCCTTAATAAGCCTGCTGGGAGCTGTTATGGCGCTGCTTGGATTGGATGGCTTTGCTGCTTCAACGAATCTCTTCTCTTTGTTGGCAGTTTCAATTTTGTCGCATTTGTTTCACTCGCCCAGCTTATTTCTCAGCTCCTCTGCTGCTGCTTCAAGTGCAGCAATGCATATAAATGGCGGTCAATGGCAAGTCGTTTGTTATGCGGCGGTTGGGATTCGCCTCGCGATTAGAAAATGGTCGACTAGGGACAGCAACTACATTTTGCTCTCTCTTTAAAGCTCAATTTTAATTGGTTACCCAACTAGAGTTGAGTGCGTGTCGTGCTTTCTTATGCTCCAAAACGATAGGTAAACACTTTGGTACTAAATAGTGCTGCAGGAGCAGTATTTTTCCGTAATAGCATGTTGAAAATTGTATCGCTCACGGGCACATCTCTAGTTGCAAGTGCAACTGCACACTAATTACGTTTTGGCAACGGGTGGAGAAATGGCGTTGGCAGCATCCGTTGTGTCTACGGATATCGTTGCATGCAGTTGGTTGCGTTTTCAATTACTTGCCTGATTGCTCGACTTGGGGACTTAATAAGTAGCCAAATGACAAAATGAAGGTCACGCATGATGCAGATTAACGATTTGTAAGCGTCCTCTGCAGTTGATCGAGAATCTCATCGATGTTAGATTTGCGTCAGTTGCTAATTATCGCAACTATCGATTATAAAAAAGAGACATATCAACGAATGATTGAACAAGTTCACACGACACCTAAAGTCTGCTTATAGAAAGTCGAGTTGCTGCATTAATTTAACGTTTTTCTTTAATACGCTTTTATATTGTGTAATTAGTAAGCAAATATTCAATCAATTCAATGAACTGGCAGCAATTATTAAATCTTGATTTAAAAACATTTAAATACTATTTTTAAACTGGATAAAACAATTTAAATGTATACACCAATGTAGTTTTTAATAATAAACATCTAGGAACTAAGCGCAGAGATATACAGAGTGCATAGATTTTTCTTCACAAAAAAATGGTAACCAGAATTCGTAATTTACGGCCAATTCGAAGATATTTTCATCAAGGAACCATAGTTCTAAAATAAGCGAGGATCAGGAATTAATTGTAGAAGTATTATTTCTTGGTGAAAACATCTTAGAAATGACCATAGATTAAGAATTTGGGATACAGTTTTTAAATTTTTTTGAGCTTAAACAACGTTGCACCCTAATGCACAATGTTAAACTGCGATTTTGGCCACATGAGATTTGGTTGTGTGGTTTCTATGAGGAAGGAAGGAGACTGTAGTCGTTTAAAGAGTGGCTGCGTTTCTTCGATTCCAGCGCCAGACAGTCGCATCGTCGCACACGTAGATAAGGACACTGGCATCCCGTGAGAAGGCGATTTGGCGGACGGTGGCCACGCTGCGAGGATTGTGCAGAGTGGTCATGTGAGCGCCTTCCGGATCACTCGGATCCATTTCCCAGACATAAACCTTGCCCTGTTGATTGCCCAGGGCGATGACCTTCTGCCAGGGATTGAAGCCGAAGCGCACAAACCAAATCTCGCACTCATCATACTCGAATTCGGCAATGATCGTGCAGGAGGAATCACTTGGCTTCAGTTGCTCGAAGCTCTGATGCAGCTGGCCAGGCTTCCAGCAGACGATGGCATTCTCACAGGACTTGGACAGCACAAAGTTGCCAAACCATTGGACACAGTCCACATAGTTGCGATGGATGTCACGTGTGGAAAAGTCGGGAAAATGCTTGGTGATTGTGGGAAATGGTAGTGTTGATTTCTCCTGGCTAAACGTGTGCGACAATTCAATCTTGTGCTGAAACTCCGGCGTATTGAGGCACCACAATTTCAGGGAATGATCCATGCCGCTGCTCACAATGCGATCGCCACGCATATTGAAATCAATGGACAGCACCTCATCCCGATGACCCTCGACACCGCCAAAGATCGCAATGCAGACATGGCTTTCGATGTTCCACAGGCGTATGGCATGATCCTTGCTGCCCGAGAGCAGCAGCTGCAAATTGTGCGGATGGAACTTGAGCTCATTAATAGCCTGTCCGTGTCCAATGTAGTTGCCAACCGCCTCGTTCTGCTCGATGTCAATGACGCGTATGACGCCGCGGTAACCAGCTGCCGCAAGCAGCGGCGCCGACGTCTTCAGGTCATATGACCAGGCGCAGGTGTAGAAAACCTCATCGGGCTGTCAGGAAACAGGATAGTACTTCTTTAATAACTCCGGGGAAGACAAATGAACCATTGAACTGGTTCAGCAAATTGAACTAGAAATGCCAACACTACTTACATCCGGATCTGCATAGCAGTGAAGTAACGTCAAGCCTCCCTTGCGTGGACACTCGTAGACGGTGCAACGATTGCTGCCCGCTGTGGCAAACACTTGTGGCTCATCCTTGCCGAGCAGCGTGTTGAACGTCACACCAAATATGTTTGCTCCATGATTCTCCTTGACATGTGAGCTTGAGATGCATAGATTTTTTGTTTTCGTTTTAAATGTTGCTCTTTCTTATTCTCTGCAACTTACTCGTATTTGTAGGCAGCGCCGTTTTTGGGCTTCGATTTGGTGCTGCGTCGACCGCGACGCTTACTGCGCGTACTCGACGCCGGCGATTTGCTTCTTGAAGTTGTGCTATTTGTTGTAAAGCTCGCCGATTCGTCCTACATATGTTTGTAAACCAAGCGTCAAGCGTAAATTGTAAATTCATTAATTTCATTTCAGCTGCAATTTGCCATGTATTTAACTTACGCCGCACGATTCATCCGACTCATCGGGCTCGTTGCCATTTTTTACTTTATCGCTGCTCATGCCAATTTTCCACAAGCACACACACTTTTTGCACCACAGCCAATTCGAAATAAACAATTTATCTTGTGCGTAAACAATTTAAACAACTAAAAAACAAGTGTTTTTGCTCACTTTTGGCGCAAAAACAATGTGATTAGCGTTGCCACTGCGCGATCAACTAGAACTGGTAAATTTATTAACAGCGTGCTGTTATTAAACATATCGATAGTCATTTGGTGTATCGATTAGCTAAAGCTAGCGTCTGTAAACAATGTTAGTCCGTAACATTCCTTTTTGAGTAAAGTGATCGATCAACAGTTCGCGCTCTTTTGTTTGATTTAAATTTAAGGTTATGATAATTCTAATAGTGCAACAACTTTGCAATAATTTTTTAAAATTTTTAATTTCGAAATTAAATAAAGGTGAACATTTACTATATAAAGAATTAAAGTTCATCACCTCTCGGGGAGAGAAGTTACATTAATTCTGAAAAGTTATCAGAAAATTGACAAAATTCTAACAAAAACAATAAATGTAAAAAATGTATTTTTTATAAATGTTACTTTTTGATACTTATAACTAAATCAGAAATAGTTTTCTGGTTGCAACCTTCGCTTAAAGACGTTGAATTTTTAACAAACGAGATATTAGGGGGAAATATAATTGTTAATCAGGAAACTTAGATTTTTCATTATTCATGGCAGAGAATAATAAAAATAAACCGATTACACTACTTTTAAAGTGCAAATGAACACTACCCGTAACCCACTTCGAAGAAAACTTGGAAAGAATCTTTTTTTGACAGATGGCCAACAAAGGTCCAGTTCACAAACTGTATAACAATAAAATACATGCGCAAGCAAAGCAAACAATAACAATTTCTTAGCAAAAATGATGAGGAGTACGATCACATGCTATGGATTTAAGGGTGAAAGGACATTTACAAAAGTATGCATTGAACAAATATATGTAAGAATATGTAACAATGTACAAACGCAGCACAATGGTCGGGGACAACAGAGTACAGAGAGCGTAGAAGAGGAAAATAGTGTACAAAATATTGGGAATTATATTTTATGTAAACAATATATATATTTTATATACAAAAATAGTTGAAGCGATTAAAATAGGGGACTAGACAATATTTACAGCTGTAGAAAGTAAACGCAGACAATTCTGAAGGTATATAGACAGAAGTTAGATATAGAGAGAAAGACAGACAGAGATTAGAAATAGAGAGAGTAGTTTTATTTTTTGTTGTTTCTTCTGGATTTGTGTTGGTTAACATAATGTAACAACGTAAAAAGACAACGAAAAACGTTAAATATTGTACAAGAACTGAAAATGCATACAAAATTACGCTAATTAATTCAGTATTAAACCATTATTCAAGTACGTTTTATTCGTCGACATTGATCTCGCCCAGACGGGAGTGCGCAGGCGTCTTTGTCGCTGAACGGTCGCTTTATTACTGCAACTGCTACTGCTGGAAACACTTTGACCACTTGCATCAGTCGCTGTCGCCGTTGTCGTCGCTGTTGTTGTTGTTGTCGTCGCTGTTGCTGTCGACGTCTCCGTCTCTGTCGCTATTGCTTGCTCTTCGCTAACAGTTTCGAGTGTTTTGATCGCAACTTCTCCATCTCCCGGGTCCGTTGGTGGCCCAGTGGGTCCACTGTGCGTTTGCGGGGCCAATGAGACACCTTTCGTACGACTCTCTATGCTCGTTTGATTGTCCGACGACTGCGACGCTTGCTCCTCTGTAGCTGCCTTGTGCTGCAGGCTGCAGCTGGTGTTTGAGGAGTTGTTGTTGTTGAGATTTTTGCAGTTGCCGTCATTGCAGCGCTGCTTGGCGGACTCACTGAAGGAGTTGGCAGTCAAGTGTTTTTTCGCACAGCAGTTGGCAGTGAGTAAAAGCGAACCGATACAGACAAACAAATTTTTTTTTGATACGAAAGAGTTGCCGGATCGTTTGTTGGCGTTTTTGTATGTTTCGTTATCGTTTTCAATTTGTATCATGTATTTTTTTCATTGTGTGAATTTTTATTTTGTGTTGAAAATATGATAGAAAGAAAAAATAAAGTTACATCAGTTGAAGTTTTTTCTTTTTACATTGATAAAGTCATTAGTGTGAGTGGATTAGTTTGTCCAAAGCTGCACAAAGGAACAAAGCGCACAAAAAGTATTGCATACTTTTTGCCTGATGAATTTCTAAAACTTTTTTTTTGTTGTTGTTTACCCCAAACGTCAGCTTCATGTGTGGCAGGCACTTTCCCACACAATTCCTACGCAAATCGAACAATCGTGTCATGTTGTGAATAATTTATAGTAGTTGCCCAATGTATACGTTCAATTGAGTCTATGATAAATTTACGCTGTGAGTGACTGGAACATTGGAGCATTTAATTGAAAACTCGTCTGAAGTAAATAATAAAAATTCATTGTGTAACTGAAATTTGCATATCAGCTTTGAAAATGAAATGGAAACTTCCCAAATAATTCGTAGAGACAAGAATTAAGTTTAAAAATAGCAAGCGTACAAAAGTAGAGACAGATGATACCTGATAAACACGAAGTGGACCAATTCTTCAAGATACTTAGTAGAGACATTGATAATAAAATACACCAAGAGCTTATATAGTGTATGTGTTAAAAAGAAAAAGAGTTGGACTGTTTGCACAAGTATATAGTGCTTTTTTGAAAGAAGAATATTATCACACGATTCGAAAAGTTGAAGAAATAGACTAAACTATCTCTAAAATATACGCTTTATCTGACTTATAAATGCCACTTAATATATATTAAAAAAAAAAAATATTTAAAAATTTATAATATTTTTTATTTTTAAAATTTTAATTATTTAAAAATTATAATAATTCTTTTTATGAATTGGGATAGATGAGAGGATAGATGTGATGATATATCGTTGCTGCGATACTGCAGAGCAAGGCAATAAAACTTAGTAGAGTATTCAGTTTACTCGACATATAAACTGAAAATAGCACTACAACGTATGAGAGAAAGTTAAAGAGTTAGAAATAGTTATAGATAGATAGATAGATAGATAGATAGAGAGAGAGAGAGAGAGAGAGGGAGAAGTTAAAGAAAGATTTGAGGGTGAGGTGAATATAGTAGTTGTTCTGGTTTGTGGGTGGGTAAGTAAGATTGTAGTTGATGTGAGCACGCGTTGAGGTTAAGAGGAGTAGAGAGAGAGAGAGAGAGTAGAGTTAAAAATCAACAAAGTTAACGACAAACCAAAGCTCAGAATGACTCTAAAAAGACTTACTCTTCGCTTTCAACGGATGAAGACGCAATCTGCCCCAATTTACTTTTACCTGTTGTGGGGCTTCTGCATAAACAACAGATACACACAGATATAAAAAGAAATAAAAATAAGTATATAAAACGTGTGAAAGTTGTAAACGGAAAAACGATTAAAATCAGAAAGAAATTGTTGTTAGTTAAAGTATGTGATAGATTATCATGTTATAGGTAGTAGTAGTTTATGCATGTAAGAGATCCGATGGAAAACCCAATACATGAAACTGGTTTGAAGCTTGCCTTGAGTGCAATCCGAATGCAAATTCAATAATTATTTTTTTATATAAGTTCGAACTACGAGTACTCAACATTATATGGATAACCTACTGATAATACACGCTAAAGCCTCAACCAATTGTATGATCCCCGAAAGCGCCAGCAAAATTTGATTTCGTATTATTATATTTTTCTGTTTTTTTTGTTTTTTTGCCGGTTCATGATAAGATTTTTTGGTTAGAAAATGGCGCCAAATAGTAGCTATGTATAAATGGTGCGGAGAAACACAGCAAAGTTGCCACCTACCTTGACTCGTCTATGAAGACCGCTTCGAGCACACGCGCCGCATAATGCAGATTGCGCTGCATGTCCTCATACGCGACGGTCTCATGATCCATGCGTCGCAGCAGGCTGCGGATTCTGCAACGGGAAAATCAACGATTAGTTGGGATCAGGCACGATGGTCTAACGATTAATTTTGATTTTTAATTTGTGATTTACGAGAATGTGAAAATAAAATTAAATGGTGAAATTATGAACTTCAATGGATGTATTTGATTCGAAAATTTTGGAAAGAATTTCAAAACTTCTTAACTGAAATCAAATTAAAGAATTATTGTAGTCAATAAATGTTAAAAAAATAAAGACCGTTGGAAGTTCTTAAAATAATCTGAGAATATCATTAAAAAAGTAATAGTCGAATAATTTAAATTATCTATTTTAATGTTGTCATCAAAATAAAATGTTGATACTGAATTTATTCATTGTCAAAAAAATAGATAATATAAATTTGGATAAGTTTGAAGATTATAACTATATACTGCTGTATTTGGTGTATTGCAATCAAATTTGTCAGTAATACATTTCTATTAACATACATGTAAAGATTTAAATATACATATGCATTACTTATTTTTGTTTAATTTATGCGTAACTTAAATACTCATTAAGTTTGTATTCAACATGGTATGGTATAACAACTCACCTGATGGCTGCTTTATTGAGGGCATCTGGCGTATCGACAGGTGGCAAATGTTCCGTTTCCCATATATCAGACATCGATAAGTTGGAGCCCGTTTCGACCGAGTGATCCGACGAGTGATCAATACCGGGTATAACTGAACCAGTGGGACCGACGCTTATTGAATTCGGATATTCGATAGTGTCGCGACTCAGTCTATAATCATAGGTTTGTCGGTCGGTAGACCTCGCGATTTGTGGATTATCGGTTGCGAAATTCGTTTGATTCGGAGACGAGGGCTGCATTTTGCCGGCCGTGTTTGAGCCGCTTGTTGTTGATGTTTTTGCTGTGGTGTAATCCCCGGTGCGTTTGTCAGCAGCCGCCGTGGTTGCGGATGATCCGTTAGTGCCCCGGGCACTTAGACGCTCCGCAAGTGATTCACTGAGCGGCGTCTGGAAAAAACTTATGCTGGCCGATGAGGGCGAGGCGATTGATTGCGTCTGTGAATCGATCTGTGTGAAATTCTTGCGACTATTCGATCGCCGTACAATGGTGAGTGAGCCGTGCTCTGTAATATATATTGCAAACAGAACGGCAAATAATGAGAAGTGTAAGATGGTTTTGACTTATTTCATCTAAATATTTTCTCCAGCTGGCTGACACTTGAACTAGACACACTTTGATTTAACAAAGCGACAATTTCCAATTTTGGTTTATTCCTGAATAAAATACACAGTCGCTTCCAAATATTAAAATGAATCTTGAATATATATTACAAACTAGACGATGAAATTGGAAAAAGTAAATTAACGATTACTTTTATCACTTTCAAATTTTTGAACGTTACTTATATAAAAGACAACATGGAAGGTTTGTGCTGTATTCAAGAGTATTTTATAAGAACTAGTTTTGATAACAAACTTTATATTAAATATTTCTATAAGTTTATAATCAACTTGATACAATTTTAATATTGCTTAAAACATCAACTTTTCTTTCTTATTTTGTTTGCTTCTTATAGAATCAGATAAGTTTAAACATTATTATTTACACATCATCAAACATTTTCATATTTAAGGACACTGAACTAAACTGAACTCTTTCCTACAAGCTTGGGAGGTAAATCAATAATTTATTCAATGACTTAAATTTAAATTTTTCTTTCTAATAATGTTAACTTCTTATAGAATTAGATAAGTTTAAACATTATCATTTACACATCATCAAACATTTTCATATTTAAGGACACTGAACTAAACTGAACTCTTTCCTACAAGCTTGTCAGATAAATCAATAATTTATTCAATGACTTAAACTCATTGTAGCATACAATTCTTTATTTAGCTTAACCCGAAGTGCAAATGTAACTGCTTAACGAGCAACCCAGTGAGTTTTCCCTCCTCAGGCTAACTGGGGTCCTTTTTAGGAAAGCGTTGCAAAAAAAATCGAAGCTCCTTCCAGAGATACAAGCGTAAATTGCAAAAGATTTATCTGTTAGCTAAGAGCGTTGGGTATTGAGAATGGCAGCTACAAGAAAACGAAAACAAAAGGGAAAATTCTTCAAGTGCCGCAGCTCCTGAGGCATCAACGCGCCAACGTTTCAACTTGGTGGCGCCACCCACTTGGTCTGTTAACTGCAGCACATTTATTTATTTTATTTTTTTTCTTTTTTGGCAAACGCGCTGTTGGCTTCGCATTGTATCTTCGCTAGCTGAAGGACTCACCATAAAATTCGCTTTATGCTGCACTTAAATTTATGTTACACTCGAGAATCCTTCCACGCTTAACTACTGCGCCAGTCTTTGAAGCATTTGAGAAGCTGCTTATCGAGTCTCGACTTGCGAGTCTCGAGTTGCGATTTGGGTTGATGAAATGTTTTATGTTACTTTTACTGGCCATTGCTCTTTCTACCCCATGCGTTTTAATGAGTTCAGCATGCCAAAAATCATGACAAAATGTGCTTAAATTGTTGACTGCTCAGGTAGCCAGAGATCTAACATAAAATCTGTGCGGTCTCATCTTGCTGCATTCAGAACTTCCAGCATATTTGGTATGAACATGTTTCCTTATGAAAAATGTAAAAGTTGAGGTTAACTTACTTGCCACTTGACCATTTATTGTCGCATTGCCGCCCAGGTCACAGCTTGTGGGGCTCTGTTCACCGTTATCGGGTCCAGATGTTCCTGCTGATGTTGCACCACCACTGGAAGCAGCACCAGTTCCACTGTTGCCACCGCTGGCCGCACCACCGCCACCACCAGCACTGTTGTTGCTGCCACCTGTGCCGGCGTTAGCCTCCTCACGTTTGCTTGGCAAATTCTCTGGTGTGCTGGCAACTGTAAGCATAAAATTAGATGCAAGAAAATGCCTTTAGAAAATTATCTATATATTGTTGTTTTATTTTCAAATCGCATTTCAACAGGTCTCAACATAATATTACTACCTAGATATATCCATAGAAAATACATACATGCATTTTCCCAAAGGTTTTTTTTACTTCTGTCAATCGCTTAAATCAGCCCTTTTTTGAGTGGGCTTGTAATGCTGTTAGGCTTAGCTAAAGTGTATTGTTATACCCCATAGCCATAAGGGTCGCAAGGGTAAGCCGAGAACACACTATGCATATTGTATGAGTCTTGTGTGTAACTATCTGCAGATGGATACTAGTTGAAAAGTAGAGGCATAACATCGTAGATAGTTGTTATTAAGAATCAACAAAAAAAACTATAAACAATAGTGCAAGTCGATAAACCCTAATTAACAGCTGATTATATTTAAAGTGGAGTCAATTAGAGACAATTTCAAATAAATGGAATGTCATAATGTTATTATATTAAAAGTAAAATTCAAAATAACATTCAGTTGAAAATATAAAAACATATATAATAGAATTTCTTGCTTTATTTTTTATAATTATAAATCCAAGAGTTTTTATTAATGGAAACATTATTTTATTTGCTTTACTTATAAGCAAAAAAATCTTAGTTTTTTATTTTAAAGAGTATTCAAGAAGTGTATTTGCCATTTCTCTTTATTTATTTTGATTTTGTTCAACTTTAGAACTTATCCCTTTGCTTTGTTCAAGCATTCTTTGCTTTTCTGGGAAATAAGTTACATAAATTTTAGATTGAAATTGCTTTTTATTCTCTGGAAGCCTTTTATAAACAGTGAAGCCTGCTTTTGACAAGGTCAACAGCTGGTGCAGCAATTGCGGCCAATTTTTGATGTATTTTTTTTTTTTTTTTGCATATTAAACATTGACTTGGTAGTCACATCTTGCTAATAGACAAAATAAATTTATTTAATATATAGCCCTGACTGAGGTGTCAATTGTTACGACAAACTGTTGTGTACAATATTGTAAGTACCCTGTAGAATAGAAGATAATTGTTTACAGGCATTAATTATATTCTGGTTAAGTATGACTATAGAAAATCAGAACAGTTAGTGAAGTAAGCTTGGAGATGCACTAGAGGGTGTGATCAAGTCGTGTAAATAATTGACATAATTAATCAGGGGATTTTTTTTTTTATTATATGTAAAGTTTTAGTTGCGTAACGATGCGGCTAAGCTTGTACTGAGTTGATATGCGTCTAATTTGCATATAAAACAATGCTATCGACTGTTCGAAACTTCAGTCTAACTTGTCTAACGAGTTGAAAGGTTCTAATCAACAATTAAACACCATGCGCTTCCTCGCATTTTTTGCTATTTTCCTGTTGGCTTTGGTGGCATTCAGCAGCGCCGATGAAAAGGCATCGAATTGTCCTTGCCCAAGGAATAGGGAACCAGTTTGTGGCAGCGATAATCATACCTATTCCAATATCTGTTTGCTAAACTGTGAAGCCAAACATTCAGGTAGCGATCTGCATGTTGTCAAGAATGGAGAATGCTAGGTTCCCAACCAGAATCACAACAATACGAATACAGCTGTGACACAAATTTTGAAATATTTTATAAGATAATAATTGAATAAATAATAACGACCATTGCAAATTATACACGTTTATTTATTTACCCAAGTGCTCTTTAAATTATTTAGGATTGTTTAATCAGCAAAACTAATACCAACTAAAAGTAATAAATTGGGTTTTTATGGCAGGGCTGCATTGGATTTTAAATGGAATGACATAAATTAGATAACAACATATGTGTAAACACGTTGTTAGGAATTAAAGAACATTATAATAATAATTTGTTGATTTGTTGTTTTATTTTAATCTCTAATATGATTGACATAAAATTATAAAGAAACGGCAATTAATATTTTCCAAAATTTTGAGTGCTGTATTAAATATCTACTTCATATTGAAGTAATTATAAAGAATTATGTTGCTGCTGCTGAAATAATGCAATACTTAGAATGACTCATAAAATGATGAAAGATAAAGTTTGTGCAACAATGTTATTATTGTTAACATTTCAGATTTTATAACGGGGAGCTCTCAAACATGTTCACTTATAGGTAAAACGACTAAATCATTCAAAACGGAATCAGTGATTCACAAGGGAACACAACCAGCCCTGTAGATTGAGTATCTCTCGAGTGCATCTGATTTATAGCTGTTTATAGTTGGGCCAGATAAAGTCAGTCGCTATCAAGTAGAACTCCATATGGTTTTATTTTATTTTTCTTTTTGCTGATAAGCACAAATATATCAAATATTTATTGATGAATCAGTGGCTTTTATGCGGTTCAGTAACGATTTTCAATTTATTTTTTTTTATTCATTTTTGGTTGAATGCTTGTATTTAAAAAAATATTTTATATAATCCTGCTTAACATTCGCCGGTTCTCAGGAGCTTCAAACTGCGTCCAGAACGCTCCATACTGCGTTGTTCACATTCGAACAGACATCTATTGCTATAGGTGACATCATTGCTGCCACAGACTGGTTCCATGTTTCGTGGACATGGACAGATGGCCCTGCCACCAGATTTATCCTCTGGATGTCCGTTAACATAGGCTCCCAATAGCAGACACAGGGCCAACAGCAAACTCAGTAATTTCATGTTTTCAATAGGTTAATCCGCAAGCGACTCAGAACTGATACTGACTCAATGGGTTTCTGTATGCTCGACTATAGCCTAACTGGGACCTGGAACATTATCTTATCGTAAGCTCATTCTATTGGTAATTTTTGCCTAATATCTGTTTGTGCTCTTTGTTTTTGTACTTTATGTGAATTGAAACTACCAAGCATACTAACGTGAATAATTAGCAATATATTTGAAAATTTGTTTGCTTTGTTTGACATTGAGCTGTTTTTCGTTATGTATTTATTATTCGAAACAAATGCGCTTTAGTTAATTTGGTTGACGCTAAAAAGCTGTTTACTAAAAGCTTTTCGCGTTGCCAACTAACTTTTATTCTATAGAGCTGTTTCGCTCTCTCGTTCACTCACTCTCTTAATTAGATATGAGCAATTGTCGATATTTCACGACACAATAAATGCGAGATCTACGATGTATGAAATTTAATCAAACAGTGTGAAACAGTGGCTATTAATTTAATAGAAAACATTATTTCATTTTACATTGTTACTTTTATTTTTGATTAATTCTCTAAATTTAAATACATTTTTGTTAATTAACTGATGTTTTATTAAATTTTCATTTACGGCAATATAGCATATTTAATATTGTGTTTCTTTAATTCTTCATTTATTATAAATAACATACAACATAAAATGAAATAAAAACACAACACTCGCTCATCTCTAATATTAAACTACTCTTTTTCTCTTCTTCACTCTGTTTTTCTCTCTCTTTCTCTTTGTTGTTCAACCTATTTGCTCTGAAGTGTTGTTATCAACTGCGTAAAGTGTAACTTTGTAGCACATTGACGTGTCGATCGAACAGAGCTCTTGATAATCATTAGGTGGGTAAAGTAATTGAGGTGAAATAGCCCATTAAATTGTGTAAATTGCAGACGCACTTACTTAACATTTAATTAATGAAAAGCCATAATAATATAATATTTTCAACGTTTACTCTCGTATATATATCAATTTGGCGCACTCTATTGTTGTCTAAATAACAAACGACAGGCATTGTTATATATGGGTACTAGTAATTCCATCAATTTGAAGAACTTTCGGTCACTTGGGAAATTAGACTAAAGCACACGATAACTTTTCCAACTTAGTTTGAATATTGACACTGCCATGCGCGTTTCTTTGGGTCTTTGGGGCTCCGGGCTGATGTTGGTGTTGATGCTCTTCCTAAATGGCTGGATGCCTGTGGCTTCTATCAATTGCCAGCCTTGTAAATTGCTGGAGGCGCGCAAAACACATGCAAATGAAATGCTAAACAATTTCAATGAGACGACTAAAGCAAAACATTGAATGAGCAGTTGTTTTTGTTTTCAAGTGAATATACACTCAAACAGACAAATAATCATCCACTTGTTGACTAATTAGTAAAACTGACGCATACTCAGATAGCACTCAGAGCTACTCAACTTCTCAATCTCCCAGCCATCGTCATATAATACATTTTCTTTGCTTTGCTTTGCTTTTGAAGCTCAGTGCAAATTCAACGCTTGACGAACAACGTTACCAGAGAATCTCGGGAGAATCTTTTTTTTTGTTTTGTATAGAAATCCAAAAGTTAATTATATTTTGCAGTACTATCAATTGAAATATGAAGTCTTTGAATTTATTTGCACTGCTTCTCTTTGTCTGCGTCGTCTTCTTGGCCAGGTCCGAGGCCAGCTTTTGTCCGTGCAATCTGAAGGAAAAGGGACAGGTGTGCGGCTCCAATGGCGTTACCTTTGTGAACCGTTGTGAATTCGAGTGCACACAGCGGGATTACAAGAAACTGGGACGCACTCTCAACATTAAAAATTTGGGACCTTGCTAAAGTTGCCTTTAATTATGCGCTGTGAATAATTTCGAACTCTGCTTGCAAAAGATATGAATCTTATAATCATTATTTAAATATTCTCAATTCTTTGTTATTCAATGTTAATTCCTACTGAAATAAAAAAGAAAATAAACATCATGTGAAATAAGTTGTTTTAAATTTATTATTCCTCAATGATTAAAGCCTTTTTAAATATATAAAAATTGGTAAATGGAAAAAGATAATAAACCGAGAATGTTTCTTAGTCAAAATCAAAATCTGTACTGTTAAACAAATTGCAAAAAATTTCCGAAATACAAATTTAAATAATAAAAATAAATTACATTTAATGTTTAAATTTACTTGACACTTGCTTCACTCTACATAATTAATGCACTCAGGTATAAATAATTATCGATATACGAGTATATCGATTGTTCAAACTGAATCAGTAATTTAATGTGTGGAAACGGAATAATTTAAATGAATTTGATTGCGATTTTTAATGAGAAATGCGCTGAAGCGTGTCTATGTACTACTTATATGTATTTATCGAGTATATATGCAAATAATGCCATTTAATGCCAATTAAAAGTAGCAGCAACTGATGACGTATCACTGATTTCGTTTCCATTGACAGACCGATCCCCATTTCCCACTTTTGGTTCTGATATCGTTCAAGTATTCGTCTCACGCACATCAATCAAATTGTGCATAATTAATCGACTCCAGCGGTTTGCAGTGTTTTCTCAATTTTTTCTCACTCTCTCTTGCTTCGGATTTTCAGATTACTGACAATGTGATTTATTAACTGGTGTCTCGCTGTTGTTAATTGAATCTCAATACATGCGACGCAACTGTCAAATTACTCAAAATATGCTTAAATGCCCACCGTGCAACATTTTCGGTAACGGCAACGATAACTGCGAATCATTTATGCAGCATTCTGTGGCACCACAAACAGGCCATGGGGGACGACTACCGTTTGCTTTATGACAGGAAGCTGTCAGCTGCGGTAAATGAAAGGAATGTTTTTATTAAAAAGATAATACAACGTCAAGTTGAATGTTGACATCAGCCTTTATCTTTTGTTTACATTTGCTCAATACAGTCAAAATGGTTGGCATAGTGGGGATTTCGGAGTTTGCACACTCCCAAATTCATAACAGACATGATAAGACTGAAAAGCAATAGAATTTTCGTATAAATTGTATTTTGTTTAAATATTTACATTGTTTTTTTTAAACATTTTTTTAAAACGCTAAAACCGAATTGGAAATTAAATTATTAATTATATTGTGCCCAAATTTCATCCTCCTCTTCTTTACCGTATAGTTTTATATATATATATATATATATATATAATATAAAAGAGGGACTGGGAGCGTGGCCTAAGAGAGGGACTGGAAGCGGTGCCTGGGAGAGGGACTGGGAGCGGGGCCTAAGAGAGGGACTTGGAGCGGGTCCTGGGAGAGGGACTGGGAGCGGGGCCTAAGAGAGGGACTGGGAGCGGGGCCTAAGAGAGGGACTGGGAGCGGGTCCTGGGAGAGGGACTGGGATCGGGGCCTAAGAGAGGGACTGGGAGCGGGTCCTGGGAGAGGGACTGGAAGCGGGGCCTAAGAGAGGGACTGGGAGCGGGGCCTAAGAGAGGGACTGGGAGCGGGGCCTAAGAGAGGGACTGGGATCGGGGCCTAAGAGAGGGACTGGGAGCGGGGCCTATATATATATATATATATATAGAATTAAAAAGTGTCGTACGAAACTTTGTTTTAATATTGATAGCTTAGACATAATTCTGCGGAAGTGCTTTTTGGAATAGAATTTCAATAAAATATTCTCTTTATAGGTATGACTAAGTAACGTAGCTACAATCTAATCTTAAAGCAACTTATAGTGCCAGCTAAATTAACTTTGCTGTGAAGCTGTAAATCTTAAACTTGGCAGTCTAGCAGGTGTGTTTTATCTATATCTTAGAATACAAAAAACCTGAGCATACTTTTGGGATTGAATAAAAATAATATATGATAGAGCGTAACTAATATTTAATAATAACCATGATATAATACATGATATATATATCATGGTAAACCTTTTAAGCTTTATGTTGATTGACTGCTTTTAGTCCAAGGATTATTTATAAGTCTATAGATTAAATATGACCTATTGTTACTACAGGTCTGTCTGGGGTGCATACGTTAATATTGATAACTAAGTGCGTAGATAAGTAATACATAATACAGGTTAATGACGAGCAGTAAAACGAAAACAGAGCCTATTTTAATATATAAATATTATACTATATAGGCTTACACAATCTCAACGAATGACAACAAAGCGGCGTTGTTGTAATCGATTTTGATAACAAGTATTTGATAAGCGTAAACGAATATGAAATGGCAACGCAAATAGCAATCAAAGAGCACGATTTTACCTTTTACTTTTTTTGTATCCTGACGGAAACAGAACCAATTTGCTTGCACTTAAGGGTTGTCACCCCATCTCACAACAAAAATGCGAGTAAATAAAATAGATAAGTATGAAAGTTGTACAAAAGGGAGAAGTAAATATTTTAGGCATATGTTTTGGGTGCGTGCGTTAAAATTTGAATAAGCGAGAAGCAAGACTTAAATCTAATCAGCGTCCGTTTTTTGTGAATGTTGACTGTATTTTTAATATATATTTCACAAGTATATGACGAAACGCGCGTCGCTTTGATATTATTAAATATTTACATATTAAAATATATGTGCGCGTTTGGACTGCCTGCTATTTATTCATGTGGCTGCCACCGATTGAAAGGTGCCCAAAAATTCCATCCTAAGGTTTTGCCTGACACAAACACACACACGCACACACACAAAAGGTTGTTGTGTATGCATGTTTGTGTGTGAGTGTGTGTCTGTGTGTGTTTGGGTGTTGTTTTGCCGGTTCGCGACGCAATTCAATCAGCACACGACATGAAAATGAAAGGTAAGCCTCAGTCTCGACCTCCTCCTTATCCGTGGTGTCCTGACGGACAGGACGTGGTCGGTTCAGGCAGATAGACGACAGGTTGGGATTAGCAGATTTAAAAGTTGTTCCAAACCAACTTTCTCCTTCTATTTTTAATATTTTTTTATTTAACGCGCCGCAAGTTTAACATGGATCGAAAGGAATTTCAATATTTGTACGTATATGTGAATTTCAGACATTTACACACGTGCAAAACACTTGAATTACGCCCTTTGCAGCCACATCCGTTAGCTCCTTTATCATGTCAAACCCTTTTCATTTCACATTTACCATGTTATGTTACTGGAATTTAATAAATTGTTAAAGAAAATCTTTCAAATTATGCTGTGCAGTCTCCATAAACTTGGCTGGCAACTTTGGCCAAGATATTTCAAATGAGGTATGTGGTTGCGTGAGCATGTGTGTGTGTGTGTGTTTGTGTGTGTGTGTGCATGTGTTGCCAAGGGAAAACCCCTTTGGCTGACAGAAGGAATCATGTACTCGTAGTATATTATGCAAGCAACGTCGACTGAATTACAATGTTGCGAAATGTTTTAATTAGGCAACCAGAAGCTATGCAAGCTTCTAAAGCCAGCCGCAGGTATTAGCAATAGGAAGGTAAATGCAGGTGGGCTTACAATACTGAGCTAACACAGTCCCTTCCCTTTACTTTCCCCCTAACTTTGTTGCCATCGCATTCCACTTTGTTGCACGGAAGTTCGCGGTTGGACCCAAACAAAATGGAAATTCAACGTGCTAAATGGCGAGCAATCTGTAGCAGAAAACAGGATAAGGGTCAGGTAGAAGTAGAGTTTGAAATAGATAGAAAACAGCGATAAAAATGCCTTATAAAGTAGCACTAATTTTTTTTTGACTGAAAAAAAGTTACACACGCAAATGAAAAAAAATTTTAAAGTAAACATAACCCTTACATAACTACTAATTAAAAGTGTTCTGTACTTTGTTGCTTTTAATTAAAAGTATGTAATAACGTACAATGTACATTGTATATATATAAACATTTGAATGGTTGATTATGTTAATTAAATGGCGAGTTTGGCAAGTCTATTGTAAAGTTATTTTTATTCTAAATACATATTTTAGGAAGATTGTCTGCCACATAAGACTGGACTGTAGTAATAAAAATAAACGGACTTTAAAAGGAAATAAAAGAATATTTAACGGAGTAAATAAAATTATTCACATTATAGAACTTAAGCAGACTTCTGATTGCTAATAATTACATAAGATTTGAGATAAGATATAATATTTATAAATATAAATGTTTATTCATTTAATACTAGATACAAATACAATATTGCTAGTAATAAAAAGGATATTATAATCAATGTATTCCTAAGAAAGTGCAGTTAATTAAAAGGAATAAACAAACTTATGCTCAATGCTTTTAATAATTAATTAACTGCAACTTAACCATGTTTTGATTGTACACAACTTTTAGAACTGAACTGGTTCTTAAAGTTCCAACTTGTTAGTTGTTTGTCAAACGTAATTATAAACTAAAAGCTGGTTCCAACTTGGAACTTCTCAGTCAAACTTATTTGTTTGTTCTGAGAATCTCATTACTGTCATTCAGTAAATATAGTTAAACTTAAAAATGAAGAAACTAAACTGATTAAGGCGACATTAAACTGTGTTTAAACTAATTAATTCTTGGTCATATAGTACTTATTGTATGTTTTTGAATGTTCAACCTTTCTATATATTTGTTCAAATGGTTAATTTCCTTCAAGTTTTCGTTAGGCAATTAAAAATAGTAAGTCAAGTCTATTGAAAATGTATTTAAGATGTGTTGGTCAAACGTTGACCAGTTGGACAAATATTTAGTTGATCTAATCAAAAGTAAATAAAAAAACAGGAATTCAACGGAAGTAAATAAAGTCGGTGACTATAAAAAGCCGCTGATAATTGTTTCGAGTCATAAAAAAGTGTAACAATTTCATTGAGTGAAGATGGGTGTGAAATGGTGTTTATTTTTCGGGTTAAGCATAGTCCTTTCTATGGATTGGACACGGTCTGAGCTTATAAGGGCTCATCCGCCAGGAAAAAACGACAATTGGTGGCGTCACGAGGTCTTTTATCAGATCTATCCGAGATCTTTTAAAGATAGCGATGGCGATGGTATTGGTGATCTTAAAGGCATTACTTCGAAGCTGCAATACTTTGCGGATACGGGTATCACATCCGTTTGGTTGAGCCCCATTTTCGAGTCACCCATGGTGGATTTTGGCTATGATATATCCGATTATCGGGCTATACAACCGGAATATGGCACTTTGAAGGACTTTGACGAACTGATAGCGAAAGCCAAAAGACTGGGTATTAAGATCATACTGGACTTTGTACCTAACCACACTTCGGATCAGCATGAATGGTTCATCAAGTCCGCAGCCAATGAGCCAGGCTATGAGAGTTTCTATGTGTGGGAGAATGGTATACTATTGGAGAATGGAACTCGAGTGCCTCCAAATAACTGGGTATCCGTATTCTCGGACTCCGCTTGGGAGTGGAACTCGCAGAGGCAACAGTTCTATTTGCATCAATTTACCAAGGGACAGCCTGATCTCAATTATCGTAATCCCAAGGTTCTTCAGGCCATGGATGATATATTGATTTATTGGTTAAATAGAGGAGTTGCCGGTTTCCGCATCGATGCTGTCATCTATGTTTTTGAGGATAAGGAACTTCGTGACGAACCTTTTAGTGGCACTACAAGCGATCCCAATTCTGTGGATTATCTGCAACATATCTATACTAGAAATCAACCCGAGGTTTATCCTCTTGTTCAGCATTGGCGCCAACTACTCGACAATTACTCGGCTATGAATTCCGGGTCAGTTAGGATTATGATGCTAGAAGCTTATTCGGATTTGAAACATTTGATGAACTACTATGAGGATGATAGGGGTGTACAGGGTGCACAATTTCCATTCAATTTTGACTTTATAACCGAACTCAATGAGAACTCGACGGCTCAGGACTTTGTATTTTATATCGAGAGGTGGCTTATCTATATGCCCGTCGGACATGTACCCAACTGGGTAATGGGTAATCATGATAATCCGCGTGTGGCCTCCAGATATGGCGTCAGGTCAGTAGATGCCATGAATATGCTGCTGATGACATTACCAGGCATTGCTGTTACCTATTATGTAAGTTGACAATTCTCGAAATACCCTGTTTTACATCTGATTTATTTATAGGGTGAGGAGCTTGGCATGCAGGATTATCGTGACATCAGTTTTGAAGATACGGTAGATCAACCCGCCTGTGATGCTGGTGACGTTAACTACACATGGATCTCTCGCGATCCGGAACGAACACCCATGCAGTGGAGTGATGAGAGAAATGCGGGTTTCTCTAGCGGAGACTCCACCTGGTTGCCAGTGCATCCCAATTATCGGGAATTGAATTTGCGTGCCCAGCAAAGAGCATCACGCAGTCATTACAAAGTCTATCAATCTCTGCTCAAGTTGAGGAATTTGCATGTGTTGCAAGAAGGATCATTCACAGCACAGGCTCTCAATAGCAGAGTATTTGCCTTGAAGCGGTGAGTGGAAAGTTTTTCAGATATAAATTACAAATAATACCTTTTTTTTTTTTTAGTGAACTAAAGGGTCATCCTACCGTGTTGACCATCATAAATGTGGGCAATCGCCGTCAGCAGGTGGATGTCAGTGATTTTATTAATCTACCCAATCGTTTAACTCTGCTCGTTGTTGGCATCAACTCACAGTACAGGGTCGGAGAGCGTCTAAGGCCCGACGATATCAATTTGGCACCTTATGAGGGTCTCGTTATAAGTCTTAAAGCTCACAAGTAGTTGAGTGTATCGATTGTACTCGTTCAAAAGTCGTTCGTGTATAAATATAAAATAAGGTAATATAAACAATAATAAATTACTTTTATTCAAAATATCAGTGCACATATAAAAATATTTTAGATGAATCAGAAAAAAATTTATTACAAAATAAATTAATTAATTTTCATAATAATTAAAAAACTTGACGGAATTATGTTGAATGACTAAATTCTAACCATTGCAGTTATTTGAGCGCCTAAACATAAACCATAACTAATCGATCAATAGGATCGTTAAAAATTGCTAAAATAAATTTAAAAACAAAGAAAAAATGCTGAAAATCAAATTTTTGTTGTTAAAATAATATATTATATTATACTCATAAGGTTATTAATATTATATTTATCAAGTTGCAATTAATTTCCAGCTATTTCAACTCAGCTGCACTTCACTGAAAACTCATTTCAATTTCAATTTCCACTTACATTTCATTTAAATTGTCATATTACTTAACACTTAAATACGCTTCTGAGCGTTTTAATTGAATTGAGTTCTGTTCGTGCTTGTTGTTGTTGCACTTTCTCCAAAATATTTCATAACTGTCAACATTGCTGACTGCTGCAGATAAATTGTTGTTGAGTGTAATTAAAAGCCCTTTGTGATTGCATATTTATATTTATGCACACAATCAAAAATATAAATGTGCAGGTTTTTTGTTTTCATCTCTGATTTATTTGGCAAACAGCGTGTGGATGCTATCTGTGGACTGCAAGTGGAACGAAAGCCCTGGGTGATTTATCAGCTGTGCTCATCGGCAAAATTCACCCGTAGCTTTCAGTTGATCGCAGCTGCTGTTCGCTGTTTGGACGTGTTTTAGTCAGAATTTTGTTATATTTTAATAAACATAAATAAATTTTTGTGTGAGTCAAGAAATTGTGGTAACATAGGTAATGTATGGAAAAATAAACATTTTTGATATTAACTGAAATCAGTTTAAGAGAGCAAGAGCAAGAGGATGAGGGAGAGAGAGAGAGAGAGAGGACATTCAGAAAAAGCTCGTAATTGGGGGGCAGAGAGTAGAGCAGAGAAAGCTAGACAGTTTGACTAAGAGAAAGTGAGAGAATAAGAGACAGCTTGTTAAAGCTCAGGCACATTTAAAACTTTCGTTATATGTACGTTGCAAAAAACTAGCTGTAGCCAAAGGCTAGTACGCTGTTAATGTGCAAAAAATTCGTTATACAAATTAAAAAATTTGTGTTTTAAAAATAAGCAGCTAAATATTTAAAACTATTCATGCATACTAAATAAATTAGTATGCTTTAGACCATGGTGCACGACTAACAAATACCCTGTAGCTTAACATATTTATAAGGATAATTAAATTATAAATAATAGATCCATTGCAAGATATTATCTATTGAAGCGAACATAGCCATTAACAATTTTAACAGGGTATAATTATTGCATGCATAGATTGTGATCAGCATACCGTGCACAACAGCTGGCTTTAGTTCCCATAGAGTTTTGTTTTTTGTTAGTTTATAATCTGATGCTGTTAATGATGAACGACGCCATCAGGTGCTTTCAATTACAATTATAAATAATCAGAGCATTTTAATTCCGAGTTAATAGTGTAGAAATTGTAATAATTATATGACTGTCAGATTTTGGTTGACTTTATAAAACCGAACTGAATTAGAGTTTCGGTTTTAGTTGCTGTCAAGTCAACAAACTCGCCTCGCACGATGTTAAGTCCAACAACCCAACTACTTCTACTTTCCAGCCTGCTGTTGATAAAGGCACCCGATCCGACTATGTCCAGTCTGTTGAATACGGAAACGGAGGACTTTATCGATTGGTGGCAACATGCGGTCTTCTATCAGATCTATCCGAGATCCTTTAAGGATAGCAATGGCGATGGCATTGGCGATTTACAGGGAATAATCTCCAAGTTACCATATCTGGCTGAAACAGGCATTACGGCGACTTGGTTGAGTCCCATTTTTCAGTCTCCAATGGTGGACTTTGGCTATGATATATCCGATTATACAGCCATACAAACGGAGTATGGCAGCATGTCAGACTTTGAGCAGTTGATCCACAAGGCCTCCAGTTTGGGTATCAAAATTATACTAGACTTTGTGCCAAATCATAGCTCCAATAAACATGAATGGTTCAAGAAGTCAGCAGCCCGAGAAGCAGGATATGAAGATTTCTATATCTGGTCGGATGGGCAACTGGATGAGAAGGGACAGCGACAGGTGCCCAACAACTGGCAGTCTGTATTTTATGGCTCTGCCTGGGAATGGAACGAGCAACGACAGCAATATTATCTACACCAGTTTACCAAGGAGCAGCCGGATCTCAACTTCCGTAATCCTGCAGTGGTGCAAGCAATGGATGATGTACTGCTTTATTGGTTGAACAAAGGAGTGGCCGGATTTCGCATTGATGCAGTGAATCATTTATTTGAAAGCGAAACGCTGTCGGATGAACCGCTTTCGGGGAAGTCAGACGATCCGCTTTCCTACGATTATACGAAGCATATCCACACCAAAGATTTGCCCGAGGTGTTGGACATGGTGCAACATTGGCGGCAGCTGCTGGATGATTACACGGCCAAACATCCGACCGGAGGCACTCGCATTATGATGACTGAGGCTTATGCCGGACTGCGGGAATTGGCGGATTATTATGAGGATGCCAATGGAGTGCGCGGTTCGCATTTGCCCTTCAACTTTAATTTCATCTCGAATGTTAACGGCGATTCGGATGCTCGAGACTTTGTCTACAATGTGGAAAAGTGGCTCATTTATATGCCACGTGGGCATGCCGCCAATTGGGTCATGGGCAACCACGACAATCCCCGTGTCGCCACACGATTTGGCGCCGACAGTGTCGATGCCATGAACATGCTGCTGATGACGCTTCCCGGCGTCGCAGTTACCTATAATGTAAGTGCGGATGTATTGCCGAAAGGTCAAAGGGTTAAGATTTCCATTTGCTTCAGGGCGAGGAGTTGGGTATGCAGGACAACCTTGAGATAACCTGGGAGGAAACTGTAGATCCGCCAGCTCGCAATGCTGGCGAACTGGACTTCAAGAAGGTTTCTAGAGATCCAGCGCGAACACCTTTCCAATGGAGTGATTCCAAAAATGCGGGTATGTGAAAAATAGTGCTCTATTTTTAAGCAATTTTTATGAGCTTTACGAGAGTATTATATTATGTGACGTATCAAAATGAAGACTTATTATAATATACAATAAGTTTTCTATTTCACAAAATGGGATAAGTGTTAGTATTTGTATTAAAGCTGATCAAATTTGGTAAAATTCAGAAATCTATTTAACCCTTTCGACCCCAACTTTTTTTTCTAGGGTCAAACATTTTTTCAACTTTTAATCGTTTTACATTAGTTAAATGAGTATTGAACAGGCAAAAGGTGGCGTGGCAGACCCCCAAAAGTATATATATATTCTTCATCAGGATCAACAGTCGAGTCGATTGAGCCATGTCCGTCTGTCTGTCCGTCCGTATGTTTGAACGCGTCGATCTCAGAAACCATAAAAGCTAGAGACTTCAAACTTGGAATGTAGATTCCTGGATACCATAGGCAGATCAAGTTTGTATTAATTTTTGGATCGGTCCACTATAATATATAGCTGCCATAGGAACGGTGCATCGAAAATGAAGTTTTAGTACGAAAATGATTTTTGTTTGTTGAGATATCAGAACCAATCTGATAGAATATGCATCTGCACTAGTATTATACATTCTAACCAAATTTGGTTAGAATCGGTTAACTATATCATATAGCTGCCATAGGAACGGTGCATCGAAAATGAAGTTTTAGTACGGAAAAGATTTTTGTTTGTTGAGATATCAGAACCAATCTGATAGAATATGGATCTGGACTGGTATTATACATTCTAACCAAATTTGGTTAGAATCGGTTAACTATATCATATAGCTGCCATAGGAACGGTACATCGTATATGAAGTTTTAGTATGAAAAATTTTTTTGTTTGTTGAGATATTAGAACCAAACTGATAGAATATGTTTTTGGGCTGGTATTATACATCCTGACCAAATTTGGTTAGAATCGGTTAACTATATCATATAGCTGCCATAGGAACGGTACATCGAAAATGAAGTTTTAGTATAAAAAAGATTTTTGTTTGTTAAGATATAAGATCCAAACTGATAGAATATGCATCTGGGCAGGTATTATACATCCTGACCAAATTTGGTTAAAATCGGTTAGCTATATCATATAGCTGCCATAGGAACGGTGCATCGAAAAGGAAGTTTTAGTATGCAACATTTTTATGTTTGTTGAGATATCAGAACTAAACTTATAGAATTATATTATTACTTCCTGACCAAATTTGGTTAGAATCGGTCTAAAATATCATATAGCTGCAATAGGAACAATCTATCGAAAATCAACTTTCAGTACAGAGTACCTGGGCACAGGGTATTCAACTGTCGAGCGTGTTCGACTGTAACCGCCCACTAGTTTTATATATTCTAATTTATTGTGTTATGGTTTTCGTATAATTCAAATTTATTTCACTGCCAGGTTTTTCAAGCGCTGACAAGACCTGGCTGCCTGTAAATGCCAACTATGCGGAGCTTAATCTGGAGTCTCAACAGTTGGCCGATAGAAGTCACTATAAGGTCTACAAATCTCTCATTGAGTTGCGTAAATTGCCCGTATTGCGACGAGGGCGCTTCAGCATTGAGCCGCTTTCCCGAGCTGTCTTCGCTTTTAAACGGTGGGTGCAACTTGGCCGTAGAGATTATTTTAATATATACACTTTCTTTGTATACACTTTTTTTAGCACCCTTAAGGACTACAACACCTTGGTGACCATTATCAATGTGAGCGATGAGGAGCAGCTTGTAAATCTCACCGATTTCATTAATCGCCCTCAGCAATTAATTGTGGAAGTTGCTGGTGTTAATTCAACTTATGAGCCTGGGTAAGTTGACTGTCAATTGCATTAACGATTAACTTTTTTCATGTTTCATCTCCTACATTTCCTCTACCCACAGACAAGCGCTTTCTAGCAGTGCATTGGCTTTGGCAGCCCGCGAGGGTCTCATCTGCAGACTGCTTGAGGCATAATCCTAAAAGATTCCTCAAGTAATATACACGATTTGTTAAAATCATTAATTGCATTTCAGTTGCTTTTGTCAGGCGCTTGAATAAAAAAAACACACGACATGAAAATTAATGATTTTCTTTTCGAAAATCAATTGGATTAAATTTCCAGAAGCAGTTTCATTTATTGCAAATTATTATAGATTCAATTTGAGTGTTACGCTTTGTTGTTGGCCATGAGGTCGCCTGGCAGCTTGCCCAAACCATTGCCAATGCCAACATTAAATAATACGAGAGTTAATACTCTTCCTGAACATGTTTAAAGTTTCTAATGGAATTTGTTACCCATTCAATCAATCATAGATGATCAGAAAGATAAGATGGAATATAAACTATATGCTCTTGAAGAAAATTGCCAAATTGTGTAAGAATATTGGCCTATAATCTCATAGATACAAATAAATCTCATAGATACATTTTGTACTTGATATAACAATATAAGCAAAAATTTTACTTTAGAACTGATATTAGTAACAGTTTTATAAATATAAGAGTATTTAAAAGTAACCATGTGGTGAAGAGTATTTTTCATCTATTCTTTTTGGTTTGTTCGTTTCATAGCGCGTATAATTTTTCATGCGGTCGAGCGCACGAACTTGAAAGATTTATGGAGCACAACGCAGAGATTTGCGAACTGTCGCACTGCAAATGGGCAACGGAACAGGATATAAAAGAAAGGTGGGGCGGATGAGAGAGGGGGGTCTGAAGGGGTCCCATGTCTTCAGTCTTTTATGTTATGCAAAAGTTTTAAAGTTTCAAATGTTATGCATTAAGCTGTACAAGTATTAGAGTGCCAGAGGGACAAAATAGCATGCTTCTTGTGCAATTTGCCAAGACCACAAACTTCGTCAAAACTTGCTCGACGAAGTCATTTTGAAATTTTATATGACAGCCAACTTGAATTTTGATTAACGAGCCGTCAAATACAAAAAAAAAAAATGAAATAAATGGAATTGCATATCAAATTAATATAATAGCCAGTTACTTTGATTTTTAGGTTGCTCAAAATACTTTACAGATTTACAGTGAGCATTAATAAAGCTTTTTTTTTTTTGATTACGAAATAAATATGGTTTTTATTCTAAAATTATTTTTAAATATTTTTCCTTAATTTTGTATGCTTTGTCTTAAATAATGTTATTTAATAAATTTTTGTCTTTTTGTTGTGGTTTGTCTAAGTAAAAATCAGACTTAAATAATGTTAAAGAAGTAAACGCAAACGTTAATCAAAGCTCTGCTTTTTGAAAATATTGAATTATTTTTTATGCCTTGCATTGTAATTCATACTCATAATAAATAGACCAAATTATTGAAAAAAAAAACCATTTTCTGCCGCCAAAGAGAAATGACTAATCCAATCTTGATGGTTTTGTTATGAAGCTTAAAGCGCTCGCAACTGCATTCACTATATATTCACATTGCTCATACGCCACGTTGAACACTTTCATAGTCACTGATTTCAAAAAGTAATTTTCATTTACTTTTGTCCGCTTCTCACTATCATTCCCAGCTGTTAATAACATAATATTATTATTTATTATTATAAAATATTATCTGTTCAGTGACTACAGCAATCGAAATGGAAGCCAACAGATGTTACTTCTGCCCCACTCGGGCATTGTTTTAAGGGAGCACGTGATTATGAGGTCAGTTTCGGACATAAATGGATTGTAAATTAGTTAACTTGAAATTCCCATTTTAGTGCACAATGTCGGCAAATGATTAAGCAGATCATAAAGTCGTTTAATGTGGTGCTGGTGGCCTTGCTAATATATAATTTGTGGCGTCACAAATGGACTAAAGTTAATTTCAATTAGCCATTTTGATGCATTGATTCTTTTTCCGCCAACTGATTGATTGATTAATTAATAAAGTAACAGCATTATCTACAATAGACCGCGCAGCGACTTAACTGTCATTACAAGTTGTCGACGACGACTGGAGTTTGTGGTTGTTCGTGGGTTATGGAATTAAATTTCCTGTCAGGGCTGTTAAATGATGCCTGAAAGTTACCAGACAAGAGGCTTGCTAAAAACATTGCTCACTCAATAGATATCGATATTATGTCAGCGCAATTTTCAACAAACTTTAAATTAATTACAACTGCAAATTGAAAACTACTTTAGAATCCTTACAAATGCTGCAATCATTTATCTTTAGTTTATACTTCACTTTCTTATTCTCTTTCCGCTTTTAATCATCAATTTGGCTTAAAATTTGTAAGAAAGAACTAGACACAAAGATGCAGCTAGTACTAAAGTGCCAATTGTAATTTTTATTCAATTTGCTTGTAAGTCCTGGAACGTAACTGAAGGAGATATAACGGAAGACTGCAGCAGCTGCCACTTGCCAACAACGAGTTGCCAGTGTAAATTTAACGCCTTGTTGAGTGGCAAGTGGATATCCTTGTTGCCACACTGATTGCCGGAACTTGGCAGCGGCGTTATTGCCTTGCTCATAGAGAAAGATAGAGAGAGAAAAGAAGAGAGAGTGAAATGGAACTACTGTCAACTGCTTCCAAATTAACCGGAGCTCAAACATTAAGCAGACAATGTAAAAAAAATTATTTGTTTTTCTGACTCGTTGATTGATTGAACTTAATGCAATATACTTGTAAAAAAAATACTTGAATTAAGTGCTTCTCTGAATGCTAATCGCATTTAAATAATATTTTAATATGAGCGTTCTAGTAAATATTACTACTTATTCATGTTTTAAATTAATCGAAATCCTTGTTAAGCATTCGCTGAACCAGGTTGATGAAAAGGCTTTAGAAAAGTTTTTATTCCAAGTATTCTAGAATATAAGTCTTTTTATATATTTATTCTAAGTAATATTTAATTATGCAAATTCTGGAAATTCTAATAAACTACTTACTAAGCTTCAAGAACTTTAAGTATACGAGCACATAATGGATGTGGACAATTAGCAGGATTCTAATTAAATAAGCTTATCGAATAGAAATTCACATTTTGAAATTGTTTTTTGAGAGTAGAAAGCTGATTAACTAATTATTCGATAAATTTCATAAAAATTTGCTATACATTTACGCTTATCAATTCACTAATGTTTAAAAAATAGAATAAAAATCTAGTAGACTTGCATATTTTTTTAATTCGTTTTATTTTTTTTAAATAAAGCCTAATTTTTTCTGTAAACGAAAAGCTTAGTAGACTTTAAATTTTTCTAAAATTTTGCCGATAGATTGGATGAGAAATTAACCGCCGTATGTCTTTCAAATTTAAATTTATAGAAATATATACTTTGGTATTTAACTAGAGCGTACAAATATTTGCTGAAATATAGGTCCAAATTGGATAAATTGTATGCAAGCTGCGTAAAATGATGAGGACAACGACGTCGGATTGTCTGGCGACTGTTCTTTGACATTTGCAGTCCCGACAAGGACAAAACACGTACGTGTTGAGTCCTTTGAGCCTAAATGTTGCAAAAATTGTTGAGCAGCTTTGGGAAAATTGGCAGTACGCGACGCGTACCTTGTTGTCTGAACAACAGCCCGAGGCGTGGATGGAGGGGGAAAGGGGAAAAAGCAGTAAAGAGATGCGTCAGCAAATTGGCCATATTCAGCTCAGCAGAGTTCTGTGAACCATTTACCTTTGCATGTGTGTATATGTGTGTGTGTGCATGTGTGTGTCTGTGTGCTGAGTTATCTGTTTGTGGCAACACCATTTTGGCCATTTAGCCGTTGGCTTCATAAATTTCACAGACAGTCGCGAAGCTGGCGCCGTGTTTTAACTGTTTTTAATTAAAAACAATTTCATTACAACATTGATAATCAACTGCATGTCTCAAAGGATTTTATTAAATTGATTTTAAGCCTTATCTTATACCCAGCTAACATGAAAGGAATTTTTAGGGTTGTTAAGATGACTGTAAAATGTCGTTAATCTCTTTTTAAATCAGAAGACGATCATCATTTATTTAATATTTTACTTATAGCTTTAATATTTAATAAATATACATTAAAAATCTGTATAAATATATTCAGAAAGCTTTAGAATAATTGAAAAGACTTTATATTAATAAGAGAAAGAAAAAACCATAAGAAAAACGAAAGATTATCGATAAAAAATATATTACAGGATATCTTGTCCAACGCCAAATCTCTCAGTCTGTCTATCCTTCGCTCAATCTCTCATACGCTGTCTGTATTATTATTTTTACTTATTTTTTTATGCCTTTGTTGTCACTTGATGGCCAGTTGTGGAGTCTGAAACGCAGACCACTGAGAGTAAAAGCCAAATTGATTGGCAATTGAGGAGCTGCTGGGCATATACGTGTAAGCAAAAGCAAAGAAAAACTTTTTTTAAAAAAGTTGCATACATTATCCCTTTAAGCTTTTGGCCCATGCAAATTCAATGAAGCTGTTCCAATTTCTTACCCTTTCCTTTGTACAATAAATTTTCATGTGGACTGACATTTGCCATTTGAGAGAAATATGCAATGAAATGTTTGTCCGTTTAACTCAATGACTGGAATTTATGCAAATTTTCGCAAAGAACTTGCTTAAGACTGCGGCTAAAACGGGAAGGTCACTTTGAGCAGAGTTAAGTTGAGTTGAGTCGGGGCAAAGACAAAGACAAAGAGGCATTTAAATTATGAGCGCCAAGTTGGCAAATGCTTTTTTTTTATTGTGCTCGTGAATTTATGCGCGCCTGAAAGTATGCAGCAAACTTTGAGAAAGAACTCCCGGCTTGCCTTTAAGCCTTGTTAGCCGCTAAATTCAGTTAACAGCCTTTTTTCGCATATTTATTATGGTCTGCTTTTGTTCTTTAATAAATTAGCCAATGCCTGTGGATACTCATTGAACCGCAGCCAAATGGGCCACTTAACCCTTTTCTTTATCCCAATTTCAGTCACACACACACACACATCCAAACACACACACACACTCAAAGCACATCAATTAAGTTGCCTCCTTCCATTTTGGGTGCTGTCAATAAGTTGAACTTGTCGTTTAAGCCGCTTGATCAGCCAAGCGGGACTCTGACTGTCGCTTCCCGGCCAGACAACTGTCGTCGTGGTCCTTGTCCTTGTCTGTGACTGAAACAAGACAAAGCGGCCGCGACCAGGACAACAACAAGTGTAATATGTCAATTGAAGGACATACTCCAACACCGTACACAAAACACTTGACTATTTATTGCATTGTTGTTTGTCTGTTGTTGTTTTTGTCGCCGCAGGATATGCTACGGATATTTGCAAAAATATTGCAGCGCCCATAAATTTTAACCCCAAAGGACATCGCGCCACATCGTCACTTGACTCTTAGCCGGCAATGGGCAATGGGCGGTGGGCAGTGGGCGTGGCCGTAGATATGCCCTCGGGCTCCTGTGGCATTGTCCCAAATCGGCTCACAATTTGTTGCCGCTACGTGACACTGCGAAAAGCACATAATTCACCATCTAGACTTGAGACTTTTAGTTAAACAATAATTTCCAGTTATTTATTTAAGCCCAAAGTCAAAATTTTATTTACATTCAAGCAATCTGGCAACGCTCCATTGTTGTCCGCAGTGGGATTACAACTTTTAACTTTTAATTAAACTAAAAAATTATCACTTTTTTTTATTTTAAAAATAATTTAAATGATCAAAATTAAAATAATTCAATAAATATATATTTTTGTTGCATAACTTTATCTTTTGTGATTCTTTAAACTGAATAAAGAATTTAAATTATTTCTCTAATTGGACAACACTATTTGAAATGACTTAAACTATTTTATGTAAATTCCATAAATACACACTATATATGTTGTATTTCACTGCAGGGCTGCCACAAATTGACTTTGTTCATTTAGCTGAAATATTGCCATAACACCCACAAAGAGAACGGCAATTTATGAGGGATTAGTTTTCTACCTTTTATTTTGGCTCTCAAAACTCATTTGAACCCCAAATTGAATTCATGAATTTTATCTAAAATGCACACGAATGCACACACACACACACACACACACACACACACACACACATAAAAATGTGGGGAGAAAGTTGCTGTGGTTTGTGGTAGTCTATTAGTCCGAAAAACAGCTGGTCGAGAGCTGCGTACTACAGGTATTGTGCTACCTGATACTGGCTCTTTTCAAACGGTATTGTGTCATGTAAGCGATGCCTCACAACTTGTTAGAGACAGAGACAGAGATAGAGAGAAAGAGCTGTCAAACAGACAAAGGCAATGCTTACACATGTGTCCAGCCGCTGGAGTACAAACCTTGCTATCAAAGTTTTTCAGCAGCCTTGTCAGTCAACTACCTTAGACAGGCTAACAGACTAGGAGCCAAGCAAAACGATTTCATTTTGCTGTACTTTCCAAAATGTTTACTCAGGCCACGCGTCGTATACGCAATCTGCTGTTGTTTTCTACTTTTTCGGCTTGCAAGCTTCTGGCCATATGCAAGACGCATAAAAACGTTCACATAAATTTTCCGGCAGCAACATTTTGAAATGAATTGTTAGCGAAAGGAATACCGTTTACGAAAACGAGGAAGGTTGAGAAAGACTGGGAAAAGTAGCCAACTTTTATAATAGCACCAGCTTGTTGAGGGGAAATTCAATTACATTTTCAATTTAATGCTGCAATGGACCACGTACCTGGGCCTCGGTCTGGGCCAACAGTCAATCTGCTCTTCAAGCTCTTGTTTTGTTCGGAATTGACTTACCTGCAATGAAATGATACAAAAATAGATACATATATATTATTTTATGCGTTTGCATGAATCAATTGTGTGCATAGAGAGAGAGAGATAGACAGACAGGTCGGGTTAGAAATTAAAAGTCATAGCCCAGCGCTGGGGATTGACTTTCGGAACCAGAGTTCACTTAACAAAAGAGCAGCAGCAGCGTCAAGGTGACTCTCGAGCTTGAACAATAAAGTACCCGTATCAGAGCTTCCTCTAACCCCATTTATTTTTCATACCCAGTACTTCAAATGTAGAAGAGGTTTATTAAGTTTGCAATAAAGAAAAACATTGCTTACTATTCATACATATTTATGAATGGTAATCACATAAATTTCTTAAAAATTAGAAAAATCTAAAAAGTGTTAGGGTAAGTTTCGTGTAATTTAGAATAATTTTTAAAATTGTAGTGCGAAGAGTATACTTTTAAATAAATTTTAAGTTTTAATAAATCCGACTCAGAAAATCGAAAACCTCTTTAGAAACTTGTGTACTTAAGTCTCCTTTTTTATATTAATCGTAACGTTTTTGTTATATTTTTGAATTTTAATTTTAAGAATAAGTACAGAGTTTTTTCACAGTCAACTTCCCTGTGCTGTGGCTTTTCCTAGTAGGAAAATCCATTTTTTTTAAATTTTTTTCGGTTTGACTATCTACGTGCTTGAGATGCTTTATGCGGTGTCAGGTGCTGCGCACGTAAGCACATCCTTACCTATGACATAGGAGTACCCGTCCAGCGTGAGGACACACTTGCGCGTTGTGGTGCCGGGCAAATTGCCAACGCCACCGCCAACCACAACGCTGCTGGACGAGTACCTGCCGGTGCTTGTGCTGCTCGACACTGTTTGGGCCCGATTGCTTAGACCCAATGCTTTGTTGAGGCTGCTGGAAAAGCCGGCGGGACTGCTCGCTTGTGTCTGCTGTTGCGACTCGCAGCTGTTGAGACTCTCGCGACGCGGTGGTGTCATTAGGCCAACAAACTCGTCATTCCGTTTGGTCACACCATCGCTGGAGTGATCGCGTTCCCGTTCTTGTTCCCGTTCCCGTTCCTGTTCGAAACGCGTGCGAATGCGCGCATTATGCATGGAGGAGGAGGAGGAGGAGACCGAAGAGGCGGAGCTGACGGCAGCGTCTATTGCAGTTGCAGCTACAACTGCAGCCTCCTCCGGGCTAATGTTCAACGTTTGCGGTTTATCGCGACGCGTGGGCGGTGACTCGTCCAAGGTGTCACCCATTTTCCGTAAGTCTAAGCGGATCTACGGATCTTTCTCGAAATATCGGTGTTTTTCACGCGTCAAGAGGTAGCATTTTCATTGGTTTGGGATGCTGGATACATTTGCCTGTCGTCTACGTCAGTTGAATTAATTAATAACTTTTTAGGTATAATTTTCAATTTGATTGCACTTTAATTCACTTTTAGCTTTTTTGATGTTGAGCCACTTTTATGTCTGCACAAACATAAAATTTAATTAAAACCAAACACGATAGCAGAATGAATGGAATTGAATGAAAATGAAATGAACGTGAACTAAATTCAAGGCAGTAACTAAGTGAGTTAGAAAATGACAGAGAGAAATAGGAGGGGACATGGGATGTGCTATCAAATAAATATCACGCATACGCAGCGTGGTACATCGAAAAATTCCGTCGAAAACAATGCAAAGTCAAAACTCAAACTGAATCTTTTATGAATGCCATCAAAATGACTTCAATTCTGACATATAGTGATTGTGTCTATCTCTTTTTCACACTCCAGCGTGAGATGATACAGTACTCGACAGTTGCTTATAAACATTTCAAATAAAATGTCACACAGCAAATGATTTCTTTATTGAATTGAGTCATGACATAAGAGTGTTTAAACTGTTTGATTAATTTTAAATTGTGAGTAAAATTTGTTTTCATTTTTTATTGACTGAAATTAAAAATTAATTTCTAAACAATATGCGAAGCTTTGCTCACAGTTAATTACAAAAATAAATATATTTATTTGTGTTATTTTCATTTAATTTAAAATTAATTAAAAAAAGAAAAAATAAAATAAATAAATAAAAAAATAAATACTGAATTGTACATGAATAATCTTTCATTTAATTAAAAAAGAGTTTTTTGTTAAATATATAGATTGTTCATGTGTTTTATGGTTAATTAGAATTTTAGGGAAAAATGCAAAAAAATTTGTTATTATTCTCTTTATTTTCCTAGACAAATAAACCTTACTTTGTTATTCCACCATAATAAATTGATTGCAAGCAAAGTAATTAATTAATTAATTTCAAAGCGATTCTTTGTAGATGACAAGAGTTGTATCTGCAGCTAGTCAATATTTTTCTAATGGCAGTTTTTGTCCATGCTGCTGCCAATTATTTGACTCGACATGCAAACACACCCCACAAAAAAACCAGTGACTGTTCACAATGTACCTCGTACCCCCCTCCATGAATTTGCATTTGAATGACGGGCCATTGTTTCGGCCAATATTCGATTCGGATTTTTATCGTACAAATATTGACAAGCCTGTCGCAGCATGTGTTGCTCTGTGTGTGTGTTGTCCAGTTTGCCAGTCAGATATTTATTTGCATATTTGTCATAATGTCTGTCCATTTATCAAAATTCATCAATGCCACTAAAAATGTTGCAAGGCTTTTCTTTTTTTTTATTTATTATCGCGCAAATTTTGTATAATCATAATTTTTTAATTTGAAGCTTTAATACTTGGCTTGATTACTTTTATGCCAAAATATTTTTCAAACATTTGCAGATTAATATATATATATATATATAAATATATATATGGTTTTATTATTTCTATATTTTACATATTAAACTTCGAACTGTGTGTGGCCCTGTCCATTTTTGCATGTCTTTGCGCTTGACACGTACGGCAAATAAATGGAGGCGACACTTTGAAGGCGTCACGTTCGCCCGGGGTTGCCAGAGGGGTGCTGAGCGGAGGCTTGAAGCCATTTTGGGAAGGCCATTGTTGCCTCCCTCTCTGCCCAAATCAGCTAACGAAAATATGTTGGCCAAATGTCAATTGCAATACGTGATACCTTTTCAACTACTCCGAATCCTGTTAGCCAAGTTGTTAGCTTTTTAGTGAAAAATTTATATTTCCCACCAAGTCTCCTCGACAAGTATAAACGCTTAAAAAGCGTGGGATGACATTCTCATATATCTTAATTTATTTATTTTGTTCGACAACTTCTTTATTTCCAAATTTATACTAAACAGTCTATTGTAATTTAAATTGTTTAAGATAGAATCAAAATATATAGTAATTATAAACTAAAGCTGACATCCGCTTAATAAGCAATTCTCCCTCATATAAATTTGCTTTTAAATATTGAAGCACTTCATTTTAATATTTATATTTCAAATTTTATTTTAATGATGATTAACTTTAACGTGAATCAATTTCAAAAGGATTCTATTGTAAATTGGCATGGGAAACCTTAACAACAACTTAAGCAGCTTAAGTTAAACAAAATGCGATTGCTCGTACCTAAATTTGGGTTCGTTAAAATTGGTGAGTGAAAGGGCTTTTAAAATAAAATTTAAATAAATCTTTTGCATTGATTTTTGCAAAAAATTCTGAGGGCTTTGAATGATATAATCATCAAATTTTAATTATGTTTTTATTGCCTTTATTCCCTCTTTTTTACTGCCATCGCTCGAAGGGCACTCGCAGTACACTCGCAGGACTCACTCCTAGTTGTCTGACTATTTCTTTTGTTAGACTTGCTGCGTGGGTTGTTGGCCACTTGCCATAGTTTGCGGCTAAAAGCATTTTGTAAGAGTTGTGGCTTTAAGTTGAAGAGCAGGCTTTAAGTTTGTTTTAGCTGGTAATATTACGTATACGCCGCGTTTATCGCTTGCCTAATGATGTATCAATAACGCATTTACGACACAATTAATGGAGGCTGTGGAAATCAATGGCCAAGTCCATTAATGCTTCTATGCCACAAGTTATTAGCCGCATTCTGTAGCTACTACTTGGCCATAAATCGCGTTATCTAAAAGGTTGAACTTACAAAGGGATGAACCCCAAACAAAGAATCGGGATATTCAGCCCAGTCAATGTTCGTTTGTTGGTTCTTTGAGCTCTGGTTATTGGTTGTGGAGTTCAGGGAACTTATGGCATAAATTTAAAATTTGTATGCAATCAGCATCGCATAGTTTTAGCCATTTATATCTGCTGTTAGCCCTTTGTTGTGCTGCATGTTGGCAAAAACTTTTCAACCCGCATAAATGAACGCGTTTATAGTTTTCTCTTTTTCATTTTTGGTTAAAAGGGGTTTCAGTGAACCCCAGTCAAGTAACTGACATTGTCTGTTGTTTTTGTTATCGCAGTTAATCAGCCAGCATCAATGGCTATAATTGTCTGCATGTTTTTTCTGTCTTTTTCGTCTCGTTTTGCCAGATGAAAGCAACAAGGCACAAGTCAATTATTTAATTAAAAGCTGTCACTTGCATGTCTCAAATGTAGCTCTTAATGTGAGGCTGGGATCAGGGGGTTAGGCAGCCAAGGACGTGACTGTGTCATCAGAGCGATGGCTGATGAGAAAAGAAGAACAATAACAAAACAAAAGCAGCAGAAACATACACAAATAATTAAAAGCGCATACACAAGTAGCAATAGGAGGATAGGAAGGAGAGGTGGTGGGAGGAGGAGTAAATGCAGGGAAATGCGAAATTTCACTTGGTAAATACAGAGAAAAAATACTCAACGAATTTTAATTACACTCACTTTTTTAATCAACTTTTGAAATGCTTGCGAATTCATAGTAAATACAAAGTAAAAAGGCAAATAAGATAGGAAATATATATAAAATAAATATTTTTAAGTTTTATCATTAAATTAACAATACGCTGATTGTAAATTGCATTATTTCTGCCTTTGAAACAGAGTCTTCTGTAAAGTATGAATTCTCGGGATAACCCATTGAATTGTTGGGTAACTGTCCGCTTCCAGGAATTTAGAAATCTCCTCAACTTTTGAGAGCATATTAGTCACAGCAATAATGTTGCTTAGATTCAAAGAATATAAAAGATTCATTTCATTTTGTTCTTTGAAGTTTTCAACAATATCATGCCGATTATGTTCTATTGATTGCATTGTATAAAAAATGGAGGATTTCTCGAAAAGCTTTCCGTCCACGCATCCAAAGTGATACTATAGCCATTTCCTTTTATTAAAGCTATTTCTTCTGTTAAGTATGGTATAGCTCTGCGACACAACGGGATACAGTTGTTGGATGAGCTATCAATTTGCATACGTTTAAATTCGGTTCAAAACAATTTCCAATTTCAAGGGCAATCGAATAACGTCCTTAATACCTAAATCTGAAAGGACGACAATTTTGAACGACCCACTTCGTAACAGCCTTTGCCATTGATGATTTTGTTTCGGCGTCTATGACTGGCTCAGGAATATTATTATTGCTTTCCGATTTGTTAAATTTATAGCACTTATGACGAGCTAAATTGGAAGTAGCACCAGTAAATTTAAATACACTAAGACAAGTTCGGCACTCCAGAATATTCGGTATAACATTGCTATCCTGTCCAGTGACATGACCAAATATTTTCCACATCTTGTCTTTGCCGCGCTTTTGTGTTATATTGTGTTGGCCACCAATTAGAATATTTTTTATTTCGTTTACTGCACATGCTATAATAAACAGATGGACAATCTATACATATTATGCAACTAAATAAATCTATTATGAACAGGTACAATCAATTTAACGCATTACTTACATTATGTACAAAATTCGATTTACAGTTCACTTTTATATTTTAGCAAAAATCAGTAATGCCGTCAAAAGCCGTTTGACGTTCTCGCTTTATTCCTAGTGATGTAAAAACACATCGATGCATCGAAATTTTGTATACATTGATGAGCATCGACATCGAAGTTTCGATATAAATTTACATCACTGGCTAAAAATGTATTTACCAGGGTGACCTTTTACCGATACTTTTACCGTTAAAAAAGGAACATTTTAAATTAGAAAGAAATGAGTTAGAAAAAGTAGTTAAAAAATTTGTAATATAGGTAAAAGAAAATATAAAAAATAAAAAAATTTAATTTCCCTTAGAATGTGTGATACACTCATTCAGCAAGATCATAACAACGGGTGTGAGAGCAAACACTAGAGAGACTGTCTTACAATCATAATGATTTTCGTAACAGTGTGACAGCACCTCATACAAAATGAGTTGAGTCACACGATAGCTAAGCTTCGAGTCAATGAATCCGATAAATCAATTACTCAAAAGGAGTTGAAGTATTAATTTGAAAACAAGAATGAGTCGTTTTGAATGTGTGCACAGTGTAATTTCGGACTGTTAACTCGAATAAGTGTGAGTTTGTGCAGGGCTCTAATCCAATTGCAACCAGCAGTGCTAACGCTGAACTTAGCGTTGAACAAATTGGAATGTGCTTAAAATATATTAACAGTCTACGAAAATTCGATGGCAACCCAACGCACCTGTGCTTGTTTGTGAAGAGCATCGATTCAGCACTTTCGCTGCTTTCCACCGTTAGACCAATTTAGATGACACCCCAGCTGAATGCAGTGAAGGGGCTTTTGATCGGAGACGTTATGCGGGTAGTGATGAAGGCGAACTACGAGACATGGTCCACCTTAAAGGCAGCCCTACTACAACATTTTGAAGATCAGGCACCATTACATCAACTAATAGCAAGCATCAGGACGATTAAATTTAAAGGAGATCTCAGTAAGTTCATAATCGATCTTGAATTTACATCAAATCGGGTCTACGATCGGCTAAATTTGAGCGAAATTCCAAGCGTAAAAATAATGTATTCATCATCTAAATAGTACAGAATTTTAATTCATAAGCCCACACCCAGAACCAACACTTAAGGCTAATCAAGAATACGAACTCACACACCCACACGAATGGTTAGGTAATATCGAAGAAGTAAATGAAAATAAGACATTAAACGAACTTAATACAGAAGAACAAAATGTACTACAAAAAATTCTTTGCGATTATAGAGACATTCAATATAGCGACGGTGACGTGTTAACCTTCACAAATCGTGTTAAACACGAAATTAAAGCAAAGACAGAAGAACCAATTTATTAAAAATCATACCATTATGCAAAAATTCACGAAAACGAAGTAAATGAACAAATTAATGACATTTTAAAACAGGGAATAATTAGGCATTCAAGCTTACCATATAACAGTCCGCTACTTGTAGTAGGAAAGAAAGTCGGTAAATTTCGTCTAGTAATAGACTATAGAAAATGTTATGTAAAAAACTGTGCCATTTCCACCGTTTCACAACGCAGCTAACTTTTTGAACATAACTATAGTTACAATCGATAATTGGCAACATTCATCTCTTTCTTATTTTTGTCATCTCAAGTTATTTCACGATTGCACATTGGGCCCAATTGCCGTTTTTTTGGCATAAAGTCGAAAAATGCATTGAAAAGAAAATCACTTCTAATGTTACAGATTTGTAGTAGATAGTCTATATATAAAGAATCGATAAAAAATATCGATTTTTTTAAAGCCCTAAAATTTTTATCGACTTTCAAAGTCAGCTGTTCAGAGAGCGGTCTGTTTTTATGAAATTGGCGTGAAATTTTTGTTGACTTTGTGTGCGTCTTACTTTTTAACCCTTGGACTAAAAGTAAATATTTAAAATGGAAATTGAAGGCCAGGGTATGTAGAATAGCAAAACCAAACTTGTTTTCTTATAAATAATTGTTTTAATGTTATAAATGTGTGTTATTTGTATGTCCAATAACAGAAATAACTTAACCAAAGGGTTCGTCTTTTGTAGACCATACCTAATTTGGCGCAGGGTTGCGCAACATGTTATGTATGTTAATTTAAAGTTGAATATGTGTATTAACCTTTGGTAATAAACTTTTATCCGGCTTTATCCGGCCTTGGCGGTACTTTTAACTTAAAGATAAGCTTAAGTTAGAAGAATCCGAATTTTTATAAGTTGTTTTTTGTATATTTTACCTTTATATTTTTTTAAATGGTAAGAAAACTAGTTTTAATTTAATATCTAACTAACTTCTTACATTACATATAAAGAGAAATTAAAATTTATCTTTTTTTATAATTACCATACGTATACGCAATGTGTACTTGCATGGGTGGTATGGGTAGGCGTGTCCAAAATTTTCAATTTTTTTTCTACGTTCTAAGCTATTTGTATTAGTGATATATACAAAGTTTCAGCTCGTTAACATCATTTTTAGACTTTATGCCAAAAAAACGGCCATTGGGCCCAATGTGGATTGTATGAATTGATCTATATGAATAAAGATCTTAAAATTAAGGAATACAAAAGTGGTGTCAGAATTGGGATTTCAACATGCCGTTAGGAGCAGAAGATGTCCAACTTCTTACTTCAGCCCTTGCAGAGGCTCTACGACATGCGGTTCCACAAGCTACGACTGATGCAGCGAATGCTTTTAGTTCACAACGCGTACAAAATGATCCTGCCTTTAAAATGGAGGAATATAAGCAGACGGATATGTCGTCTGTGGAAACTTATTTTCAACGTTTCGATCTAGCACTCAATCTGAGCAAAATTCCAGCAGAAGATTTTCGGAACTACTCTCGAGAACATATGGGCGCACATTTAAATGAGGCTTTAAGATTTCTACTTCATCCAAGGAAGCCTGAGGATATTACATACGAGGAAATAAAAACTATTCTGATACATCATTTTGACGGAAAAAGAAACAAATACGTGGAAAGTGTTAAATTTCGACAAATAACACAAGGTGAGAGCGAGTCAGTTGCATGTTTTGGCTTGCGTTTAAAACAAGCGGCGCTTCATTGCGAGTATGGCGAGTTCCTAGATAGAATGCTTATTGAGCAGCTCATTTTCGGAATGGATTCTAAAGAAATGTGTGATGAAATAATTTCAAAAAACCCAATTTCATTTAAAGAGGCGTTTGATATTGCACATACCTTAGAGACGGTTCACAAGACTTCGACAACCATGAAAACGACTAATTCAAATATAAAAATGGAAGCCACTAATAAGTTAGGTTATGAACCAAATAAAAGTAAGAAAAATTCTGCTTTTTCAAACCCAAAGATAACTGGAACTGGATAATAGAAACTGGAAGGGTTCGCAGGTTCCTGTCATGGTTGTGGAGGGAAGCACATGAGAGACCAATGTAAGTTTAAAGAAGCCACGTGTTTCGTGTGTGGTAAAAAAGGTCACATTTCAAAAGTCTGCAAGTCCAAAACGCAGCAAATCACCAATGATTCTGATAATAGCGATCAAAAATCAGTCAGACAAGACTACGTAACTAAATTAATTAATAATAAAGGTTCAAAAAAAGGGATGGTTAACGCCACAATAAATGGATGTAACATTAAAATGGAAGTGGATACTGGCGCTCCATGCGGAATCATAAGCAAAGCTACATTCGATCAAATAAAGCACACAGGCGGGCTTCAAAGAACAAGCAGGCAGTTTACTAGTTATACTGGCCATAGAATTCCATGTGTGGGCAGAGCACCGGTAAAGTCACACGAAAGCTCACTGTATATGTTATGGAAGAAGACTACGATTCGCTAGTGGGGCGAGAATGGATCACTTCGCTACTTCGGACTTCGCTACTGAAATTAATTGGGAGACCTTATTTGCAGCAAACGAACAAATCAAAGCAGTTAAAGTTTCTATACCCAAGCTTCAATCCAACGAGCAACAACGTGTACTAAGCATCCTTACAAAGTACGATAACATATTCAGCGAGCAACCAGGAAAACTCGCAGGAACTCCAGCTTCACTTCATCTAAAGCCAGGGGCTACACCAATCTTTTGCAAGGCCAGACAAATTCCATTAGCGCTAAGAGAGACATACGCAGCAGAAATAGATTTGAAAATAGAGGCGGGACTATACGAGGCCATAGAATTCCATGTGTGGGCAGAGCACCGGTAAAGTCACACGAAAGCTCACTGTATATGTTATGGAAGAAGACAACGATTCGCTAGTGGGGCGAGAATGGATCACTTCGCTACTTCGGACTTCGCTACTGAAATTAATTGGGAGACCTTATTTGCAGCAAACGAGCAAATCAAAGCAGTTAAAGTTTCTATACCCAAGCTTCAATCCAACGAGCAACAACGTATACTAAGCATCCTTACAAAGTACGATAACATATTCAGCGAGCAACCAGGAAAACTCGCAGGAACTCCAGCTTCACTTCATCTAAAGCCAGGGGCTACACCAATCTTTTGCAAGGCCAGACAAATTCCATTAGCGCTAAGAGAGACATACGCAGCAGAAATAGATTTGAAAATAGAGGCGGGACTATACGAGAGAATCGAATACTCAGAGTGGGCATCATCTACACACATTGTGACCAAAAAAAATGGAAAAATCCGAATCACAGGCAACTACAAGCCAACATTGAATCCGAGGATGATCATAGATGAACATCCCATTCCTAAGGTGGAAGATCTACTTAACAAAATGAATAACGCTAAATTTTTTTGCCATCTAGACATAACAGATGCATACTCTCACCTTACGATCGATAGTGAATTCGCAAAGGCGTTAACATTAAATACTCCTACTCATGGACTCATACGGCCAACGCGTGCGGTATACGGCGCGGCTTACATACCAGCAATATGGCAAAGGCACATGGAGAATATCCTTAAGGATCTACCTAACGTTTGCAGCTTCTTCGATGACATCCTGATCTATGCTGAAAACTTCGACAAACTTTTAGAGGCACTGGAAAATACACTGGAGAATTTAAAAAGTCATGGATTACGCCTTAATCGTAGAATTTCTGGGCCATAAAATCGATTCCAAGGGAATTCACAAATCGGACACACACATCAAAGCGATTCTACAAGCACCAAAGCCATCATCGGTTGAAGAGATGCAACTGTTTTTGGGTAAAGCATGCTACTACAATTCATTTATATCCAAATTATCAACGCGAAGCAGGCCGTTGAGGGAGATGGTTTTGAAGGATAAATTCAAATGGACACCGGAAGTATGCACGGCACTGGACCCTCATTACTGATCACAAGCCACTCTCTCAGATTCTACATCCACATAAGTGGCTGCCAGTATTGTGCATCAGCCGCATGGCAAATTATTCAGATTTTTTAGCCAATTTTGATTTTGATGTAACCTTCAAACCAACTAAAGAAAACGCTAATGCAGAAAATTGTTCTCGAGCCTCCATTGCACAAACCATCAATGATGTGAAGGCAAAAGGCCAGGAAAACAACGAATGGCTCCACGACGAGTTCGACTCATTCATTGTTAAGCAAATTCAGCAGCTACCACTACAAGCACCTAAAATTGCTAAGGAAACAAGAAGCGATGATCAACTGGGGAAAATCGTGAGACTTCTTGAAGCCGGGAAAGATTTAAAAAGATGTGGATTTAAATCACCGGAAGTCAATTATAAGCTAATGTCGGGATGCCTGTTATTTGAACACCGTGTGGTTATACCTCCGCGAAACGAATTTTACTTTGAAATAAAACACATATAAGGAAAAGAAAATCATGTTGCAGATGCTTTGTCAGAATAAAAATGAATGAAACATTTATAGGAGACGCGCATAGTGAAGATAACGATAGTCAGGCTGATACTACCTTAGCAACAATACATAGTGCATCAGAAGATAATAGTCAGTATATTCAAATAACAGAAAGACCAATAAATCATTACAATAAGCAAATTATAATGATTAAAGGAATTGAGTATAAAATAAAAACAGAAAAATATTTCAATAAAAACATAAGGCAAATAGAATACGTATCGCCAATAAATGAAACAGAAGTAAAAGACAACACAGAAAACGGAATTAAAAACTAATAATTGATTTATCTTGCTCGAAGTGGATAAAATTACGTTACCGTATAACTATTCGTACCATTTTATTAATAAGACTTCTATTTTAGAGACCTACAACAATATAATCGCATTAGTAAATAAAACCAAAATAAAAGATTTAGACTTAAAAGTGAAACTAATTACCAACACTGGAAGATAAAAGCGGGGATTGATGAGTTATATGGGGAAAACTTTGAAGTACTTGTATGGGACTTTAGATGCTGATGACTTGGAAGACTTAAACGATAACATTAACGATATTCGGACAAATTTAATCAGTAATGACCAAATTAATGAAGTAATTGACCAAATAAATACTGCTCTAAAAAAAATATTCAATGTGCTAAAAAAGATGCAAATTTCGCCCGCCAACAAATAGGGAGACTGTTAGAGTATATTGATGACATTCAAATGGGCATGCAATTAGCAAGACACGGCTTACTAGATCCAAAACTTTTAAATCATGACACAGCAATTCAATTAAACCAGAATCAACTCCTACATATTGAAACATCAGTTTGGCTATCGATAGAGAGTAATTTATACATCATTTTACAAATTCCATTAAAATCTTTTGAAATCCCAGTGTATACTGTGGGACCGTATCCAAATATTAATGAAAGCCTTATTGAACACACATTAATAACTAATATTGTATCAGCATACTTATACAAAGACAATGTCATAGATTTTAAGACTAAAACATTAATAACCGATGAATGTATAATATCAATAGTTAAGAAATCCAAATTACAATGTAAGACAAAACAAGGGCAAGTACTTTTGTTTCAATATTTCTTTCCCAATATTTTATTTAATTACCAACAAATTAAGTCCAACACTTTTATTTACAGATTGTAAATCAGCACCTTATTCGGTTACAGGGAATCAGTTAATTCAAGTAAGTCAATGCGGCATTCAAATTAATAATGTTACAATAACAGTAAGAGAAATGTTTCCGTGCAGAACGGAAATAATATTGAGTAATACCAACAATTTTGAAAAGGAAGAACACATAAGCAAAGAAATTAAATACTATGTAAAAAATCCAATCGGCAAGTAATAATTTTATACATTATAATTACTGTTATCATCTCCAAAGCCATTTTTTACGTATATTCGAATTCGAGCACGTATTTAGAACAAGGAAAGTGGGAGTAGCGTAGTTATAGAGATACAATTCATAACATAAAGACTTCTCCGGAAGCTCAAATTCAAAACACAACAATTAAGAGACAGAACGGTTCAAAGGCAGATCATATAAGCCAAACGTAAACATAAAATATCTTGATAAGAGCCGCAGCCGCCGATTCAACTTATAAACAAATAATTTGCATCGACAGCATAATTTCCCCAACATATGCGCCTCGCGACAATGCATTGTCATTGCAATGGTCAGGTAGGCCGCAGCCGAACATCAATTGTAAACATAACTTTTGAGGTTTCTTTATTCATTACGATCGAAGATCGAGTTAGTCTTAATTTATTCTTAAACCCACCAAGAACACTCTGAATAAAAACTTATCTGCACTTAAATGTGTTAGTGTTTTTTGTTCTAGTCTATAATTCGGTACTTAGCGAAAACAAGTGCCAAGTAGGAGAAAAAATTAACTATAAAATTTTTTGTGACCACCCTAATCCAAGGCCAGGAATCATTTGTTTCCAACAAGGAAAAAAAAGGGGAGAAATATATATACATCTATGAATTACATCAATATATATGTATATATGTACACTATAGCCGGCATGAACAACAGAAATAATTCAACGTGGGAACAATTAACACGGCCCACTATGCATACTTGTTCGAGAAACGCATTGAACTTAACGGACCAACACGCAACGCACAGCGAACGAGATCGGCACAAGACTGCGAAGCAAAGGAAATCTAAAACAGCGGGAAGAACGGTTATATTGCAACAAAAACTGGTAGGAATTGCTCTCAAAGAAAATGAACAACAAGGCAAAATAGAGCGACACTATTTGTTGTTATGTGCATCACGTTTGATTAAGCTATAACAACAAAAACAAATAAACAAATATACACAACGAGGGAATTATGATGCGCGAAATGTATTATGCATGTTTATACATATGTCCATAGTTACAGCGAACGAAATATTACGAAAAAAGAGCATATTAATCATAACACCTATATACATATATACTTATTTATTGTAATGTATATAACAAAAACCATATGCATAACATACATATAACAAAGCAAAGAATGAACATTTGTTAATAATACCTAAGTTGGAAAATTTTCTACGACTGTCCGATCAGATCGAGTTATATACCGATCGAAAGGTTTAGTGCTAACTTACAAAATGGCATACTGAAACTTTTTCTAACTCACCTGGCTCATGAGATAATGGGGTGTAAGTTGAAGCTTATGGGACGTTGGAGCTTTTACGTAAAATTTTTTATTTTTAAAAAGCCCTTTTCAAAAATACGCGTTGATTGATACCTCAATCACCCAAATCCGATAACTGGTTCAAAAGAAATATAAATTTTAAAATTTTAGTGGACTTCTCAAAATGAAATGAAAAAGTTTCTTTGTTTGTCTGTTTGTGTCAAAGCGCTAAAAAAAAAGCTTAGATGTAATGATGGGGATTTGTTCCTTTTTGAAAATCTAGAAATGTTTGTTCTTCGACTTTGTCAATTTCCCGCTAGTTTAGCGGGAAAACGCTAAATCCCGCTAAACTTGAAACCTCAACAGTATCCAAGCCATAGAAGCTATAGATATGTTCTGTATATCATTGGAAAGGTGTGCTTGGGGGCTTTTAGGAGTTAAACTTTGAACTTTTTTTCTAAAGTACTCAGGTAACATTTTACAGGTGAAATAAAGTTTTTAGCTAACATTTTGGCGATTTCTGACAATACGGCTCTAACGATTTTTATTCAATTTTAATATGTTGTAGTACGTTCCGGTTTTTGGTATATGAAACATAAACTTTGACTAAGGGGTTTGGAAGATATTGCCTGTTAACTGAATGTATACATTTTTCTATCGGTCGAAAATCAGGTTTTAGTGAAAAAAAAATCAACAATGATAAATTTACAATGTCAAAAGCAAAAGCAATTGCAAAAATTTCTGATATCCCACAAATAACCTCTACACGAGGTAAAGGTCTAGTGACGAAAGCAATTTCGAGCCCCAAAATTTCTGATATCCGATTTTGTGACGAACAAAATTGCGATTAATATAATAATTTTAAATAAAAATAAAAACTAATAAAAAAAAAAAAAAATGGCATATCGTAACCAACCTTATAGAATACGCTTTTAAGTTAGTCTTATACATCCTTACCAAAGTTGGTTCAAATCGGTCGACTATGTCATATAGCTCTCATAGGGCCGATCGGGCGAAAATCAAGCCTTAGTATGAAAAACTTTTTTGTTTTTCGAGATATCGTAACCAAACGTATAGAATATACATAAAACTTGGTTTTATATATTCTATCCAAAGACCACTATAGCATATAGTTGTCATAGGACCGATCGGGCGAAAATCGAGTCTTTGTATGAAAAACTTTTTAGTTTTATGAGATATCGTAACCAAACTTATAAAGTATGCATTAAAGTTAGTCTTATACATCATTGCCAAAGTTGGTTCAAATCGGTGCACTATATCATATTGCTGTCATAGGACCGATCGGGCGAAAATCAAATTTTAGAATAAAAAACTTATTTGTTTTATGAGATATCGTAACCAAACTTAAAAAATATACATAAAACTTGGCTTTATATATCCTGTCCAAAGCTCGTTCAAATAGAAGCACTATAACATATAGCTGTCATTGGACCGATCGGGCGAAAATTAAGTCTTAGTATGAAAAACTTTTTTGTTTTATGAGATATCGTAACCAAACTCACAGAATATACATAAAACTTGGCTTTTTATATCCTGTCCAAAGATCGTTCAATTCTGAATGCTATAAAATATAGCTGTTATAGAACCGATCGGGCGAAAATTAAGTCTTAGTATGAAAAACATTTTTATTTTATGAGATATCGTAACCAATCTGGTAGAATATGCATTTGAGTTAACTAAATTATTTTTAACTTTTTTCCATTATAAATTTTTATTCCATAGTAAGTACGGGGTTTCCGACTGTCGAGTATGCTCGACTGTAGCACCGGCTGACTAGTTTTTAATTTTTTCCATTATAAGTTTTTTTCATAGTAAGTAAGGGGTTTCCGACTGTCGAGTTTATTAGTCAGCGAAAACTGAGAAAATGGGGAGAGCGATTCGTGCTTGTATGTATAATGATATTCGACAACTGTTTTTTATGTTCTATATATACTTATATATATAAGTATATATACTTATATAT